>ML786670.1:80855-170397 GCA_009831015.1 Picea engelmannii
ACATAAGGATTGATTTTGTATATTGAATGCAAGTACCATTTTGTATTTATTGAAGAAGTAATATTATAAGCCATTGTCTTTGTTTGCAATTATTGACTTCGTCAATAATTACCTGTTATTATTGCTCATACATATTGAAGATAGTCATTAGCAATTGAAGTACTAACCACTGCTTGCACGTTTTAGTTTTATTTGCCTTGTCTCGCAAACAGGTGCCCTTTTCAGTGGAATACCTTCTCTTTGACTATCTCTTTTGGCAGTAATCTGTGAACGAAAACCCTCAGCTTGACCCTTCAAACCTTAACACCTTTCAGAACCCCAGATTACTAGGGATGTCTCCCTTGGGATTAGCCACCCTGAATAGAAAGAGCTCCCCATCGAGGTGACAGTGGGTGGGGAAGCTCCTGTTACGCCAGTTTGAGTCTTACCTCTAAGCTTCTAAACCTATCCTACAATCTGAGCGATAACAGTCCCCTTTACTCAAAGATAAGCATTTTATTATTTTCTTGGGTGATCCCTGGGTGAAGCATCTGTAAGGTTTATATAAGGATGTTATCTTTTACCCAACATTAACCCCTCTGGGCCTTTAGCCCCTTATTCCCATAGAATGAGGGACAACCCCTTCTTGGGTCAATACACCCTAAAATCCTAAGAGATAAGGAAACATAGGGGAATAATTATGGAAAGTGGTAAGTATTTTCAGAAATGGTACGATGGTTCATTAAGGGAGTTCCTAGTAGCAAATCCATTCCCAAGAAAGACCACTTACTAGAGCACAATGTCAACCACCAAGGTGGAGTAGCGAAAAAGGTATAATGCATATATCATGAAATCTAGAGAAATTTAAGATAGAAAATAATCAAATGGTTTGAATATTGAAATGATGCTCACCATAATACTAACTTGTACCTCATGGAGCAAGGCACATTGCCTTCCAAAAGCCAACTGATGTAGTGGATGTCGTTTGCAAAACTCTGACCATATGTGGTGGTGAGTGGGTTTTCCATCTATGCAAAGGGTACTGCTAGTCATGTAGTCTCTCGACACTCCATATCTGTAACCTGAGCACCTCGAGACATAGTATCCTTAGTTATCCACAAAACGGGGATAACAAGGACCATCAAATATGGGAGGAAGTTTCTGACAATGTTAAGCTTTGAGTGAAGATTTCTTATAAGGTTGTAGTCGAAGAAGCACTTGGTCCCATTCAACAAATTGTCGTTCAGAATGACCTTGATCTACTTGTTGCTTCATGCGATTCTGATCCATGACCAAATTGTCTTTGAGGGCACAAAGAATAAACTCTCGGACTATAAGATTTTTTTCAACCTCATGAACCTTCGAAACCCCAGGAATATATGAGAGAACTGATGGGGGATTTTGTCCATATACTGCTTCAAAAGGGGTCATGCGAGTTGTTGTATAGTAAGATGTGTTGTACCACCATTCATACAGAGGTAACCACTGATACCATTGATGTTTCCTCTCATATGAAAAACACCTCAAATATGTTTTCAAACAATTGTTGACAACTTCAGTTTGGCCATCCATCTGGGGGTGATAGGCGGTGCTGATATGCAATTGGGTGACCTGTAGCTTGAACAATTCTTTCCAAAAATTGCTGGTGAAAGTGGGATCTTTATAAGAGACAATAGAATTAGGCATGCCATGAATCTTGAAGATATTATCCATGAAGATTTGAGCCACTGCGGATGCGGTGAATGGGTGTTGAAGAGAAAAAAAATGAGTATATTTGGAGAGACAATCGACAACCACCACTATGACTGACTTATTGCTTGATTTAGGTAATCCCACAATGAAATACATAGAAATATCTCACCAAATAGTAAGGGGAATTTGAAGTGGTTTGAGTGTGCCCATAGCTTTTAAAGTTTTTCCCTTGTTGCATTGAAAGACTTCACATTTACCCACAAAGGTGTGGACGTCCCATTTCATACCATCCCCAAAAAAAGAACGTTTGACCCGTTCATAGGTTTTGATAAACCCTGAATGCCTGACTATGGGTGAAGCATGAAGTTTAGAAAGTGTCGTGGATTTAAGTTGTGATTTCTTGCATAAATACAAACAACCTTTGTAGAGAAACTCTTCTTTGTGCCAAGAGTACCCTAGATAAACTGGAGAATTGTGTTGCAATTGGTGGATCATGCTAGAAATTTTGGGGTTTTGCAGCCATTTCTGAAAAGAAACTTGGAGCCACTCTGGTACAATGAAGGAGAGGGAGAAAAGGGACCCGTCTTCTTCATATTTTCAGGAAAGAGCATCGACCACTACATTTTCCTTGCCCTTATTGTAAATGATCTCATAATCATAGCCAAATAGCTTGGTCACCCATTTTTGTTGGTCGTGTGATGAAATTTGTTTTTCCAAAAATTATTTGAGACTTTGATGATTAGTTTTGATTTGGAAGCACTAACCCAATAAATGGATTGGCCCAAATGTCACTCGGAAAGTTGTTTACTAGTGAAGGCCAAAGGCCTACCATCTTGCATGAGAATGGCCCCAATTTCTTTCCCGGAAGCATCACATTCCAATACAAACGTCTTTGTGAAGTCTAGAAGTGCTAGGATAGGGGTTGAGCACATAACATCTTTAAAGGCTTGGAAGGAATGATCCACAACTGGAGTCCAAGTGAAAGCATTATTTTTAAGGAGAGAAGTGACAGGAGCTGTAATTTTTCCATAATTCCAAACAAACTTCCTATAATAGTCCATTAAACCCAAAAAACCATGAAAGATCTTAAGAGTTTTAGGGTGAGGCCAATCCTGCATAGCTTCAATTTTCTCAGGATCCACCCAGACACCATCCTTGCAGACAATATGACCCAGGTATTCCACTTCTAAGGCACTAAAGGAACCTTTAGATTGTTTGAGGAAAAGTTGGTGCTTAGAGAGTAGATGGAGAACTTGAGTCACATGGGAGAGATGTGATGTCCAATTTTTACTATAGATGAGAATATCATCAAAGAAAACTAAGAAAAAATGTCGGAGAAAAGGATGAAATACATGATTCATAAGGCTTTGGAAAGTGGAGAGAGAGTTGCACAAGACAAAGGGAATTTCCAAAAATTCATAGTGACCCTCATGAGTTCGAAATGCAGTCTTTGGAATGCATTGTTCTTTCATATGGATCTGGTGGTAGAAAGAACATAGATCCAGTTTGGTGAAGCACTGAGCACCACTCAAATAATCCAAGAGGTCATCAATGACAGGAATGGGGAATTTTTCTTTGATTGTGAGTTTGTTGAGGGAATGAAAATCATGACACATGCTCCAAGTACCTTCTTTCTTGAGTACCATGACCATGGGGGAAGAATAAGGGCTGGTACTGGGACAGATAACACCCGATTCTAGCAATTCATGAACAATTTTCTCAATTTCATTTTTATGGGCAAAGGGATGACGATAAGGGAGAAAATTGGGAGGAAGATTGCCTAGTATGAGAGGGATGGAATGATCATGGACTCCATGGGAAGGGGGAGGTTCTTTGGGAATGGTAAAAATGACTTGGTGGCAGGAGATGATAGATTGGAGGTCAGGATGCACAAAAGGTGTCTCAACTACATGAATAGAGTGGAGTTGGGAAATAATGCCAGAATGGATTTTTTTGAGGAGCTTTTCCATGCAATGGGAACTGATGATCTCAGGGGAGACTGTTGTGTTGCCTTGGAACTTATATTGTTGTCCCTCCTATTGGAATTGCATGGTTAAGTTCTTAAAATCCATGAGAATGGGACCGAGAGCGCATAACCATTTGACACCGAGAACAATGTCACAACCACCCATATCTATAGAAAACATATGGGATTTCAGGTGATACTGACCAATTTGAAGTTGCACATTTTCACATCGTCCCCCACATTTCATTGAACCTCCATTGGAAATCATGATTTGAAAATTATTGATGGCACAAATGTAACAATTGACTTCTTGGGAAATGCGACCATGAATAAAATTATGGGTGCTACCACTGTGCACAAGGATAATGACTTTCCTATTTTTATTGTAACCAATTAATTTGAGAGTCTGGGGAGCAGAGAATCCAGTGAGGGCAATAAATGAAATCACTAGGTCAACTTCTGCTGGATCAAAGGGTGGGGTCTGATCAAATGGCGATGGTAGTTCCTGTATAGGTGGAAAAACAACCTCTTCTTCAGAAATGTCCTCAGTCACAACCAAAAAAATATGTTGTTCCTTACACTTGTGCCCTGGAAAATATTTGTCATCAAAATTATAATAAAGACCCTTGAGTTGATGTTAAACCATTTCAACCCTTGTTAATTTATGGACCTTGAGGGGAGTTGCAGGAGGGGCATAATTGGTGGGTTTAGGGCGAGCGGGAAAGGAGGGTTTACAGATCTGGGAGGATACAATCTATTGTGATTTTTTGGCTCATTGAGTAGCTTCCAACCAAGTTTGGGGGCATGCCATGAGAACATGAGCATAGATTTCATATTTGAGGACACTGATAAAGCATTCCCTAAAGAAAGCATCTGACATGTCCTTCATTCCAAAATCCAAGTGATCAAATGTGGGAATAAAGTCTTCCACTATCCCAGACTGCTTCAACTCAGTCAAATGACCTAAATGGTGGGTGTCAAAGTCAAAGTGGTCATAAATATCTACCACAAACTGTGTCTAAGCAACATACCCTTTGTAGGCCTTTTTTCTCCATTTCCACCATTGTCATTGTTCCAGATCTAGAGGTAGGACACCATAATGAAGCTCAGCTAAATCATCGATAATGCCATGTAAATAGAAATAATGTTCCATTTTAGTGACCCATCCTGTAGGATCTGAGCCATCAAATTTGTTCACCTCAATTTTGGGAGGGCGAAGGTCTCATGAAAAGTGGGTAGTATGAGGACCTTGGTAATGGGAAGAGTCACGATCATCATGATAAGATGGTTGTTCATAAGATGAAGGGTTCTGGGAATGACCCATGAAGTGTTCAAGGGTGGATTTGAGGTCTTTGATGTGGGCACATTGGTCCTGGAGGGTATGAATAGAAGAATTGATTAAGCTAAGGTTGGAATTGATATTCCATATGTATTCCTTGTTCTGGAGGTTGTTAGAAACCAATGTATTGAGTTTTTGGGATCGAGTGTTAGCCATTTGGAAAAATGGGCAAGGAAATGGTATAGGGTAAACATGAGGGGTCAAGAAGGGTGGGTGGGACCACTGAGAAGAAGGGTGTTAGATGATAGTTACCACTACAATTAGGGATAAAAGGGGGATCCAATGGTATAGGGGCCAAATAAGGGTGTCGAAAAAGGGTCGGGTCCATAACAAATGGGTTAAAAATGATAGGTGTCACTATAATCAAGGCAAAGAGAGGAACCCAATGGGATAGGTCCCAAATAAATGTGCCAGTGGGACCAATATACTCATTTTTTTTACTCTTCTGGAGTTATACTTCAACCTGAATAATACTGCAATGATGAAATGGCCAAATGCTTAACATGAAGAAATGTGTAGTAATTTAGCAACTTGAATACAAGAGGCACAATTGCGCGGCAATGGATCTTTCCTGTTTTGTTTTTGTTTCTATTCCAAGGGTTAGAGTATTCAAGGTTTCTACAGACAAGCGCTTTCCATGTGCTACAGGTCTCTAATATATGTGCGTGGTCCAACAATATTACTCGTCCAAATATCTCAGGGAACCAACTAAGGAGGCTAGATCGTTCCCTTAGCTGTACTACCCGACTACCCAGGTACTAGAGAGTATCTTCCTGAGTGATGTTCTTGATGGAACTATATCATTCATGCGACCGATTGGTTTATCTATGGAGTGCTTCTGGATATCTAGGCCGATCCGTATACAGGTGTTGTATGATGTGCTACCACTCGAAGGGGTACCAACAAGGGTTACAAGGGTGGATAACATATGTGCACTTAAAAACCACTTGTAGTTCCTATGTGTATGCTTCCCTGACCATGAATTTATGCACTGAACAACAGATCTCTGTAGCTTTAAGACACTAGAATACGTCTCTACCTTGAAAAAAAAATTAACCCACAATTTTATGCCAAGGAAAGTGCTAATACCACTTGTAGTATTCTAGATATAAAATAGTATGCAGAACAAAAATATTTTAGCAAGTAATGGTGGAACAACAATGATATAATCAGAACAATACTCGAATAATACAAGAATAACAACAGAAATAACACCTTTATTAATGATAGCAATGTTCATTTGCCTCTTTGATGGGGCAACCTCCAGCAGAGCAGAGCTCTATTACAATAATCTCCAAGTAAAAACTTCTCATATCCTCCACTTCTATTTATACTAAATATATCTATCCAAAAGAACAATCTAGAGGAAGATCCTTCTAGAAATGGAAGCTTCTATTAGGTATTCTTACATTTGACTGATTCTTCCTTATTGCTAGGCCTTATTAATATTGGCCTTTATTACATGGAATTATATTATTCTACCTACGTGAGGGGTTAGGGAGGTTAGGTCCCTAACAATTTGTAGGTGGTGATTCATATGGCTTGTGGGTTATGTTAATATGGATCCATCATGGAGTGACATAAAGCACATCCTCAGATGACATGAAGAAATGGTGGAAGCAAATAACTCTAGGTTCCAATAGGTTTTGGGTAGAGTAGGAGATCTAGAACAACTTATAGGTTCCCTTGTACAATGAATGGACAATTTGGAGATGGAATTCTGGTAATTAAGATCTCTGGTTCTTCCCCAATAGTCCCAATAAACATCAATTAATAAAGTGTGTGCAGTTTCTAGCCAAGGAACCACTGAAGACGAGCATAGAGGTCATGAAGTTGTTCCAATGGACATTGAATAAAATACCTCAACTCAAGGAGGTGTACAAGAAGTGTCTAACAATGACTATGCTCATCGATAATGTTTTTTCAAGTTTTTTATTTTATTTTATTTTTATTTTCTGGGCCAATATGTAAAGGACATTTGCAATCACAATCCATGGAAATATTCTAGGAAATATTATGTAGTTATCTCTTTGACAATAGTATGAGTATGTTTAGGTTGTGAGCCAAAATTTTCAAATTATGTAAACTTTTTTGTCTTGTTGATTCCCTTTGGTGCAACCCTTATATAATATAAAGCTTCAATTCCAATTGAAAAAAAACAACATGCCTTTTTTTGTCATAGTTTTCTTCTTCAAAATGTGTTTAGTAAGGAGGAGACATGATCTATATAGAGTTACATGCACCATTCTTGGAAAAAGGAAAAGAAAAGAACTTATAAAACTTAATAGATTGTTCTTGACCAACCTTGTCATATGGATCCATAACATGCCTACATTCTTAACAATGTAAAATATTTAATGCATTTGTATAGATGGTAGTGAGTGTGGGTGGCCTCCTTGTTATTTCTTAGCTTGTCATATTTAATGTAAGAACACATGTGTGCCATTATATGATCTAAATGAACCTAGAACACCATCGTGTCATTTAGATATCCATAACCCTTTCCAACCACAAATTGGTGCTCAAAAACATCCTTACCCTATTTGGAAATAGGAAAATATGGCATGAATCCATAAGGTATCAATCAATGAGAAATGTATATACTTACCTTATCTAGCAATGGATCTTGGTGACATCCACACTTAATTTAATTAATGCATACTCATACCAAAACTCCATAGAGCCTCACATAGCATTTAATTTCATCATTATCCTTATATTGTAGTGGATCTACATCATTGTAGAACATATTTATTGCAAGTTGAGGAGAAACCTTGAGTTGTCTCCTTTTATTTTCTTTTGACGCATTTATCATAATCACACCATCCCAAAGGAGGCAACAGAAAGGAAGAATTACGATTTTGACCAAATTTTACAATTTTGACCAACTTTGCACCCATGCGTGCTTGTAGCACACCCACTCATAACATATGGTTAAAAATCCTTTCACCACTCAAAAAATAAAAAACAACACAAAGAAAAAACTCAATTCATGATTGCTTGGTTTCCTACATATAAGTTCCTTGCATCAACAATCTACATCTTGCACTATCCATAATGTTTGGGCTTCATTGTATTTTTATCTAACACACATATATATCCACTTGATCATGGATGCTAACTTTCTTTCTTTCAAGTTTTATGATTATTTGTTTCATACATGATTTGTTTGACATTTCACAAATCTTCATAACTTCTCACTCCTTATACTGAAGGAAAAAATGTAATTGAACATTCAATCCTGATGCACATTTATCTTGAGGATGGCATTGTTTTCACACAAATTATCCACACTTAGTTAAAAATGGTTTCTTTCACAACTTTTATCATAAGGACATATCCTCTAGGGAGCACATTCTCTAGGTTATTGGAATTATCCCTCCTTTACCTTTTTCTTTATTGTTTTAACCTTTGAGTGATTACTTATGTTTCCTAGCCTACTCATTTTGGCCCTAGGATTCCTAATATTTTTCATTTATTTCACCTTTTTTCCACTATTACATTTAGGGTAGAGATCCAACACTTGAATTGACATTTTTTGAAAAAAACATCCTTTAACATCGAAAATTAGTCAAAATGAGTGAAATTTGTCTTGTTTTTTGCCATTGAAAAATGTCAATTAATCTATGTTTATATATCTAACGTTGATTAAACTTTGACTAATTAACATTTGTGGAAAAAAATTGGTGAACGAGTATTTTATACTTTTGACATGTCTGTTGATAGAGTTTTTCCGCCCTTTAAAAGACAGTGGCATGAAAGAAAGTGACCCTATTTTTTCTAACAAGTTGGGATTAGGTGACATAATACTATAAGTAATTTTTTCTACCCATAATCAAAATTTTATTCATTAAACTTTGTAGACACCATTTGAATTCTCTATTTTTGAAATTCTTTGAATGTATACTAATGAATTCGCTAATATTTTGTCGAAATAGAAAACAATGTCAAATAGCCATAACTTGAGCATTGGTGCATAAGACCGATTGACTTATATAGAGGATGTAATTAAAGAAGCATTGTCTCTCACTATAGATGTCGATCTTAATGAATGCAATTATTTTGTGCATACAAGTAATCATGAAAAACCATATCAGAATCATCCCAAACTTCCTGATATTGGTGATGGGAAATTTTATTGCCCTTACATGAAATGCAAAGGAATACAGAGAAGAAGAATTAATAGGCCAACAACTAGAAAACATTTCTATGTGCACGAGCACCCGGAAGGGAAAACCAAATATTGCCCCTTGGTAAGATATAAATAAAACACATTATTTTGTCTCTCTTTTTTTAAGTTTTAAATGTTTTAATATTTTGATACTAAGTATGTTTATTTATTTGTAATTACAAAGAAAAAAACCACTTATGATTAGAATTTGTAATGTTGTAGTTTGTAGAATAGATGACGAGGGTGATAGAATTGAAGTTGATCATATGGAAGAAAATGACATTGATATTATTGAGAATGAAGGGATGAATAATTTGATCCATGACACCTTTGTTGCCATGGATGAGACCTATGAAGATATTCACGATGTACTTATTATCGACAAGGCATAAAACCCCTATACAAAGACTCAAAGACAAGTCTTCTCTCTATTATGTTGTTGTTCGTCAACTTGAAGGTTATGAATGATATTTATAACACATGTATGACATAGATCCCAAGGTATGGAAGATAATATTGGTAGGAGAATATCACCTGACAATCTAAAAAAATAAATTAATTAATATACTAAATAGTGGATATTAAATCTTATATATTACAATCACAATCTTACAATCTTATATATTATATATATAAGATTGTAAGATTGTGATTGTAATATATAAGATTTAATATCCACTATTTAGTATATTAATTAATTTATTTTTTTAGATTGTCAGGTGATATTCTCTTACCAATATCAAATACTTTACCTTGCATATATTGAGAATTGTGAGCCCTTATGAAAGATATAGGAACCTAGTATCACACAATTGATGCATGTTCGAATGATCATATTATATATTATAGACAACATGCAACAAAGTTTGAATTCCCTAAATGTGGAATTAGTAGATATCAAACTAATCAGGTAACAAATAATGTGCCTCACAAGGTTCTTTGTCATATCCCTATAGTTCCATGTTTCAAATGATTTTCAAGTGCAAAAACATAGCACAATTTACAGATTATAATGAACATAAGAGATGAATATGGTGTTATGTGAATTGCTAGAGAAGGTTATGCATTTAGGGACATCAAGGAAAGATGTCCCATTTTTAAAGAAGAACCTTGCAATGTTAGATTTTCAATGGAAGTTGATGGTGTCAATCCATTTCGAGAGCTCAAATCCATTTACTAAGTTTGGTCAATGTTTGTTATAAACAATAATATTTCTCCTTGGATGTTAATAAGGAGGGAGCACATAATGTTGGCATTAATTTTTCTAGGTATCTGTTTTTAGGAATGTTCACAACATGCCAATTCTTTTTTTTAATTTTTGTTACATATTTTCTATGCACAAGGAAATATTTATTTGTATTTTCAAATAACTAGGTTGTTACACATTATTTTGGTCATCATAGTGATCCATTGACAACATGTGTTCATGTTCCCAAAAAGAGCCTTTCTCCATGAGGAGAGTGACTGGCTTTCTCTTCTCGAAAACCCTATTAAGGAAGGTCATCGCAGGCTACACCATAAGCAGAGTGTGATGATGCCTAGTCGTCGCACTCTTCCCTAAAACTGGTTTGCGACATCTCCGCAGGCTGCTCTACAGCTAGGGTGTGAGAGCTGGGGTGTGACGATGTCAAAAGGCTAAGAAAAGGTCGACCTTCATGAAAGTTCTAGAAGGATATCTTCTAGAAGGTGAGGTGGCATCTGTATGGTTGGGATCTTACTTGCTTCTTTGATTTGGTGGGATCATCCTAATATTTTTAACCATATCTCTTTCCCCTATAGAAGGAGGGATTTCTCATGGAAAAGGTGAAGCAAGGAATTAAGGTTAGTGAAGGTTGAATTGGCTAATATTTTATAGAGAATTCTGCATTGGATCATTCTTGAGAGCCTCATTTCAGATCATCAAGTCATTGTGGATCTTCTTCATTCAAGATTGGAGTAAGTGTGTGTGTTGGAGAAAAGGGTCATCGGAAGGGGACCTTGCAACATCAAGGCTTTGGTTGTAATCTCCACTTTCATTATTATATAATACAATGATATGTTTCTTTCCCATAAAACTCATCTCGTTTTATTGTATGATTCCTTGATCACATACATAGGTTCTCTTTGAGTGTGCTATATTGATTTCACTTTGGTTGGATTGTGTTCCCTTGCAGACCCAATATCACAGGAGCACTTGAGTGGAGATAGGATGAAAATGACAAGAGGAAGCGATATATAAATGATATGTTTCCCATCTCTTGCTAGAAAGTAAACTCAATGATTAGAGCTTAGGGAAAGTGTCATGTTCTGTTCTATTTTGTTCTAGATCTAGGTGGATCTAGGGAGATCTGTTTATGTCCGCATTTACCAATAAGTCTAGTAAAAAAATTGGTGAATCCATTGGGGATACGACCTCCTTTTGATTTTTTTCTTCCCATTGGCCTTTAGCCTGCCTTCCTCTTATAATTTTCATTCTCTGAGTCTGTGGGTGATCCATCCAGACTCCTTGGGTTTAGAAGTTCCTTTAGATTTCTGTCTTTCTTCCAAATTTTTCAAATTTACAGAGATCATCGCATTGTACCTTACTGGAATCCTGTGATGACCCTGAGACGTCGTCCTCTTCTTAGCCAATCCAGTGCAACGACGTCACACTCTGCTTTTCCAGTGGCCTGAGATGACCCTTGCTCGTCGCACTGCGTCCCATGCCCAACCTGCGATGACTCCTGTAGGTTTTGATGGAGTGATTCATTCTGTCTTTTACCACCCAAATTTGTCTTAGAAGCATGGGGTGAACTTCCTATGCCCATGCTTGATTGATTCCTGCATTTAAATCTTGCTTGTGGTTGGTTTTCAGTGATTGAAAGTCTTTCTTTTCTTTTGGCAAGTTTTTTGCTTTTGCTCATTGTCACAAGGATATAATCTCAGATCTTCATCCAGATGCTTGTTTGAAAAAATATATTTGGTTTGTCTTGAGTTTTGGATTCATTTTGTTTGTCAGATTGGTTGTTGATTAAGAAACATGTTTTCTTGCCTATGCCAAAAGTTTTTCTTGTCTTTTTCACTGTTGTCTACGTTACGAATTTGATTTGGGAATTGTGTTGAGAGTGTTTTGATTTTCCTGGATTACGTTTTCCTTCCATTATCACATCTCTGATTTTGTCTTGGAAAGGAAGAATTGAATTCATTTATTCTTTTTAAGTAATCCCTTATACAAATTTTTTTACATTTGAAATATTTGTAAAGAGAAGAAATTGGAAAATTTTTAGTTCATGATTGTTTGGAATTGTGTTCATTTGGAATTAAGGAATTGCAATTGGTAACTTGTTGTACTTCAAAAAAATACTTTCTCCCTACTGTAACTAGAGTTCATTGAACTGAAAATGGCACATTCATCTCTTTTTTCATTTTATTGGGTCAAGGTCACAACATCAACAATTTCACTTCCATCTCCCTTTTTGAGTAAGCAACAACCTCTAAAACACAACGTAAATTTAAAATTTATCAGTAACTTTTACTTTCTAGGGATATTTTTCACCAACATTAACTAGGATAGTGCTTTGGAATAGGTTGTAAGGCACACTTTCCAAAGCATCAAAACACACAATATTATCTTGTGATAGGGAGAGTTCAATTCCAATTGCTACATTTTGTCCTGGGAATCCCTTCTCACACAAGGGTCAAACCAGAGGTTGCATTAAGAATAGCAGAGTTACTCACCCTGCTTTGTTGGTATTGGTGTAGAGATTGCATGTATTATGGGGGTCGCTTGAAGGTATACCCACAATTATGAGTGGAATCCTTTGAGCTGCTTTCAGGCTAGATACCCTGCCTGTGCGCGTGGATCAGACTATCGACTGTTTCCACAGGCATTACTGGTGTAGTTGGTAACCTTGGTAGCCTATCTCTCAAGGGTATTTACACAAGGTGACTATGGAGGGGCAAGTATTCACGATACTTGGAATCAATGTTGGCCAAAATCACTTGGGCTCCTTGGAGGATATACCCACAATTATGTGTGGGAGATTGCACCAAGGTGTAAGTCCGTTAAGCAGGTCGTCAACATAAATTTTCCACCCACTTATCCTCGCCCCTTTTTGTCTTGATTTCACGACGTTGGATTTCATCACCAACTAGTGACTTCGAAATAAGAAGGTTTTTTTGCTTGGTTTGATTCCTAGATTTTATTAGTGAGTGTTGTTTGTTTCCTCTAGTCAACCATAGATTTTCTTAGTTCTTTACTTGGATCAAGAAACATTGGCCTTCATCGTTCACGTAGGATGCAAGGCCTACCCTTGAAAGATCTGGAAGGTTACCAACCCTTGCATCCTAACTCAACAGAAGGCTCTCCAGGGGGAGTAGTTAACAACGAGGTAGCTTATGAAGTTGGACACACTCTTTAGAGGAATTTAGACTTCCCCCCCCTAGACCATATGCGTGTATACTTCGCATGAACTCGTCTGGAGAAATTGTTGTTGTTGATAATACTGAAATACCTGCCGGACCTAACCCAGGATCTGGAGTAGAGGATCCACTTTTTCACAGTGAATCATTTAGGACCCTGGCTCACACTGCTAGAACTTCCTTTCCTAGTTCTATCCCTTTGACAATACATGATCTGTACGGTAACCTAGGAGTGAGTCCTGATCGACCTATGAAATCACAAGTGCCTAAGACGTATGTTACCTATACAGTACCTTTAGACCATTTTACTGGTACTACCAGTAGTGTCACCACCATTCCAGACTAGTTGTTGACTGGTTCTCACTCGATTCCTACTCTCCAGATGGCCCATTCTACTATGGTCCCACAAGCTACCACAATTTCTACTGGAAATGTGGTTATCTCCCAAGCTCAAATTGGGACACCACTTCCACCTAGATCGAATCTGTCACTTCCCCATAGGTATAGAGCTTTGAATACTTCCGTTGCTACCTCTACCCAGGTTCCATCCGGAGTTTCTGGACTTTTTGTTCCTCTTGGGTATAATGCTGCTGCTAGTTTTGTTCTTACACCTACCCAGGTCCTCTCCAGAGGGTCTTATGTTCTGCCTCCACCTTCACTTGGAAGATCTGGCCCTAGTGGCTCCAATCCGCTTGGAGGCACCGATATTTCTATCACTTCTGGTTTCCATATTCCTGTTGGAGGTCAACCTCAATTTGGGGGACAACCTCAGATTGGGGCACAACCTCAACTTGGGGGGCAACCTCATGTTAGAGTCCATAACCCACTTTATGGACGAAACACACTCGTGGTACCATATCTACCTTGGCATCTTCCTTTCCAAGGAAATATACAACCTTCTAGGGGGAAACATCCTCAAGTTAACTCTTTTGTTCCCCCTAACCTCGATCAACCGTATCCAGGTTCTTTAAATCCCTCTTGGGGTCTGAACGTTCAACCTAGTGTTCCTTTCCAAGGGAACATCTCTAATCAACCCAACCCTATGGGCTATGTGTCTCCAAATCCTCCACAACCGAATCTGTAAGGACTGTCTCCTTATTTGCAGACTGCTTATGGTCCCACTGGTATACCTACAAGGCTTCCCCCTCAAAACTACCAGTTTCCACAAGTGAACCAACAATTGCCTTTCATAGCCACTTTGGACTTACTTGATCTATCTAGGATTTTGAATGATCCTATCTTACATTCTCCTTACTGGCCCGTCATACCGACCAAGTTACCATCCGACATTCCTAAATTTGATGGTTGAGCAGGAGAAGATCCGAATAATCATGTTATGAATTTTCATCTATGGTGTTCATCCAACTCCTTGATGGATGAATCCGTCAGATTATGACTTTTCCAACAAACTCTCATGGGTTCGGAAAAAAAATGGTACATCAAGTTACCACGAGGTTTCTTCAATGATTTTAACACCCTAGCCATGAAATTTTTGACACATTACCAGTTACCAATTCGATACAAGTCAGGAACCAGAATTTTGAGTTGTTTTAAGCAATCCTCATCTACTCATATTTCCGATCACATTCATGAGTGGAGGAGGAGAAGACATTTAATCAAAGTTCCTCTTCCCGATCAACTATTGTCCGAGTAGTTTACCAAATCACTCATTGGACCTATCATTCATGATTTCTCCATGGGTGGTGTTGTCACTGAAGAGCAGGTGATTAGTCATGCTAAGTATCTCGATCTCATTTATTCACAAACAGGAGCACTTAATGATCGGATCCCTTATGCTCCTCGTCCTTCCACAAACCCTACTCCAAAACCTCCAGTAGCTTCTCATGCTGTTGATGGTGTGATTGGTACCTTCCATGCCGAGACCCAGTCGACGCAAGATGGTCACACCAAAAAAACCTAATAATTCTAATGCACAAAATAATCCTACTCCTACTCCTTCTATCGGTAAGACTGTCGAAGTTAATCATGCTCAATCCGCACCTACTGGAAAGAATCAAAATAAAAAGAAAGGGAAGGGTAAGAAGAAGGAGGAAAATAATAATAATCCACAATCTGATAAAGCCAAAACACAAACCACTGATGAGAGAGACAAACGTAAGCCTCGTTACCCCTGCTTGATTTGTGGTGATGATCATTACATGAAATATTGTCTAAGACACACCGAGGTTACTAAGTTCCTCCAAGGGAGAGGAAAACCTCCTACACCTGTCATTTTGTCACAACCTTTCCCTTCTCAACAACAAGCCCAACTGGTCATTCATGACTGAGCTACCCCTTCTATCTCTTCTTATGTCCTTATGTGTACTAGTGATTCTAAAAAGAACGAAGTTGCAGACACAACTTGAGCCAAAGGTTACTCTCTGTTCAAAGAGAAAGTTGATGATATACCACCTTTGTTGGTCCAACCTTCTCCTTCAACTTTATCTCCAAATGGTCCTCTTCATCTTGAAAGATCGGGTCTTGATACAATCCTTCTCCCTCCTCCCAAGGGCATTGTTCGAAATTCTGCATTCAATCATCATGCACGTGCTGCACAAAACTATAATATTGTAGAAGACCTTGCACAAGCACCCTCTTCCATGTTATATCTCGAATTCCTTCAAAGTTGTCGTGCTCAACGGAAGGCACTATTAAAGGCCATAGGTGGAATTTATCCCATAGGTACTAATCTCATAATCTTTGACTTGGAAGATCATGTTCCAAGGCTTCCTCGTTAGTTAGCATTCCAGATTCAAGTTGTTGTTGAAAACAAGAATATATGTGGAACTGTTATTGACGAAGGAGCCTCGACTTGCGTTATGTCCATTAATTGTTAGAAATCCATTAGCTCTCCTACCCTCACCAAATCACACAATGAGCCATTGTCGGGGATGAAATACTTTTTACACTTAAGGCTTTTAATGGTACATGTTTTAAACCCTACAATGTTCTTCCATCGTTATCTATTTCGTTGGAAGGTAAATTGGTCAATGTCGAAGTTGAGGTCTTCGATGCACCTCTTAATTATAACCTTTTACTTAGTCGTAGATGGATTGATTCCATGTGTGCAGTTGTGTCTACTCTTTTCTGTGTGGTACGTTTCCCACACCAAGGAAAGGTCATTATTGTTGACCAACTGACCTTCTTTAACTTCGATTCTCGTACTAGAAACGTTCTTTTCATCTTGAAGACACCCCCTGGTTACAAGAATGTCATAGTGGTTCTTCTGAAGGATTCAACTTTGATGGGTACTTTTCCAATCCCACCACCCGATATTCTCCCTCCTTTTGTCACCTCTATTAACATGATATCCACCACCATTCATGAAATCCCTACGTCATATGAACCATGGGTAGTACCTAGCCCTAGTGATTACCCTTGTTATGGTGACAAGACACATTTAAGTCCGATCGAATCCACTTACCAAGCTATTCAATCAATATCCCCCTCCCCTCCTTCTCTCTGTGATTCATCTCCTGATCCGTTTCATGTGATATTTCCTACCGATGAGATGATCATGTCAGTCATGTCTATGGAAGACACTCCTTGGGATGATGGGCATCATCGCCCCATTCTCTTTCTAGAATGTGACACCATAGAGAGTTACCAATGGATTTCAACTCCATCAACCGTTGTGGTTATTTCCTCAGTTCTTGAGTCATCACATGATGTTTTATATGACGGGAACTTGAGCAACATTTCACCTACCATCCCTCTCGACATATCAATTAAACCTGGAGTCATGGAGAATGCTCATATTGGAGCCTCATGTTCTACTGACAAGGTCCATGAGTATAAATCCCTTTTCCAATAATTCCGCGACATTTTCGCCTGGAGTTACGAAAAGATTCCAGGTATCGATCTTGATATCGCTGTGTATGAGATTAATACACACCTGAATGTTAAAACCATTCGGTAGAGACTTCGCCCAGTGCACCCATGCAAAGTTGCTGCTATCAAGCTTGAAGTTGAAAAACTTATTAAAGCTGGATTTATCTATCCTATGGCTTTGACTGATTGGGTATCTAATCTAGTTCCGATGAATAAAAAAACAAGGTACCATCCGCATCTGCGTACATTATAGGGACATAAATAAAGTTTGTCCCAAGTACAATTAACCAACCCATTTCATCGACCGGATCGTTGAAGACTGCATCGACAACAAAATCTTCTCTTTAATGGATGGTTTCTCCGACTATAATCAAATCAGTATTTTACCCACAGACCAACACAAGACCGCTTTTATTTTCCCTTGGGGGACCTTTGCCTACATGAAATTACCCTTTGGTCTCAAGAATGTTGGTGCGGATTTTCAACGCGCTATGTCTTATGCTTTCCATGATATTAAGCACATCATGAAACTTTATATTGATGATCTACTGACAGATTCTGTGCGTCACCAAGATCACCTGATGCATTTGAGGGCCATTTTAGTACGTTGTCATTATTATCATATCTACTTAAACCCACACAAATTCATTTTTTGTGTGGAGTCCGACTGATTACTTGGTTTTATTGTGTCAATACATGGGATTCGAGTAGACCTCTTGAAGGTTGAGGCCATCCTTAATCTACCTCCTCCTTCCACTTTATGCCAACTCTAAAGTTTGCAAGGGAAGACAAAATTTTTACGTCGTTTCATCCCCAAATACGCTGAACTGACAAAAGGATTCACTCGGTTACTCAAGAAATTTTACGAGTTTGTATGGGATGATACTGCAACCAAAGTCTTCGAAGATTTGAAACTTTCCTTAACCTGTATGCCCTTACTCTTTCCCCCTGACTATAGCCAGGATTACTTCCTCTACTTAGCTGCTTCAGACTCTACCATCGCCATGGTTTTATTCCAAGAGGATGATTTGCATGACAAACATGTGATATACTATTTGAGTCAGAGTCTCATGATTACCGAAACCAAATACCTCCATGTGGAAAAACTGGCCTTGGTAGCTGTTCAAACTGTCCAACATTTTCGTCATTATATCTTGTTACATTGGACCACTGTTATTTCCGATTGCAACCCTATGAAACATATTCTCACCCGACAACTACTAGGGGGAAAGTACTCCAAATGTATAGGTATTCTCTAGGAGTTTGACTTAGAGTTTGAACATGCTAAGTCCAAGAAATATTTGGTTTTCATCGAACTTATATGTGACCTTCCCTCCACTGAGACAAAAAATGTGGCAAAGGATTCCTTACCTGATGAATCCCTTTTTTTGATCAGTTCTGATGACGTATGGTACAAAGATATCATTATCCATCTCCAGACTCAAACTTTCTGGCTTGATCTCTAGTACAGATTCCGTCATATACGATATCAAGCTCGCCAATACATCATTCTAGGTGACACTCTTTACCACCATGTTGTTGACTCCATTTTTCGATGATGTATCACTTATGATGAAGCTGAGAAAGCTTTGAATGACTGTCACTCCAGAGCTGGTGGTAGTCATATGTCTGGGTATTTTACTAGACAAAAGATCTTACGAGCAGGTTATTTTTGGCCTTCTTTGTTTAAATATTGCATCACTGTTGTTCATAAATGCCATTCTTTCCAAACTTATAATAACAAGATAAGATCTCATCTTGCTCCTTTACATCCTGTAGTTTCCATTGGTCCATTTGCCAAATGGGGCATTGACTTCATGACATGTAACCCTCAATCGGTCGGAGGGCATGGATACATCATTGTAGCTGTGGATTACTTCACTAAATGGGTTGAGGCGATGCCTACATTTGATAAAACCGGGAGAACTACAACATTGTTTATATTCAATCATATCATTACTCGGTTTGGTATCCCTCAAGCTATCGTTACTGATCACCTTAGTCATTTTCAGAATTTTGTGATGTTTAAACTTACTGAAAAGTTGGGTCTTCGTCATGAAAACTCAACCCCCTATTATCCACAGGCCAATGGTCAAGTTGAAGAAATCAACAAAGTTCTCATTGCTATAATTCGACAGATGATAGGAATTCATAAGACAACCTGACACATGATGTTGTTCTCAGCATTATGGGCATATCGAATATTTTTTAAGTATGCCACAGGATTTACACCTTTCCAGCTAGTTTATGGTATAGATGTTATCTTGCCGATTGAATGTGATATACCATATTTGAAACTATCCGTTGAACTTCTCCCCAATACCTCTGCCGAAGAAGAGCATCTTTTGTATTTAATGCAATTAGATGAAACCTGTCATGATGCCTCCTTAGTTATTGAAACTCAGAATAAATGTGTTAAAGCCCAATAAGACAAGCATGTCAAGCCACATGTTTTTTCTAAAGGTGATCTAGTTCTCCTCTACGAGAAGGATCATGATTTTCTAGGGGTTGGTAAATTCGAGGCCATGTGACGAGGTCCTTACATTTTCAAACATGCATTGGAGAAGGGAGCTTATGAGCTAGTCGATTATGATGGAATCCCTTTGAGTAAGCCCCAAAATGATATTTACTTAAAGAAGTATTATTCTTAAGTCATTTTTGCATGAGTGATTGTATTTTTAGTGTATCATACTCTTGTGTGATTTTTTGTTGTTTGGTTTCGACCTTCAGCTGCTTACCTCACGTTGTGATTGCTTTCTGGATGTTGGTGTCTTCACTACCCTACATTGGCTTCATTGATGGCTCTAGTCCCAATACTCAGAGCTTAGCATCTGCTGCTTGGGAAATTTACGCACCCACAGATGAATTGATTAGTCTACATGGTGTTTGCCTTGGTCGTGCAACTAACAATATCCAAGAATATAGTGCAGTCATCGAATTATTGATCGACGTTGTGTCTCTTGGAATCTGTCATCTTATTTTATGACTCGATTCGTAGTTAGTAGTCCTACAGTTGAGTAACGTCTACTCCATTCGAAGTCCTATTTTATTAAGGGCATATTTACGAATTCGCCTCTTGGAACGTCATTTTGATTACATTGAATATCAACACATTCCTAGATGTCTAAATACATTAACAGATGCATCGACTAATTATGTGTTAGAAAAACATTTGAGAAATTTATAAAATCCAATCACACTTTGTATATACAACAAGTAAGCTAGTAGAAGCCTCATATATATATAACGATAAAAGTTTTACAAAAGGTGTTTTTGTCCGTAGACCAAAATATAAAAAATGTGAAGCACATGAATTCATATACAAATATAGTATCAAGGATGCTTCTCTCTATAACATGCGACTTCCCGTGCTACTCTACGGAGAAGTCGACCGATGGAAGCAGATACACCCACTATGTGGGATTGATAACGCCTCAGGATATCATCACTAGAGGCATCCGGGAAGTCTATCATCAACCCCTCCAAGTTTTGTTCTATAGCCTCGTAGTCAACAATGACTAATCCTGCTACCTCGACTCTCTCCCCTCACCTCTGAATAGGAGATGAACCTAGAGGTCGATGAGGTCCCACGTCTTCATCAATAAAGAGATTTGTGGTTAGTCATTGAATAAAGAACATAAAAACATTTCATATTTAAAAATCACAAAAACCTTACAAAAACAAAATGTAATTCTTACCTATGTTCCCCCATTGAGAACCTTTAGGAAGAACCAAGTCTAGATCACCTCGGAAGTCTAGGCTGACATATGCATAGTCATCTACCATAAGCATATTGGTCCTTAATCAATAAAAGAAAACATCATTATACCTTATGATAGGACCAGTCACATGCCGTGCCATGAGGTCGACCCACCTCTTCATTCTTGGATCATGTGGGGTAGGTATGCCCCACTCTACCTGCAGGTGTAAGTTTGGAACCCTCTCTAGGAAGAAGGACACCAAAATCGACCTGTATCCAAACTATTTCAGGTCACCTCTCCTGCACTTGGTCAACTATTTTTTCATTCTTATGAGAACCCCATCACTCCAATTGAAAACTCGGGGCTCCATGCATTCCAGGTCATATTGGAAGAATTTTTGAAGACCCATATGGGGAGCTGCACTCCTTGCCATGCATGTGATAGTGTAGAGGATAGTTCGTAGAGGTAAGTCACATACATCTCTTATAGTGACTTTGCCTCTATGCTTTGAGTATCGGGCATGCAATGGGCACTGATATAGTGGCTCATAGGTACGCCACCTCCCCTACTACTTGTCAGTATAACTTGAGCCCCACAGTGAGACAAACTCGTCAATAAGTAGATATCCTCGATATCTATCGCAAGAATGTGATCCCCCACATGGAATACCTGCTGGTCCACGTCCCACATGTGAACTAAGTATTCAAGCAACCTCAACTAGGCCCTCATGCCCTAGATATTGAATAATTTTAGCAGTCCACACTTCTGGGGGAATTTACCATTCCTGGGTCATTCCCGACAAAGTAATCTTCATCCTCATGCTCACTCTCTCACCATTCCAACATACTTACTGTAGAAAACCTCAAATGGAACATAAAAGAGGGATTAACATCTTCATCTCTCTCCTGGAAAATTTTTATTGGCAAAAACATAATTTTTTTTTGTTTTGTTTTGTGCACATTGCAGGCTAGCACACTTATACAGTGCAGAGTCATCACACTATAGCTTAAAGGCCACCTGCAATGACCCTGGGTCATTGCAGGGCACGATACAGGGCACCTGCGACGACCTTTAGGTGCAAGTACCCTTGAAAATGCAACCCAAAGAGCCATTTCTAACTGATGAAAAGAAAAAATGAATCCATGAAAATTTGAAGGGGGTGAAAATTACATGTTCAGCTAAGACTATTCGTCAAATGATCAACTGTGCCTCCTACAATCCGCAGTGAAAACTTGAGGTAAAATGGGGGTTTTTGGAACAAATTTTGGTGGAGTAACAATGAAATAGTAAAAAGGAGTTTTTACCTATTTTTACTACTTTTTACTTTTTCATTTTTATTTTTATATTATTTTATATATATTCCACCTAAACCCTAAAGTTCTAATGACATTGCAAGTGTTTGGTTCTTGTAGATGAAAAACCTAGGAGAGAAGTATTGAACAAGGATACATCTTTTGGTTTGATTTTATACATTTGTCACATGTACATATCCTTTTAGGGTTTTTCAGGAAAAACTCCAAGTTTAGGTTTTGTTCCTTCTCATGCTCGTAAATCAATGAGAATGTAACCGAGTATACTTTTGTTGTCTTTTCGTACTCGTATTGGTAACATGAAAAACGAAACCCATGGAGTATCCTTTAAGCTCTTTTCACGCTCATAAAAATATTTGAAGAAAACATTTGATGAGAGGTAGGTTATCACTTTTTCGGTCTCATCAGATTAACTTACGAAAAATGAACTTGTGGAGTCCTTTTTAAGTGTTTTTTAGAATCTCTAAACATGAAAAACCCCCGAGTTTTCTCTCTTTGGACTTGTTAAACAAACATCGAAAGACCCATATGGGACCGAACCACTCCTTCTTAGGGTTTGTTAAACATACTCCGAGGGACTCATCTGAAGGATGAGCTTACATTGACAAGCATATGTTATCCTCCTCAAGATTGTGTAAAAATAAAGAGGTACTCTCCAGAAATGGTGGGGGAAAATTTGGGAAAGAAATGTGTCTCTGTATCTGTGTTAGTGGAAATAATAGTCGCTCTTGAACATGACACCCCCTTCATCATTGTATCCGGGTTGGGAATCCATTCATCTCTCGTTTGACCATCCACATGTCCATATGTTGGGTCCTCTTTGAGTTAATGCTACCAAGACCATTATCGTGTCATTCATATGTTCAAGAGAAGTCCAGCCTTAGCAAGCCTCCTATCGAGTTGACCATCTGCAGTTATAAATTTTCTACCATGTCGGCCTTCCTTGTGTCAGTTTCGAATAATTTCAAACTCTGATCTACCTCAAATCTGTTACTTATTTCATTTCATTGATGGGGGATACATCAAGGCCCTCCTATGACGAGTCTTTTCCTGTCGACTTCAGCTCATCGTCCGGGAATACGACTTAGAAATCATTCAGTGCCTTAGAGCCTGCATGCCTCAATGGTAGGTTTCTTCGATTTCAACAATGGGTCCACATCATTGGCCCCTGATTGGAATATTCCCTTAATTGTTCAACTTCAACTCCTTCATTCACACTCGTTGGATTGTACTGGGGTACCTTGGGATTCATTGACATCAATGGCAATTTCCCTCGCACTTGTTAACGGTTTTCATTATTGACCGGTAATCAAGTGGTTTCTACCATGTTCGACTTCGACACCTGTAATCGCATGGTTAGATTTGTGATTAGGGACGACTAAAATGAAGAACCTAGATCATACCATCCCGATCCAGGTTGCAACGGAGTATTCATGATTTGTATTGACACATAGATCCACTTTATATGTGTCGTGGCTATGTCCGAATTTGAGTCATTTTAGAGCATATATCCACAGTGTATTCTGGGTGGCTATGCCGATTCACCTTGACATGGATCCACATTGTATATTTAGTGGCCATGACTCGTTTGAAATTTTTTAATCTGAGTATGGGAATTCCTAACTCGAACAACAATATACTATTATGTCGATGCTTGACTATTTGTAGGTTTTCGACTGGTGCTCTCTTTGTTTCCGATACACACATTCTAAAAAGTATTTCGGTTGTCATGAGTTCTAGCCTCATACTTTGGGGGGAATTCTATTAAACATTATTTTGGTCATCATAGTGATCCATTGACAACACATGTTCATGTTCCCAAAAAGAGCCTTTCTCCATGAGGAAAGTGATTGACTTTCTCTTCCAGAAAACCCTATTAAGAAAGGTCGTCATAGGCCGAACCATAAGAAGGGTGCGACAATGCTTGGTTGTTGCACTTTGCCCTAAAACCCGTTTGCGACGTCTCCACAGGCTGCTCTAGAGCCGGGGTGCGACGATGTCAAAAGGATAAGAAAAGTTCGACCTTCACGAAAGTTATATAAGGAGATATTCTAGAAGGTGATGTGGCATTCGTATGGTTGGGATCCTACTCGCTTCTCTAATTTGGTGGGATCATCCTAATCTTTTTAACCATCTCTCTTTCCCCTATATAAGGAGGGATTTCTCATGGAAAAGGTGAAGCAAGGAATTAAGGTTAATGAAGGTTAAATTGGATAATATTGTATGGAGAATTTTGCATTGGATCATTCTTGAGAGCCTCATTTCAGTTCATCAAGTCATTATGGATCTTCTTCATTCAAGATTGGAGCAAGTGTGTGTGTTGGAGCAAAGGGTCATTGAAAGGGTACCTTGCAAAATCAAGGCTTTGGTTGTAATCTCCACTTTCATTATTATATAATACAATGATATGTTTCTTTCCCATAAAACTCATCTCATTTTATTGTATGATTCCTTGATCACATACATAGGTTCTCTTTGAGTGTGCTATATTTCTTTCACTTTGGTTGGCTTGTGTTCTCTTGCAGACCCAATATCACAGGAGCACTAGAGTGGAGCTAGGATGACATCGACAAGAAGAAGTGATATTTAAACGGTATGTTTCCCATCTCTTGCTAGATAGTAAACTCAATGATTAGAGCTTAGGGAAAGTGTCATGTTCTGTTCTGTTTTGTTCTAGACTAGGTGGATCTGTTTATGTCCGCATTTACCGACAAGTCCCGTAACATAGGTAAGTACCAAGTTAGAGATATGGATGCATTTATTGAACCTCTTATTAATGAATTTTTATATTTTGGGCCAACATCACTATGTATGACATCTCCAAACCAATAGGCCAAAAACAATTTCAATTCCACAGAATACTCACATGGACAATTCATGATGCACTAGGGATAACACAATTTTGTGGTATATATATTGCAATATAACTCTATATATCCTCCATTACATCACACATTTTGCTTTTGAATATTTTGGTGTTTTATTAACATTATTCTATATCTTGTAGGTCTGCAAACAAAGGGAAGATATGCATGTCTAGTATATGGTCCCAAAATAATATCTACACTTTCAACAAGCTTAGGAAATGAGGTGTATGTAAAGTATATGAATTTCCTCCCTATGAACCATAGATATTGAAACACAAAAAAAATATCTTCAATGGGTAGGAAGAGGCTCATTTGTTTGACACACTGCATATTGGAAAAAATAAAAATGAATGCTTATGGAAAATTTTAGATGGGAGGTGTTGGATCCGCCCTTGTTTTTCTAGCCCGTCACAAGTTTCATTTTTAATGCTTGAAATCTAAAGATGGTTTTCATATTTTCCCTCTGAGATATCGAGATCTCTGAAGCTTTATCACGTGAGCAACGATGATTATTATACTCTTGAAACTAGTCCTACCTTTCGTAAAAATGTTTCCTCTTTTGTTCTACTTTGGGATCTCGTAGGTCGGATACTATAAGTCATGTAGTTCACACGTCCCGAGCCACGAAACAACGAAATATTTTTAATATTTCACTCAAGACAATAACAAGGGTAAAGTTTTCCCTAACCCATGATTAAACGTCGTCGGGGTTTCGTGCCTCGGCATTCACCAAACCCAAAAATTTATTGTCATAGCCCCAATAGCCGAGAACAAGAGGTCCTTATTTGAGTAACCCATGTCAAGGTTAAAGGTAAAAGCTAAACCGTGGTAAAAGATTCCCTCGGCATTTCACCACTCGGCGTTGTCCTTTTCGAAAGTTACACCGTATAAACCCCGACTCGTGAAATCACGATGTGGTTATAACGTAATTAACTAATCACTTAATCCAAGATTACCTTCCCTTTTAATTAAGTCATGTTATCGCGATCTCGCGGTTTCGCAGCTCGGCATGTAAATCTCCCAGAAACTTATCTTCGAAGCTCCGAGTCATGATATGGCGAATATAATAATTATAAAATTAATCAAGCCCCAAATCACGATTACCTTTTATTAACCAATATCAATCTTCACAGTCTCGGGTGTTAGAGATTCAAAGTGTTAAAATAAAATATCCGATATAACGAGTACCGAAATATTGATTAACGTTGGTAAAACTGGATTAATTAAACTAAATCAAGACATATCCCACATTTCAATGCTTGCACGATTCACAAGGTAGCCTTATTCTTTCTATGCACCAACTAACTTTTAAAACCGCCAAAATTTATGACATTAATGAGGAAATAGGGTAAATCGATAAATATAAGATCAAATTTTTATGCCAAAATTTATTTCTAAATATGATTTGACAGACTTGTTCTGAAAGGTACCGAGTTTTAAAATATATATAAGAGCTGTGGTTCATTATAACAAATGCATTTCATATTACACAGAGTGCATTATCTGTGAGCAATTGACTTCTGTATGTATACGCATTTCTATCGCAGAAGAGCCAAAACACAATCTCCAGCCATGGCTCCGCGAAAAGCATCAAAGGCAAATGTTGAGGTTTCGGGACAAGGCTCAGACAATGTCACTGATACTTCACCTCGAAGTATCGATTCGGTCCTGAATTGGTCGTTCGTTTCGGATGTTCTACAGGCAGAGTTGGTGGACTATTCCGACGACGCCAGCGACAACGAAAAATATGATATAACCACCAAGTACAAAATAGTCATCCAATCCAGAATGCACAGAGTAGAAACCAGGCCATGACTGCTTCCATATTATGACATGGTCCGATGGGCATTGGACCATGTGGACATACTGACTAGAACCATCATGAACGAGCAGAAAGTCACCATCGGGACTTTCAGGCTGGAACATCTGCAAGCCATGTATAAGCTGCCCACGATGTCCGACTACACATATGGCACTGAATTCTTGGATGAGTTCAAGCAGAAGGAATGCATACAGTATGATAAAACCATGTCTAGTTTAATAAAGGATTGGGTTTCAAACACCGCGAAGTTCAGAGCTGATACCCACGGCATATATTCAATCACTTCTTTAGAACCGCAGTACAAATATGTAGCCATGATGACATGCAGGTTATATGGGAAAGAGGACACCTCACATTTTTTCCTTCCGTGGGTGCCTCTAATGTTTTGGGTCATCGAAGGCAGTTCCTTTGACTGGGAAAATATGCTTTCCGATAGCTTGACCAGTCAGGTCACAGAGTGTCGGGTGCAAAAAGAGAATGGGAAGGCGTCTTCATTCTTCATGTCTACATACATTATGGACGCAATTTGTTTTTTGACACCATTTCCCTTATTGAGCTGGAGTTGGACTCCGGTAGAAGACGAACCCATACACGTATATCATGCAAAATTATGGGAAAACAAAGAGGAAAATTTTGTGTATGAAATATTTAATTGGGTGATGGTGCCCCTGCATGTCACCATTTTTGGTCACCCACCACCCCGGATCTCGGACAACATAGTAACGAATCTGAGCAGCATAGAAGACTGGTATGTAGAAGCAGAATTTTCATACCTCCGAGTTTTCAGGGCTTCGGTCCCCCCGCATGCATTGCCATTGTTCATTCCTGATAAGTTGGCTTGTTGAGAGGTCGCTAGGCATATAGTAATTGGTGGTATAAGCAAAGAGCTTAAGGGATACTCTAAGAAGGTATGGCCACCTTTTCCTGTTCATTTGAATTCTTATTCTTTACTAGATTTCGGGCATGCCAAAGCCGAGGTAGAAGCCCTGCAAGACCTAAATTTGGTCTCCATTGAATACAAGAAACACGATCCGCAGAGGGTCGTTAATAATCATCTGGCCAGTTGCGGGCTCGATAGATTTGAGCATGAGAATTCACCCTCGGATGACATTTTCCGAGGCGCAAGGTCCTATGCTGAGATTCTAGCTCGGATACAAACCTTGGCACTCGAGGAAAGAGCCGATATTCTGAAGTTCCAGGAACATCGACGAAGCTGTCTTCTCGCAGTGTTGTGAGGTGAGGGTCTGAATACGTCGGAGGTGAAACAGAAAGATGCCGAAGGCTCTAAGGATGCGACTCCCGATCAAGGAAAACACCAGGACAAGGGGGAGCAAACTAAGAGTTCGAAAGCAAAGATAAAGGCTCCTGACCCACCGAAGAAGCAGAGTTTGGTCGCTACTTCGGGAAAATCAGTGAAGCAGATCGAAGAACCTATCACATCAATTACCCCCTTGCATTCGACGCAGGGAAATATTGATGCAAGATGGATATTCAATGAAGAGTTGGGGCCCATAAGGGTAGAAGAACTCCCTCCGAATGAGTTTTTCTTCGATAAGAAGAGAAAGGTAGTAGTAAAAAGGAAATTCTATCAGGAAGGGAGTCAACTACCAAGAAATATAAAGTTATAACTGATGGAAAGGACAAGAAGAATGAGAAATTCGCTACTGAAATAGTAGGGACATTAGGAGCATATGCCTCGGTGAATCAGTTTTCAGTCGGGCTCTTAAAAAACCAACTTAAAAGAAAAAATCACCTCATTAGGACCCTTGAAGCTAGATTGGCCACAACAACAGAGACTGCTAAAGACCAGGTGAGCGTAGGAATAGAGCAGGCCAGGTTGGCCAATAAAAATAAGATAGAGATGCTCAAAACTAAGCTCGAGCAAGCACAACTGGTGGTCTGGGATGGTCAGATGAAAGCGAGCCAGCAAAGAGATTTGATTGAACAACTACAGGCTAGGGTGGAGATCGCCGAGAACAGAATGATAAACATCGGGATGTTCAAATCCCAAGCGATTGAGATTCGGAGCAGAGTCTCTGCGGCACAGCGAAGTTTGCTCACCAAGGTAGAAGCGATCTGGGACAACTATTTTCTAGTCAACCAGGTTTCGAAGAACTTATCTGCTAGAGAAAGGGAAGCCGGAGCAGCTCGAGTCGCCTTCCAAGAGGCTATGATAGCCACAAACAACAGGGTTTCGGAAAGTACTCCCAGGTTCACCATTTCAGAGAAAACCAGAGGAAACATTCTATTAAAATAATGGGATCATAACATCACCGAAGGCAAGCAGCAAGCCAAAAAGATAACCAATTTCTTAGAAGAGGCCTTTAGTTCTATAGACGACGATCTGCTAGGTATTGACAGTGGAGGTAATGCTGAGACGTTGATGCAAATGAATGTAAAAAAAATCTCACTTGATCTGAAGGAAAAAGAGGAGAGATATTATGCCGATATTTCCCAGGTGACTATGGTGGACATGGTCCAAATAGACAAGTGCATGATTAGACCCAGCGTGCAATTATGCGCCATAGACATCATGGACAAACATATGGAAGACAGGCTGCCACAGTTAGCCCAAGAGTGTTACTTCTTTGAAGCTAGCTGTCAAGAAAAACCATCATGGCTGATATCTCAGCTGGTTGAAAGATGTGTCGCCTGTACCGAGCACGTGCGAGGACAAACGTCTGGCACCAAGTGAAGATAGAGAAGAAGAAATGGAGCGATTTCTCTCCTCCTTGTCATAACCGAAATATTGTGACTATTGAGATTCTATATTATTTGTAAAATTGTATAAATACACCACAGAAAGAAAAGAAAAGGGCTGGACCTTTTTGTGTCAATTGTAACAGAGTTTTTACAAATTTGAGAGTTAATACAAAGCAAATCTGAAGATTCTCAATTCCATCAAGACTGTGTTATGAGTTTGTTTTCTTGTATCTCATATTTCACTTCATTTCATATTCTTAACTGATGAATGCTTCGTTATAATTTAGTACGACCACTACTATAGCGAATGAATTTTTGGTTTTCTGTAATTGTTTACTGTTTTTCCTCTGTACCAACTATTAGCAGGTGTAAGACCAGTCCACATTTTCAGAATTCTACACATATTCTCTACTACATCAGTTATTTCCTTACAGTTTTCCTCTTCTGTTTATACGTGAGATTCTCCCTTGATAGGAGCCTTACACCGTAGATAGCTAAATGCTTTTCTCCCACCTCATACCTTTTATTAAGATATAACTCAGTTATGTGAAAGAGCCTTTGATTTGCAACCTGTTTTATTTCCGAAATCATAAATTCTCTTTTATAAGACCAAATTGAGACAACACTTAATTTATCCCTGAAGTTTTTGTTATTTTACTGTTCCTCCATGACTGTCCCTGTACCAACACAACCTAATATCAAACCCGGGTTATCGAATCAAACACACATCACCCTAAAACTTTTCGACACTATTCTTAAAACAACTACTACTCGGCTTGAACTCAAACATTCATGGGATGCGATTGAACATGATATAACTATCCAGGAACAGTTGGAAGCTAGACAACGCCAATGCAGAAATCTTCCTTAGTTTCCCTTGCCGAAGGTTGACGTTTCTCCCTTCTCCACCTTTTACCCACTTTCGGATGCCTAGACACTGTACTTTTAAGCCTTAAGTACAGACTCTGGAACAACAGGAGGGATACAAAAGACAAAATTGGTAAAGTTATTAGTTACATTGAGGAAGCCAAGGTAATGCAACATTTGACTCATTCTTATAGTCATGGGCATATGACCAATATCCCATGGTTATTAATAGAGCAAGAGAGAGATGTTGTAAAAGATGTTATACCGAAGATTCAATTTCCCATTGGTTTTGCTTCAAAAATAAATAATATATTAACAAAGAAAGGTGATTTTGGTGGGGAAAAAACTCACAATTGTCATACCCTTATTAAGATTTTAAAATTTCTAATATTTATCACCTTACAAAATATACATTATTTGTTAGTAATAAACATTTGTTTCTAATCAAAATTAAATGATAATGTTTCCTTCCTTGTTACAATGTGTTATACCTTTAGCTTTCCCAAACAACTTTGATAATAACATAAAGCAAGTTATATATGATCTTGGAAAGTATATGAGATAAGTAAAAAGTTATAATTGAGTTTTTACTTGTAGAACTTTTTGACATTTGATTTACTTGTAGTGTATAATTTTTGTTGACAGATGCTTTCTTTGCACTTTTAGGTGGTTCTCATCTAATATAATCCATAAGTAATATATCAATTATTGGAAGAGATAAATTCCCTATTTAATGTGTGAAATGCAAAAGCATCTACCTCCAATTTTTTTCAATGCACATGAACATTACCTTATATACCTAGTCAAGGAGATTGAAATATGTGGACCTATACACACAAGGTCAATGGGGTTGGTGGAGAGGCACTTGAAGGCATTGAAGGCTTCTGTTAGACAAAGATCATGTCTAGAGTGCTCAATGGTTGAAGCATATATGGTATATCAATCCACAATGTATTCTAGTGAGTATTTACCCCAACTAGTGGGTGATATTAATGTGCCTTTGGTTTGGGATGTTAATTCCACCAACAAATTTGAAAGGGAGGTGTTTTTGGGGAAAAGTATATGGATAAAATTGAAAGGCATTAGCTTTTGTTGTAATTACTATCTTTGTACATAACTCAGTGGGTTAGCTTGAGTGGTTGAGTGTTTTGAATTACAAGTAGAAGGTCATAGGGTCAAGTCCCTGAGATGGCTTCCTTTGTGGATATTATGGGCCTCACTCAATGTCCCCCCCATTTTAGGTTGCCAAAAATGCAACCGATCGATTTACCCTGAGTACCATCCTCAGAATGATGGGAAGTGCCTAGTGGCTTTCCTCGAGATGTGAATTTCATTTTAAAAGAAAAAAATTACTATCTTATTCCATATGTTTTTAAGCTTGATTGGTATCTAAAGGGATAAAAGTAGCAAGTTTGTTAGCCAATCCTATCGCCCCCTCTCTTGACCACATAATGAATAGTCTAGGTCTATGGAATGGATGAGGTATGTATATGTTTGAGTACATACCCAAAAAAAGAACAATTATAGCATATATATGATTGATTTCAAAGTATAAACATGCAATCAAAACCTCATAAGATACTAGACAATGATAATTTGCTATAGTTGGTACAAAATTGCAGCAATACAACAATTTATAACAACAAGTACACGTTTGTAACAACAACAATAAATATACCTCAGAAATGCAACAATTGACAATAGAAATTAAACATAAACTTAGTAGATTAATACCCAATTGTTATATGCAATTTCTACTAAGTTTAGGCCACCTTTAGATCAATGTATGTAACAAATAAGAGAGTATTTAGATGCCCATAGAAATTTTTTACAACAACAACAAGTTTGCAATCAAATTAGCTTAAGTTAGTGTTAGTTAGGTTAATAGATAGCTTGAGATATTGAGAATAAAGAGTTTTTTTTATCACTTTCACCACAAGAGAGCTTTAATGATTAATGCCTTAGGGATATGGAGTCTTAATAACAACAATGCAATACATTTTGGAGATGAATCTAGCAAATGCTAAGAGGTAGGGCTTGAAATCTAAGGTGCTAGAACATTAGGGGATTAAGGTTCAAACCCTGAGGAGAAGGATTGCCAGAGTGCAAGCACTTTTGGGATTTAGCAACCTTTTCTCCCTTCTTAGGTACTTCAACTAGGTCACAATCAAGATTCTAGAATCAAACTCCTAAAGTTCTATCACTTTAGGGATTTAGGAGTCTAAAACTAGGTAGGATTTCCTTCACAAACTTTGGATAGAATTAACCTTGTGATAGAAGAACTAAGCATAAGGACAACATAGCCAACACAAAGTTAGTGCAATCCATCCTACCAGCTTACATACCCCCTCTGAGCGGCGAGATTAACAGGGACAATGTCCCTAGAGACTTTGAATACACTCTAGTCACTGCATATCTACCGAAAGGAGTACGCACCTACTACGCAGATCAAGACAATGTTAAAATGTTGAAGTTTTGTGACTTCAACCTAGGGGACCATAAAGCTTACAACATGCTCACCCTGTATAAGTACTTGATGAGAACTAAGGGAAAGAATTCAAAGCTCATCCCTCAGGAATGGACGATGAACCTCGCACAGTCTTCTTTGCTCAATGTTATGAAAATACTGGACTTCGGTAGACACTAGGAGGTGAATGCTTATATAAAATTGCTGCTAGAAAGTTACCACAGAGGATAACTATGATTAGATCGTTTCATAACTATTGATCCGGTGCTGATCAATAGGATCACCGGGCTTAGCATGCAGGGCCCTGATCCCCATGAGTACTATCCTAGAAAGATCGCAGACCGCGCTCTTGCACAGAAGATCAAAGAAGCATATGGTGTTGTTGAGAAAGGCATGAGATTATACAAGGTAGCTTCTATTGAAAGTGGTGTAGTGCGCCTCGCATGCCAACTGATCACAGGGAAGTTGGTACACAAGAATTGACCAACACAAGTATCTGGCTTTGTAGTTGACCTCGTAGGAAAGTGCGCAGAGGGACTACAGAAGAACTGGGAAAAGTACCTGGTGAATCAACTGGAGATTGACTGCAGAGAAGCCCAGGATTAGGGGCATGAATTCCATTTTAGCTGGCTCCTTATACTGATCGCTTTTGTTGCATGGGAGCTACCAGAAGGTGCAACCTTCCCGGACCTTGATCCCTTTGAGCCACTAGAAGCAAAGTTCAGTACATTATGGTACTCGAATGACATGAGCAAGCAATGGAAATCGAATTTCATTTTTCAGGGATATTATAACCAATTGAAATCATCCATAAGGAGTGAACCTTGCATAACCCCGAACACTTTACAGAGATTTTGACCTATGATAAATTTCAGCGCGGACCGTCACTTTATATACCTAACCCTACGTGCTGATGAGCACCAGGAACAACTTCAGTCCTATTATAAGATGACACAAGAAGATCTGGAAGAGATTACTAAGGAATGGTCGGTGGACCTCCTTGTTTTAGCAAACCCTGTAGAAATGTCTGACATTGACAACCCCGAAATTGTGCATTATACACCTGGGCCCAGTAAGATAAAGAAATAAAAAATGACGAAGAAGACTGAAGAAGTCCAGGATGTTGACAACCTATCTGTAAGGACGACTTCCATTACACCAGATGAAGAAGGTGATATAGAAACTTAGAAAGTTGAAGTACCACCGCCTAAGGATGAAAAATACTCATCGAAGAAAAGGAAGGACTCACCTCTGAAATATTCCTCCAGAAAGAAACCAAGAACCCCTGTAACCAAGATGCGAACTGCCCTCACATTAGATGACTTTGATTTCATTGTTGCAATAGTCAATGATTCTTCAAAAGAAATCATAGAGAAGCAGGAGGCGAAGAACGAACAAATGTATAGACAAATTGAGATCGCGCTACAAGGAGTACAACAAGAACTCCATTCTAGCTGAGCAATCTCTACTTCACCTCTGCCAGAAGGAACAATAGAAGTGGGAGATGAATCAGTTCAACTCTGCAAGATTGCTGATGCAGTCGAAGTATGCCTTCGACATGCTCAGGAAGAAAAGACATAGGCCACCCAAGCCCTAAAGAAAGCACAGGAGGAAATTATTGAACAACGCCAAGTTACGCAATAAGAGAAGAAAGCTCTCCAAGCAAAATTTGAAGAAGACAGAGAGAAGATCCAAAAAGAGAAAGAGAAACTGCTCACAAAGAAGATAGGAATTGAAGAGGCAGTCAACATAGCATTTTTCTCTGTGACCGGCTTAGAGAAGAAGGCTGAAGAGCCCATAGAGTGCCAAGTGACGAAGTTGGTTGAAGTTATTCAACAACTTCAATAAAGGGCCGTGGAATTAGAGCTTCAGACCATACCACAGACTCCGCAAGAAATGCACGACCAACGAGAATTGAATGCTCAGAGCGCAGTATAGGGGATTAAAATACTTGTTGTAGAATGTAAACAACTACGTAGTAGAAGTGCATAGATATATGAACAACTATCTGAAGACCCAGAGTTGAAGAAACTAGAGTCCCAACTCCAGGAAGCAAAGCAACACGTAGAAAAGTACAGGCGCAACTCAAGCTCCTGTCACCCATCGAGAGGATGAAGAGATCCCAGGAACAACACACTACCCAACAACTCGTTCTTACCATGCAAAACAGAGTGATGGAAGTCACCTAGAAAATCCAGTTGATCTAGGAGGCGACCTACCTATAGTTTGAAGAAATTGAAGGCCAAGGAACACTACTAGAACAAGTAGTTGTTATAGTCGAGTAGAAACTTGAAGGACCTATCAACAAAGCGGTTGTTTAGGAATTCGCTGAGCAAGAAGTAGCAAAGAGACAAGTCAAAGCATCTTGAGCCAAGCTCGACGCCTTTGAGGTAAACTTACCCAGACCTGAGTGACTCAGGACGAGTCATAGGTGAGTGTTGGGGGCCTATTGGCCCTGACCAAGTTTTGAGGAACACTTGGTCATATTTGACTATTTTTGGGACTTCGATAGATTGTCAAAGATGGAGCGCAACACAAAGTAAAAATCATGGAAGCTAGACCCCTTTTTGGGTTTTTGGGGATAATGTAATGGGATTGGGATGTCGGCCCATGGGTTTACCCATGTTTAGGTCTATTTTGTATGTATATATAGATGTCTAGGCCATATAGAGGAGTAGTGGATGATATATCTATGTGATTTAGGCTAAGTGCCAAGGGTTGAATCTGTGTGATCAAGTCTTTGTGCATTTTGTGTAAGACTTGCAGAGCCAAGTGCAAGTCCCTATGAGAGACTGTAGAAGGCTTTGTGCTGTAGTGCAAGGAAGAAGGATCTAGCGAGCTGCGTAGATATTTTGTCCTATGTGAAGTGGAATTTGTATGGCTCTATGCTGTAACCTAATTAACTGAAGCTGATAAAGAAGAAGACTTTGTGGACGTAGCCCCAGGGTGGGGGTGAACCACGGTAAATATGTGTGTTATGCTCTATGCCTCGACTTGATGTGCTTGTATGTTCCTTTGCTAAGTGCTTTGATGTGTTTAGATAGATCTATTTATTCTTTGTGCTTTTGAGATATTCTTTGTGCTCTGCGCTATCTGCAAAGTATAATAAGGGTTGAATGTTGATGAATAATCTATGCTAGGTGATTGCTAAGTGTTATAATCACATATATGTGTCCCAGCTAAGGTTGTAGAAACCTGAGTCTTGCAACCACCCTAGCCTCTACCTCAAGTGAGACTTCATTTGCTTCGCGGGTGTTGCCGAAAGGGCTGGTAGCTAGGGTTTTGCTGGTGCATTCTTGTAGCATTGAACCTTGGGTCTGCCCCTGTGCCAACAAATGGTTCCATTGTTGGGACCTAAAACTATGATTGATGGGAAATGAGCAGAAGAAGCTTTGTGCAAAGATTCATCCTGAAATTGTGAAATCTTTGTGTGTGGATCTATGCCCTAGTGCCGAGTGATCCACTTGATCTGAAAAGATCTGTGCTGAAGAAGGAAGGAAATATTTGAAGGAAAGAAGTCATATCTGAGAGAAAAGAGGTTGATACTGAAGAAAAGAACTAATATCTGTAAGATTTGTGCTCTGATAAAGGTAAGAATATTTAAAAGTTCTTAGATCTGGAAGCTTTGTGCCCTGTAGAAGTAAAATAAGTGAAAATTTTTGTTTCTAAAGTATGGATTTAGGTATGCTTGATAGATTTTGTCCTAGCTTGAAAACTAGGGCATTATTAGTTGAAAGAACGCTTGATATGAATAGATCTGATAATAATATTGAAATATATGTTATACCTATGCATAGAAAGAATTTTTGGACTAACCAATGGATGCAGAATCCTAGAAAGAAATTTTTGCAGGCTAGCCATTATGGCCCTAGCAAGCAGTACAAGAAAAGTTGGGGATCATTGAAGAGAAAGAGAGGATTAACTCTTTGTTATAGTTGCATAAGACCAGGACATCTTGCTAAGGAATTCCTTAGGAGAAACCCTAGTTGCCTCTGTAGTAAGGCTATGGACCTAGTAAGGCTATGGACCATGAAGTACTAGATTTCCCTAGAATGATTTCTAGACTTGGAAAGGTGAATATGGAGAAAGCAAACCCTGAAGGAGATCAAGAGACTAAGATTATAGAAGAACCCCATAACGAATAAGATATTATGTTGTTGAAAATGAAAGAAACCCTAGATGAACATAAAGATGCCAGTTTGTGAGAGATCTTCAAAGAAAAGGAGAAAATCAAAGTAAGAAGAGGAGACTTTGACATTGAATGTGCTCTGATGAGGGAACACCGATGAACATTATGACAGAAAGTACTCGAAAAACCCTAGGAAGTCTTGCTATGGTTCCTTCACTAGGAAAAATAGGGTTGTTTAAAGGAAAAATGGTAACCCTATGTGGCAGGATTACCCGGATAGCTATGAGTATCCATGGAGCTTTGATAGAGGAAGAATTCAAAGTTATTAAATTTATTGAGGACTATGCCCCATTTCCAACTTTGTTAGGCAAGATCTGGATTGAAAAAGTCCAGATCCAGAGAAAAGAAGAAAAGGAAACCCTAGAACGGAAGAAGAAAGAACTCATGGAATTTATGACTAGAAGGATCGCCTACTTGATGGAAGAACAAGAGAACAAATCTAAGCTATTGAACACCATGGACTTGGATGTCAAAACTATAAGAGCATTAGAGGAACCACATAAGACCGAATTACCTAATCCATATGATGAAGGAGTATTACCCTTGGATTTGAAGAAAGAATCTCAGCATCGCGAAGTGACTATGTCGAGAGAAGATAAGAATCAAAATGGAAAAAGGATGACCAAGACGAAGCTCACTGGGAAGAAGGCTAGGAAGCTAAGTAAGAAGAGAGCCAAGATTGAAAAGTTACAGAGGATTCTAGAGGAAACTTTGCATAAGGAAAAATCACAGGAATTGAGCTTCATCGGGATATGAGAACAATGACATACGACACTTCACCGTGGCGAAGCAATATAACCATTGGACCGATGTACCCGTTCGACTTTCGCCCCGAACGGACAGAAAAGCATTAAAGGATCACCACCAAAATGTTGGACCACGCCATAACGGATGGATCAACGTTTATGAAAGCTTCATACCCATTACAAGCAGGCCATTGATGAATTTCCTATTTATCTCATCGCAACGTGCCCGAAGAACATTTTTTCCAGTTGAAAATCGAAGCCCGTAGAACTAGTGATTGTCTATAGTGATCATTGCAAGTAGATTGTTCATCCTAGTGCAGTATTTTGAGATCATGGTGACCCCGATTATCTTTCCCGAGTGCGTATGTTTGACGAGATCACCGAACTTGAGGAATCCGTCACAGAGGTCCTTCTCGATTTAATGACTGAGAGAGTCATGTCGGAAAGAAGAAGGTCCACTGGAGTCCAAGCATCATCGACGAGAGGAGTGCAAGCCTCCCCATCGACTACTCCAGCAGAAACATCTCAAGCCAGTGTAGAGAGAAGAACTAAGCATAAGGATGACATAGCCAACGCGAAGTTAGTGCCATCCAGCCTACCAGCTTACATACCCCTTGTGATGGGTGAGATTAACAGGGACAATGTCCCTAGAGACTTTGAATACACCCTAGTCACTGCATATCTACCGAAAGGAGTACGCACCTGCTGCAAAGATCAAGACAAGGTTACAGCGTTGAAGTTTTCCGACTTCAACCTGGGGGACTGTAAATCTTACATCATGCTTGCCTCGTATAATTACTTAACGAGAACTAAGGGAAAGAATTCGAAGCTCATCCCTCAACAATGGACGATGAACCTCACGCAGTCTACTTTGCTCAATGTTATGAAAATACCGCACTTTGGTAGACACTAGGACGTTAATGCTTGTGTAAAATTACTACTAGCAAGTTACCATGGAGGATACCTGTGATTAGATCGTCGAATAACTGTTGATTTGACGCTGATCAATAGGATCCCTGGGCTTAGCATGTAGGGCCCTTATCGCCATGAGTACTATGTTGGAAAGACTGTAGACTGCGCTCTTTCGCAGAAGATCAAAGAATCCTATTGCGATGTTGAGAAAGGCACAAGAGGCTACAAGGTAGATTCTATTGAAAGTGGCGCAATGCACCTCGCATGCCAACTGATCACAGGGAAGTTGGTATGCAAGAATCAACCAACACAAGTATCCATCTTTGTAGTTGACCTCGCAGAAAAGTGCGCAAAGGGACTACAGATGAACTGGGCAAAGTACCTGGTGAATCAACTGGAGATTGACTACAAAGAAGCCCAGGATCAGGGGCATGAATTCCATTTTAGCTAGCTCTTGATACTGATCAATTTTGTTGCATGGGAGCTACCGGAAGGCACAACCTTCCTAGACCTTGATCCCTTTGAGCCACTAGCTGGGAATTTCAGTACATTATGGTACTCGAACTACATGAGCAAGCAACGACAATCGAATTCCGTTTTCCACGTGTACTATAACCAACTGAAATCAACTGTAAGGAGTGAACCTCGCATAACCCCAAACACTCTACAGAGATTTCGACCGCTGATAAAGTTCATAGGAGACCACCACTTTATATAACTAACCCCACACACTGATGAGCAAGCAAACCCTGAAGGAGATCACGAGACTAAGATTATAGAAGAACCCTAGAAAGAATTAGAGATTATGTTGCTGAAAATGAAAGAAACCCTGGATGAACATAAAGATACTAGTTTGTCAGAGATATTCAAGGAAAAGGAGAAAATAGAAGTAAGAATAGGAGACTTCAACATTGAATGTGCTTTGGATGAGGGAAGACATATGAACATTATGACATAAAGTACTTGGGAAACTCTAGGAAGGCCTGCTATGGTTCCTTCACTAGGAAAAATAGGGATGTTTAAAGGAAAAATGGTAACCTTATGTGGCAGGATTACTTGGATAGCTATGAGTACCCATGGAGCTTCGATAGAGGAAGAATTCGAAGTTATTAAATTTATTGAGGACTATGCCCCATTTCGAGCTTTGTTAGGCAACATCTGTATTGAAAAAGACCAGATCCAGAGAAAAGAAGAAAAGGAAACCCTAGAACATAAGAAGCAAGAACTCATGGAATTTATGACTAGAAGGATCGCCTACTTGATGGAAGAACAAGAGAACAGATCTAAGCTATTGAACACTAGGGACTTGGACGTTGAAGCTATAAGAGAATTAGAGGAATCACAGAAAACTGAATTACCTAATCCATATGATGAAGGCATATTACCCTTGGATCTGAAGAAAGAATCTCAGCATTGCGAAGTGACTATGTCGAGAGAAGATAAGAATCAAAATGGAAAAAATATGACCGAGATGAAGCTCACTGGGAAGAAGGCTAGGAAGCTAAGTAAGAAGAGAGACAAGATTGAAAAGTTACAAAAGATTCGAGAGGAAACTTCGTAGAAGGAAAAATCATAGGAATTGAGCTTCGGCAGGATATCAGAACAACGACATATGACACTTCACCGTGGCGAAGCAATATAACCATTGGACCGATATACCCATTCGACTACCACCTTGAACAGACAGAAAATCATTAAAGGATCACCACTAGACCATTGGACCACACCATAATGGATGGATCAACATTCATCAAAGCTTCATACCCATTGCAAGCAAATCGTTGACGAATTTCCTATTTATCTCATTGCGCCGTGCCCGAAGAACAGTTTTTCCAACTGAAAAATCGAAGCCTGCAAAACTAGTGATTGTCTATAGTGATCATTGCAAGCAGATTGATCATCCTAGTGCAGTATTTTGAGATCATCATGACCCCGATTATCTTTCTTGAGTGCATATGTCCGACAAGCTCATCGAACTTGAGGAATCTGTCAAAGAGGTCCTTCTCGATTTAATGACTGAGAGAATCATGTCGAAAAGAAGATTGTCCACTGAAGTCCAAGCATCATCGACGGGAGAAGTGCAAGCCTCCCCATCAACTACTCAAGCAGGAACATCTCGAGCCAACACAGAGAGAAGAACTAAGCATAAGGACGACATAGCCAACATGAAGTTAGTGCCATCCATCCTACCAGCTTACATACCCCCTCTGAGCGGTGAGATTAACAGGGATAGTATCCCTAGAGACTTTGAATACACCCTAGTCATTGGATATCTATTGAAAGGAGTATGCATGTACTGCGCAGATCAAGACAAGGTTACAATGCTGAATTTTTGCAACTTCAACCTGGGGGACAACAAATCTTACAGCATACTCGCTCCGTATAAGTAATTGATGAGAACTAAGGGCAAGAATTCGAAGCTCATCCCTCAGTAATGGATGATGAACCTCGCGCAATCTACTTTGCTCAATGTTATGAAAATAATGCACTTAGTAAGACACCAGGTGGTGAATGCTTGTGTAAAGTTGTTGCTAGCAAGTTACCACGGAGGATACATGTGGTTAGATCGTCGCATAACTATTGATCCGATGTTGATCAATAGGATCAATGGGATTAGCATGCAGGGCCCTGATCCCCATGAGTACAATGCTGGAAAGACCACAGACCGTGATCTTGTGCAGAAGATCAAATAATCCTATGGCGATGTTGAGAAAGGCATGAGAGGCTACAAGGTAGCTTCTATTGAAAGTGGCGCAGTGCGCCTCGCATGCCAACTGATCGTGGGGAAGTTGGTATGCAAGAATCGACCAACACAAGTATCTAGATTTGTAGTTGACCTCACAGGAAAGTGCACAGAGGGACTATAGATGAACTGGGTGAAGTACATGGTGAATCAACTAGAGATTGACTGCAGAGAAGCCCAATATTAGGGGCATGAATTCCATTTTATCTGGCTCTTGATACTGATTACTTTTGTTGCATGGGAGCTACCAAAAGGCGCAACCTTCTCGGACCTTGATCCCTTTGAGCCACTAGCTGTGAATTTTAGTACATTATGGTACTCGAACGACATGAGAAAGCAATGGAAATCGAATGTTGTTTTCTACACGTACTATAACCAATTGAAAGCAGCCATAAGGAGTGAACCTTGCATAACCCCAAACACTTTACAGAGATTCCAACCTCTGATAAAGTTTAGAGTGGACCACCACTTTATATACCTAACCCCACACGTTGATGAGCAACATGAACAACTTCAGTCCTATTATAAGCTGACACAAGAAGACCAGAAATAGATTACCAAGGAATGGTCGGCGAACCTCCTTGTTTCACTAGACCCCGCAGAAATTTCTGACATCAATAGCCCTGGAACTGTGTAGGATACACCTAGGCCCAGTAAGATAAAGAAAGCAAAAATGACGAAGAAGACTGAAGAAGTCTAGGATGTTGATAGCCTATATGTAAGGATGGCTTCAATTACACCGGATGAAGAAGGTTATACAGAAACTCAGAAAGTTGAAGTACCATTGCCTAGGGATGAATAAGACTCATTGAAGAAAAGGAAGGTCTCACCTCTGAAGTCTTCCTCCAGAAAGAAACCAAGAACCCCTGTAACCAAGATGCAAACTGCCCTCACATTGGATGACTTTGATTTCATTATTGCAGCAGTCAATGATGCTTCAAAGTAAATCATAGAGAAGAAGGAGGCGAAGCAGGAACAAATGTATAGCCAAATTGATATCGCGCTCCAAGGAGTACAGCAAGCACTCCAGTCTAGTCGAGCAATCTCTACTAGACCTCTGCCAGAAGGAACAATAGAAGTGGGATATGAATTAGTTCAGCTCCGCAAGATTGATGATCCAGTCAAAGTATGCCTTCGACATGCTCAAGAAGAAAAAGCGCAGGCCACCCAGGCCCTAAATAAAGCACGGGAAGAAATTATTGAACAATGCCAAGCCGTGCAACAAGAAAAGAATGCTCTCCAATCAAAATTTGAAGAAGACAGAGCGAAGATCCAAAAAGAGAAAGAGTAGCTGCTCACAAAGCAGATAGGAATTGAAGAAGCAGTCAACAGATCATTTCTCTCTATGACCGACTTAGAGCAGAAGGCCAAAGAAACCATAGAGCACCAAGTGACGAAGCTAGCTAAAGTTATTCAATAACTTCAACAAAGAGTTGTGGAATTAGAGCTTCAGACCATACCACAGACTTCGCAAGAAGTGCGCGACCAATGAGAATTGAATTCTCAGAGAGCAGTTGAGAGGATTAAAACACTTGATGCAGAATGTAAACAACTAAGTAGTAGAAGCACGTAGATATATGAACAACTATCTGAATACCCAAAGTTGAACAAACTAGATTCCCAACTCCAGGGCAAAGAAACAAGCAGATACAGTACGTGCGTAGCTCAAGCTCCTGTCACCCATCAAGAGGATGAAGAGATCCAAGAAAAAATGCACTGCCCAACAACTCATTCTTACCATGTAGAACAAAGTGATGGAAGTCACCCAGAAACTCCAGCCGAGCCAGGAGGTGAACTACCTATTGTTTGAAGAAATTGAAGGCCAAGGAACACTACTAGAACAAGTAGTTGTTACAGTTGAACAACAACTGGAAGGACCTATCAGCGAAGCGGTTGTTCAGGAATCTGCGGAGCAAGAATAAGTAGCACAGAGACAAGTCAAAGCATCTCAAGCCAAGTGCGAGACCTTTGAGATGCTTTGATCTCTTTCACTGTTATATTGTTACCTACCTTATTGTATTATATCAAATATATAGTTGTTAAGGATAGATCTAGCTTGTTGAATGGTAGACGCATGATGTATTGTTCTTGTAATAGATCCACTTGATATTCCCCTGGTTGTAGACATCTTTGTCTTGCAACCCGCTCATAGCTGCTTCGAGTGAGACTGCATCTGCTTTGCAGGTGTTATCGAAAGGGCCAGTAGCTAGGGCTTGTTGGTGAGATTTTGGAGTTGAACCCTGGGTCTGCCCCTGTGCCAACAAATGGTTCTGTTGTTGGGAAAAGAATCTTCATGAGGGAATGTCAAGGTGGTTCCCATCGAAGACAAAGATTCAAAAGTGGATAGAAGATCAAGAGAAAGACTTCGCTGAAGCCTAGAACAAGAACCCTAATATTAGTACAAAAGATTGGTTGGAGAAATATATCTTTACCAAAATTCACGAGATATTCTTTGGAGGGATCCATCAAGAGATACATGAGTGGTTAGCTAGGTTAGCATATACCCAGTTCAAGATAATACCTAGATCTTATGTAGTTTGGACATCGACGCTAATCTAGAAGGTTAAAAGGGTTGATAATGTTGTATCCATGGCATTATATCACTGGTTTGATAGTACCATTGGAGGGTATATCACCGAGTTTGTTGTTGACAGAGTAGAGTCATACAACCTAGTTGAAAGATATTTCTTTAAAGGACCTAGAGGAATTATCTTACAATTCCTGAAGTTGAGACTCAAGATGTTGTTGCATGAGAAGAACATATTGAAGCTACAGTAGATTGAGAAGATTTGAAAAGGCTAATGTTCAAAAATTCGGACAGTGACAACGACACAAAAGCGGGACATACATGCAATGGACGAGTATTTCGAGGGGTTCACCTTGAGAAACTATTTAAGAAAAACTATGGGGAAGAGGGTTTCTACAGTGGAGAAGAGGCAGATATGACAGACGGAGAACATTCAGAACCCATGGGGCCAGAGGAAGAAGCAGCTGAAGAACTTCATCGAAATGAGCCAGAAACCTCAGGAACTGCTTATGCTACTAAAGTAAGTAATATCAATCCTCCTGTTGTTTAAGAAATGCTAAGTGATCAGAACATTCCAAATCACCAGAGTCCACAGAGCACTATTACTAGCAGCTCAACATCCACTCAGACAAGAAACCTAGTCAACTCCATGGAAGATGAGATGAGGCTCCCTATATTTAAAGGATATTGTTCTGAAGATCTTGATCAACACTAGTTCCTGTGTGAGGCTGTATGAAACATTAAAAATATTACCGACGAAGCTGTTAAAAGAAACCAGTTTAGCACTACACTGAGAGACCGCACATTGAGCTGGTACATGAAGCTTGTCCAAGGACTTGCGTAGCCTAAGACATTGAATGATATTAAGAATGCACTAATTGCAGAGTTTAATAAACCTAAGTCAGAGTCCCTATTATCGCACAGTTTGTAGCTAGGTCAAATGGTTAGAAGATAGAGGCCAAACTGGCATAACAGGAACCTTCCCCACCCAATGTCACCACAATGGGGAGGTTCTTTCTATTTAGGGAGGTTAGGCCCAGGGGAGACGTCCCCGGTAACCTGGGGATTTGAAAAGGCAAAGGTATAAAGGTCAAGGTAAAAGTACCTCCTCACAAGTTACCACCAAGATCAGATAGTCCGACTAAACAACCAATAATGAAGTGTAGGCCCAAATGAGAACACCTGTATCTAGCATGTAATTGTTGATATTTTTGTTGTTCATTGTCAAAGTCATGAAGAAAGGAGGGTTCTCACCATATTGCACCCTGAAATGATTAGCTTGCAACATAATAGGGGGATCCATAGGTTCATTTGATCCCGAAAAGAAAGTGTCAAATTGTTCCTTGATGGATGGGATCTTGATTGCTTCTCTGAGGGGAACATTCACATAAATCTTTGATAATGCCCCTTCGATGTCAAAATTTAGGTCAACCTTACCAGCCTTGGAAGTCTTGGGAAGGAGTATCTCCAAGGGCGAGGGCTTTGCCTAAATTTTGACTTTGAAGGGGCATTATCAAAGATGTATGTGAATGTTCCCCTCAGAGAAGCAATCAAGATCCCATCCATCAAGGAACGATTTGACATTTTCTTTTCGGGATCAGATGAACCTATGGATCCCCCTATTATGTTGCAAACTGATCATTTTAGGGTCCAATATGGTGAGAACCCTCTTTTCTTCATGACTTTGACAATGAACAACAAAAATCTCAATAATTGCATGCTAGATACAGGTGTTCTCATTTGGGCCTACACTTCATTATTGGTTGTTTAACCAGACTATCTTTATACCTTTTCCTTTTCAAAACCCCAGGTTATTGGGGACGTCTCCCTTGGGCCTAACCTCCCTAAATAGAAAGAACCTCCCCATTGTGGTGACATTGGGTGGGGAAGGTTCTTGTTATGCTAGTTTGGCCTCTATATTCTAGCCATTTGACCTAGCTACAAACTATGTGATAACATTTTGGCACTGTTGCCGGGGAACACTGAGTCATTTCTCCTCAAACGATAAATCTTTTCGGTAAGCCTTGCCTCAGAGACTATTTTTTTATAAGCTTACTTGGTGACTCCACTAGGGTGTTTTCCCTTTTTTTTGATGATTTCAGGCAAATCATCTGGCGACTCCACAAATAGCTAATGACGACTCGTAGTGGGTGTCAGTATATACTTCTATCTACTACTGTGACCTCCACAAATCCTGTCACCCCTGTTAGTTCTCCCAAATGGTCTCATAAAGAACTCTTTGGTCCTTTAAGCTTACCTAACACCCAAGGGGGGTTACATGATCTACCCAAGAAGGTCGAGTCTTGGATACCTAAGTTTTTAGGGGAATATGGATCCTATGGAAACTCTCATTGGACCGACTTCTATGATGCATTCCAGTTTCATCAATCTAGATAAGAACACCTCGATGTCCTTTTAAGGCTCTTTTTGAGCTCACTCACTGAAAGTGCCAGAATATGGATTAACGAACTCCCAAAAGGAAGTATCAAAAACCCTGAAGATCTTGAACAAGCCTTCAAGAAAGATTGGTGTGAAAAAGAAAGCATGGATTCCCTTTACTCTCAATACACTGATATTTGCAAAGCCTCTAGCGAGGGAATTAGGGATTTCAATGATAGGTTCAACCTTCTACTCAAAAATATCAGGCCTAGTTTCTCAAAAGAAGCTGTCCTCCAACACTATTTTAACTCGTTGGAAGGAGTTTTGTAGTTTACTCTCAAAGATCAGTCACCCTTGACTCTAGAAGAAGCACAAGATTTTGCTTGCCAGATTGAGAAGAACCTTGAGTTCGAAGACTACATCCATCAAGTCAATCTCTCGCAACATAATGACCCCAGGAAATCTAGTGACGAGGATGTCACTGAAGCTGGACCTAAGTTTACAGAAATTCTTGAAGTAAAGCTCATGCCTCCCAAAAGGAATTGGAACACAAATTTCTCAAACACAAACAATGTTCTAAATGTCTCAAGACAACATGAACCATCCGAGGATTTGGGCATGGCCACTCATAAAAAACCTAACTTTGATGATTCCTTGTTTGTCTTGAACACACCGATGTTAGAAAATCAAGATATGAGTGAAACCGATCCAAGCACTAGTCTGTCCTGTATCCTGCAAAGGGTTAAAAGGATTCATGAAATGTTGAAAATTTCTTTTCTAAAAAAGAAAGACTCGGAGGACCAATTATTTTTTAAAGGGATTCCCACACTATTACAAACTGGTCATTCTGAGAAGGATGAACAAACACCCTTTTCAGTTGATCCATACTTGTTTCAAGATTGCCCCACTTTCCCCTTGACAGAAGAAGACACAGATTGGGGTGATTATCCCAACGATGCCTCTAATATCTCTGAAGATTCAGATGAAGATGGCTATACAGTACTGAGAGTAAGTAATTTAGTTGAGTGGAATGAATATGTCTTCAAAGACATAGAAGTTCCAAGCACCGTCATTGTAGATGAAAACCCTTGGTGTTTTCAATGTAGTGAAGCACATTGGGAACATGAGTGTCCTTACAGTAGTGGTGGTCATCAACAAATAAACAATATAGACCACTTCATAGAAGGCCCTCAAATAAATATCACCGCTGAAGATAATCAAGAGGCCATGAAAGAAGCAGCCAGGTCAGCCAGGATGGCGGTAATAAACAAACTAGTCCAGGAATCAAAAGAAAAGCTAAAGAAACAAGAGTTCTAGGTGTATAGAAGAAAGAAGTTGGACCAACCTCCCGCTGACCAAACAAAAAACCCACCTGTGGATGTAATCTTTCCTAAAACATCTAGTACTGAAAGGGTTAACCTGAACTTTGACCTTGAAGGGGTATTATCCAAGATGTTTGTAGCCATCCCTTTGAGAGAAGTCATCAAGGTACCATCAATCAAAGAGCGATTTGACAACTTTTTACAAGGATCAAATGGACCATTGAAAGATGGAACTAGTGGTCGTATCCAGAATGTACCTGTAACTACAACTTATGTGCAAAATCCCAGTGATTCCATCAAAGATGACAAAGCACGTGACAAAACTAGGAAGACTCCTCATAAATATTCTCCAGAAGATACGCCTTTTGCAAAGGAGGAAAATTCGAATCAGATTAAATGGATCAAGAAAGAGGAATACCAACAACTCCTGGCGAGATCAAATGTCAGGAATCAGAGACTGCAAAAATACTAAAGAAGGTGGAAGATGATGTATGGATCCATCCTTTGCAGCATGAAATCTTTATAGCAGAATCCCACCCACCTCCCTCTACACAATACACCAGGGTTATTACAGGAACGACCAATTTCAGAGTCAGAGAGTACAAGGAGGGAGACATGGTTTGGATGTGGGATGCCAATAAATGGAAGCCTACTAATATCAAAGGAAACAAGCATTTTTGGCTTGGCCCTTTTAAGGTCGGAAGAAAGTCAGTTAATGACTCTTATTACCTGTCTACACTGGAGGGAAGAAGGTGCACAATGCTCGTCAGCGGGCACGCCCTCAAACCCCACCAGGATGGGGTAACATGACTTCACAGGTAAGTGAAGGTAAGTAGGCATTCTTCGTGTATTATACCATTTGCATTTCATGTCAGTTTGTTTCCACACTTGCATATTGATTGTTTTATTTCAGTTATATATGTATGTCTATATATGCGGGGTGGAAATACCACCCCATCTTTGTTACTGATGCCCCTATCGAGTTGAGCAGGTCTATAGGTTATGCTAGAGATGCTAAGATTCTCATGTGCTCTACGGTGAGCACATGTCCCTGAGTTGGAGCCAGATTTATCCCTGATTTCTAGGGATAACTAGGAGATCATGTCTCGAGGTCCACAGGTCCTAGACATGGAGTACTGAGAGCAGGATTGACTTGAGCATGGCCCTGGAGGGCCCATCCTTCTCTTCTTTCACCAGATTCATCCTGTTAGTAGCAGTAGCATCCATCACCATCGACTTGGTCTTATATTGGAGAAGGCTCTTGCTCCATGAGGTAATTGGTCCAGGTATCATGGTATGTGTCACCTTTGATCATTATAACCTTTAAATGTATGCATCTAAATCCTTTTATTTCTGACGACTGATTGGATCTTACACTGACCCACTTGACCATGCTTGGGGAGATTGACTGGGTGCTCTAGCAAGCCTGTACCCATAGGTTTTGGTTTTCCACTGGGGGGTTTCTAAAAATCCATCGTCCGCTCCCATCATACCATCACTTTTCCATCTTGTTTCTCACTCATCTGTCCCATTCCCCTTGTCCGAACATTAGGATGATCTGTTTGTGGGGTTGCACCTTATCTCATGGGAATAAGGGGCTAAAGGCCCAGAAGGTAAAAGAAGTTGGTAAAAGATAAAAGCCTAAAAATGAAACCTTGAGATGCCTTCGCCCATGGATCCCCGAGAAGGCAATAAAAAGCCTCTTAGCAAGAAACAAGAGGGACCCGAAAAAATAACAAACAAGACCTAATCAAGAGGATAGGGGGTCTCATCATGAGCCAACCTATTATGTTCATGGGTACCTAACATCATGACATTTCCACCATCTGGTTACCACGCCAGGGCAGTGACCTTTGGTTGCATGGCCAAGGGAAAGGGGGTCTCATCACGAGCCAGCCTTATCACCGCTATGAAAGTACTTGTGGGTAACAACGTCATCTCTAGTCACCACGCCAAGGCAGTGTCCTCTGGTTATCCCTTGAATAAAAAGAAAAAGAAGAAAAAACAAATAAAGAAATGAATAAAGGCAAAAGGGGCTTGGAAAAACTTGCATCCATGACGGGTACAACTTGCCTTCTGCAAAGGCACCGACATGTAATATCATGCATCCCTAGCTCTCACTCTACCTGTGTGTCTAGACATCCCGTGAACCACTTTGCATTATTTTCATGGCTTGGATGAAACCCCTTGGAAACTTTCCTTTCCTTATAGATACTAGCCCAATAGGGCATCTTGTCTTTTTTCTCAATCCTGTATTGTAGGTTTTTATAGAGTCTTTGAGCTATTGGATCATATATCAGGGTTTTTACGCATTTGTTTGATAATATTAATGATGAAACGTGACTAATGTTTCTATGATCCTTGTGACTAATGAGCCCATGGAGGGTGAAGTTTTTGATGTGCAGGACCATGCCCAACGGACAGGTACCATTTGGACCAGTACATATGGGGAGATGATTAGTTCAGACCTCCATGGTCTGAAGAGCCCATTAGATGGTTGTTGAGACCCCATCAGGGGCAGATACAGGACAGTGCTTGATTGAGCTTTTGAACCTAAGAAGAAGGACGTTCCATCAGGGGCACTTTGGTTGAGCCCAGCCTAGGGGGTTGACCCACTTTCAGTGGAACGTTTCCCTTGGATGGCCCAGGACGTCACCTAGGAGCCATTGACATCACCTTGAGCATGTGATAGTTTGATAGGGCAGCTGGCATGTGTGGCATGATTGGGAGGCCCAAAGAGGGTCAACATTTTGTCATTTTGTGCTGCATTTACCCTAAAAAGAGGCTAACGTCTCCCTCAATAGGGCTTGACGTCTTTCTTATGCTCAGTTAGGGTTTTGATTTGACAATTCAATGTAAAAACAATATAATTTTGGTTTGTATCCTTGTCGGCTATTTTTAATGACCTAAATTTAATTAAAGGTCATGATACAATATATATTGAGGATTTTTTCCCTCATTTTGACAAAACTCACAACTCACTCTCGTAGTGAGATCTGATTTTTGCGCCCTTGTTGGGTATTTGGTCTTTTAAGTGAGGCACACTTGTTGAAGGAAGGCTTTTCTTGGCATATTTTGGCATTTCTCTTGAAGGAAGGTTTACAACTAGGGTTTGCAATGTTATTTCTTCATGATATGTAAGTGTTTTTTCTGCAAAACTCCTTAATTGAATGGTTGTAGTCTTATATTCTTGCATTTATTATAAATTTTTCTGATTTTAAAACACTAGGGGACAAACACACAAGTAGGTTGTTGTCTCATGTCCCCTAAAAGAGAAATTCTCAGCCATTGAAGAAGGAAGGAAGAACCTAGCCATTGCTACACTCTTTTTACTTCTTCCTTTGTGCTAGCCATGCCTTTAAAGAGTTAATAAAGAGGAGACATCCCAGGCCTAGGATATCTACACCGAGGGTCGTCTTGCTTCTAGGGTTTGGTGATAGAGCCTTTCCATTGCAACACTTTCCCTCACCTCACTCTCTTTTCTTGAATTATCTTTTATGCTAGCCATTTTTCCAAGTTTAACCTAAGGAAGGAGGAAAGAGAACGAGGCCTTGCTTAAGCAACACCGGAGTGAGCCTCTTTCCCCTAGGGTTTTGATTCTAGGGCCCTGCCATTGCAACACCTTAGAACCCTTCCCTCTCATCCTTAGCCTTTTATCCCTTCAACTTTGCGTCCTCTCTTTAATTGACCCCATTTACCCCTTAGGCACTGATCTCATCTCCCCAACGTTGAAGTGATAGTGGCCAAACAACTCTTAAAAACTTTAAAATTTGAAACCCTAACTAACTACTAACCCTAATCAGGCCGACGTCACTCTTGGTTATTCCATCTTGACACAACACTTTTTATTGATAAGCAATTAGATGATGGTTAAGAGCATTTATTGAGTAAGGGATTGATTAAATACAATGTTGGCTACATCATCTCAATATTTATTGAAGAATTGATATTATTCCATTGCTATATTAATTGACATTGATCTCATTGATATCTATTGTTTTAATTGCCTATATATTGATATTAGATAGTTATATGAAGTACTAACCCATTGAATTATAGCATGCATATATTGTTTTGCTGTTGTCTTGTTCTGGGCAGGTGTTCTCATTTGGGGCTACAGTTCATTATTGGTTGTTAGCCGGACTATCTGATATTGGTGGTAACCTGTGAGGAGGGACTTTTACTTTGACCTTTTTACCTTTGCCTCTTCAAAACCCCAGGTTACTGGGGGCGTCTCCCCTGGGCCTAACCTCCCTAAATAGAAATAACCTCCCCATTGAGGTGACATTGGGTGGGGTAGGTTCCTATTATGCCAGTTTGGCCTCTATCTTCTAGCCATTTGACCTAGCTACAAACTATGCGATAACAGTCCCAATGTATTACAGAGCTAAAATATATCAAGCAAAAGGTAGCTGAACCTGTTTGGGAGTTCGATCAGAGATTCAAGATCCTTACCAGAATATTGACCTTTAAGATCCCGGATGAGCAGAACAAAGAATGGTTCATTGTTGCTCTCTTACCACATATCAGAGTCACCCTAATGCAGTAGAAGCATTGGAGATCACCATGAAGCTTGAATCAACCCCCATGGGAGAATCTAGCTCAGGTATGAGTTAGATCTTGAGTCATTTAACTAGTTTGTCTCTACAAGTCGAAGACACGAAGAAAGACAAGGGAAACTACAAAAGAGAAGACATCTGGTGTGTCAGATGCAGATTAGAAGGTCATTACAAGGAACAATGCGCTCTATTCAATGAATACTTGGCTTCTGGAGCTCTGAGCCCCTTGAAGCAAGTCACCTTACCTTGGTGCAAAGTATGTAGAAATTGACATTGCCCTGGTGAGTGCTATTACATGCAGAAATACATTCAAAAACCCACAAAATTGTATTGCACATTCTGTAAATCAGTAGGGCATGACGATAAAGATTGTAAAGCTTATGATCTCATGCATGAAATATCAAGAGACATATACAAGATCCAAGGTGAAGTACATCAAGAAGGAAACAATGCGCAGTATAACTCCCCAGGAAGAGGAAACTTCAATCCTCGCGGTGGATACAGAGGATGAGGAGGAGGAGGAGGAATGGGCTGAGGCTGAGGACAAATAATCTATTATAACTACATGTAGCTAGGACATATAGCAAGGGACTATCGGAACCCTTGTACCACTTTCAGTTATTGCAACTCCTTCAATCATGTCATTGAGGATTGCCCTGTGTTTCTATCCAAGCTTCAGGAAAGACGAGGACCCCAGCAGAACCCACAAGTGCAATTGATCTATAATAAACCTCGTGGAGTAGACCCTAGAGTCACTGTTATTATTTGAGGAGGCACCACCATAGGAGCGGATAGAATGATTCAAGGAAAAATCACAGAAGATTCAGGAATCAGGAAAGCTACAGAGAAGACCCAAAATTTTGATGCGAAGAAAGAAAGACAAATCTTTGATCAATAAAGGCAAGAGTTCAAAGAATATCCAGGTTCTTCCTCCAAAACACGACCAGAAATCAAATAATATGGGATGCCTCAGGCATTTGATCAGTCGGCTTCGCCAAAAGGAGAAAAATAGGTTAGTAAGCTCATTGAATTATTATACACTTGTATTGAGTTAATTCAGGATGAGAACGCTGTGCAAGAACTACAGAACTTAATCAGGTAGTATGAGATAGGGAAGATAGACCCCTTACTGAATAGGGAAGTACACCAAATTGGTAAGAAGAGAAGGAAAAATAAAGAATTACATTTGAATGCTCAAATAGGAGAGTATGATATAGACTATGTGGTCCTCGACTTAGGGTCGGAGGTCAATGTCATGATGTAGCAAACTTGGGCACTAATGGGAAAACCGAGGTTGATCTATTCCCCTATCAGACTTAGGATGGCTAATCAACAAGCCGTCAACCCGTTCAGACGATCAGAGCATGTCCCTGTGGAAATCGACGGAGTTAGAACCTTTGCATATTTTGAGGTAATTGAAATTGTTGATGACAACTTCCCTTACCTTGGATTACTAGGAATTGATTGGGCCTTCAACAATTCCACTGTTGTTGATTTGAAGAAAATACAAAGAGATGGCCTTAGGGTCATTGCACCCTTAGATCCAGATGAAGGTCCGTGATACACAAAGCCCATCAGAGAAGAAGATCACACATATGAATTGGAAAACATCTACAAACTAACATCCAGACAACAATATTACATCAACCCTACAACTGATGGGAATCTAAGATGGAGAAGTGACAACACATTCTCATCATATTCAGAACAAGCACTGGAGATCTGGAAGAACCAGATGTATGAATTATCCACCAGAAGATGTGCTAGATTAACTAGAGAAGTTCACTGGATCGACACAACAATGAGTAACTTACCCACATTTGATGGTCTGAACCCTTTAGAAGCCTTCCTATCAGATTTTGAAACAAGTGTACCAATACAACAGATATTTTTGGCAATGGAAGAGGCCCTGAAAGCCATGCCAGCAAGATGGTGGGGGACACATAAAGAATATCGCAAACTAGACCTAATGTCGAACCTTGATGACAACGCGGTTCTCAATAGAAGCAGTAAGTTTTGAAGTAAGATATACCGGTCGAAGTTTCCCAAAGGACCACGTGCAAAGCTGTGAAGAGGCCTGGAGTGACATTCCTCGAGAACAATGGGTGCACAGATTCATTAACACACTGGACATGACCCCTATCAACTGGTACCTTCAAGTGGAGCTACACCTCGTCACTACAGATTGGGAAGGTATGACTCAGAACTTTGTAACCACCTTTTTATTTGAAAGTGAATATCCTTCAGTAGACCAGGCATTACAGATTGTGAGAAAGAAGGTATTCAAGGAAGCATCTAGTCTCCCTATGGAACAAGAAGAGGACGAATGGACTGCGCCTCTCTAGAAATTGCAGAGTTGCTACAACATTAATGCCAATGACGATGATGATCCCAGAAAGGTAAACATCACTGAAACAAAAGGCCAAAGAAATGTGGAAGGACCAAGAGTTGAGCTACCATTTATTGGTCAGCCAATCAAGATTAAAAAAGTCAACATTGGGACAGAGGAGACACCGAAGCTTGCCAATGTTGGAGATTATTGGGATGCTGCTACCATTGACAAGATTACAGAGTTACTACATGAGTATCATGACTTGTTTCCGACCAAGTTCACTGATATGAAGGGTATCAAAGGTCCTATGGGAGAAATGAGGATCCCTTAGAAACTAGGTGTGAAGCCAGTCAAGCAAAGACCCTACAGATTGAACCCGAAATATAAGGAAAAAGTGAAGATTGAGCTCGACAGAATGCTGGAAGCAGGGATTATTGAACCTATCGAAGAGTCGGAGTGGATTATCCCTATGGTCATGAAAGAAAAGAAGACAGGAGAAATCAGGATATGCATGGACCTCAGAAAGTTGAATGATGCTTGTCGGCATGACCCTTTCCCTACACCATTCACTGATGAAGTATTAGACAACGTGGGAGGCTAGGAGGTATATTATTTTATAGATGGATTTTCAGAATACCATCATATCCGGATTACTAAGGAGGACCGCCACAAGACCACGTTTGCCATAGAATGGGGATCCTACCAATATACAATAATGCCATTTGGACTGAAGAATGCACCATCCATCTTTTCCAGGGTGGTGGTCGAAGAGTTCAAAGAATTTTTCCTAAAATTTTAGAAGCATATTTTGATGACTGGACTGTGTTTAGTTTGCTGAAAAATCATATTGAATGTCTAAGGCTAATGTTGGATAAATGCAGGCAGTGTCAAATTGCTTTGAATATGAAGAAGTGCATCTTCTTCTCACCATTTGGAGTGTTATTAGGCCATATTGTATGCAAGCAGGGATTGTTGGTTGATCCATCTAAAATTGCAATTATAGTTGATTTGCCACCTCCTACTTCAGTCAAACAACTGCGCACTGTGCTAGGACATACTAGATATTACATGAAATTCATTAAAGGCTATGCTCAAATCACAACACCGATGGAGAAGTTGTTGAAGAAGGATTGTCAGTTTGGCTGGACAAACGAATGTCAATAGAGCTTCGACATGCTGAAATAGAAGATGGTCACTGCACCCATTATGGTTTTTCTAGATTAGAGCAAAGAGTTTCACGTACACATCGATGCATGTTCTATTGCACTGGGAGAAGTACTAGCAAGGGGAGATTGACCAACCGTTAGATTTTGCTAGTAGGAAGCTATCTACAACTTAAATTAATTACACCACTAACGAGACAGAAGGATTAGCCATGGTGTATGCATTGCAAAAATTCTACCACTACTTGTTGGGAGGACACTTTAAAATGTTTACAGATCACTCCATGCTGAAATATCTAGTCAACAAGCCAGTGTTGGGGGGGAGAATATGCATATGGCTTCTGCTATTTCAAGAATATGATTTTGAAATCATAGTTAATCCAGGAAGAATGAACAAGGGTCCTGACCACTTGTCGAGGCTGGAACATGGAGAAGAACCCACCAGTTTGGAGGATACACCTTTGAATGCACAACTGCTCACCATTAGAAATATTGATGACCACTTCGCAGACATAGTCCAGTTCCTGTCAACAGGAATGGCACCTAGTGAGTATACAATTCCCTAAAAGAAACAACTAGTGGTGCGTGTTGTAGACTTTTCACTTATAGCTAGTCAACTATACAAACTGGGACCTGATGAGATACTAAGAAGATGTGTTATGGAGACAGAGAGCCATTGATCCTTGTAAGAGCTCATGAAGGCATCACAAGAGGACACTACGTAGGGAGAGAAACTGCACAGAAGGTCCTGAGAGTTGGCCTTTGGTGGCCCACCTTACATAGAGATGCTAATGATTATGCCAGAGCCTGCGATGTATGCCAGAGAGTTGGGAAACCGTCCATAAGAGATGAAATTTCATTAGCACTGCAGATGACCCTACAAGCATTTGAAAAGTGGGCCATTAAAATCGCGGGACCTATAAACCCACCAGGAAAGCGCATAGGAGCAAGGTATATCATTACTACAACATAATACTTAACCAGATGGGCTGAAGCCAAAGAAGTTAAAGACTATAGTGCAACTACAACTGCACGTTTTATATTTGATGACATAATAACCAAGTTTGAATGCCCCAAGATCCTTATGAGTGATCAAGGTACACACTTCATCAATAATACAGTTGAAGCCCTGACTGAAGAATTTGTAGTCCACTATCATAAGAGTACACCTTACCATCCACAAGCAAATTGAATAGTTGAAGCATTCAAAAGATCTTGGAGACAACATTAATGAATATTTTCATTGTGAATAAGGATGACTGGGACTTAAGAGTACCCGCAGTACTATGGGCCTATCGAACCACTTGCAAGAAATTAACAATGCAGACCCCTTTCAAGTTGGTTTATGGTCTCGAATCCGTTGTCCTGATGGAATACTTGGTACCAATCTTAAGAATTGCTACTTTTATAGGTATGTATGACACTGGTACTATTCAGGAAAGGCTCGCACAGTTGGTTGAACTGGAAGAAGACATATTCATTGTAGGATTCCCCCAACAGGTTCATAAGGAACGGGAGAAGGCATATCATGATAGACACATCAAGAAGAAGGCATTCAAACAAGGTGATTTAGTACTTGTGTATGACAGTAAGTTTATAAAACACCCAGGGAAGTTCAGAATGCATTGGATTGTACCATATGAGATCGCCTATGTTACAGAAGGAGGAGTTACATAGCTGAAGACATTGAACAAAGAGTGGAAGGAAGGATTGGTGAATGGGAGTCGACTGAAGTTGTACTATGAAAACCAGCTGCCTCGCAACTCTCAATAAAAGCATGAGAAAAAGGGTCTAAGTACTAGGTGCAGTTGAAATTGGGTACCAACCACAGAAAAGACAGTCTGCACAAGGATGGGGAGGAGGCGATAAGAAAAAAACAAGGGTTGTGCTGCGCAGTCCAAAGTTGAAGCAAAACAGAGAAGGATCAGATCTGAAGTGCCTCAGTATGAGTCACAGGTGAGTGTTGGGGGCATGTTGGCCCTTGGTTATGGAAGGAGGAGAAGAACAAGGAAGAAAAGGTAAAAAGAAAACTTCGCGGGAGACACAGTGATTGTCACTGGGTCGAAGTGAGTAAAAGAGCAGAAAAGATGGAGCGAAGCGAGGAAATGAAATCCGTTGGATGAGGAGATCAAGGATGATAGATCAAAAAGGAATATGGATCATGGACAACTCAACAAGAAAAAAAAGCCACCATTGGATGCTTTGGAGAATCACGTGAGAAGGAAGGAAAGATAGGCTGGCAAAGCTCAGAAAAAGTAGGTCATGTTGACCTAGGGTTTTAGACACCTAGAGTTTTGGTATTTAGGGTTTTGTCACCTACGTTTCAGCCTAAGGCTATTGGTGAGGTATTGTAATGTATAAATAAAGGTCAAGAGGACCTCAGTCGGGGGGGGTACGATTTGGTAATTCTGCAGTACAATATTGTTGTTGATCTAGCTATAGTATTGTGTGAGGGATCATTGTATTGAGAGGGAGAGGTGCTTAGAGAGAGGAAGCCTTCTGGTATTGTAAGATCTTATGCTGTGTGTGAAGGTCAAGTCCTGTAGCTAGGTGTGCAGGAAGGGGAGAGAAACAGAGAGAAGAACTAGGATATTCTAGTCGAGAGCACAGATAAGAAATGTATGTTTTACCTTAATAAATCATAAGCACAGTTCTGTGGACGTAGCCCTAGAGAGAGGGTGAACCACGTACATCTTTTGTTGTGTGTGTGATTGATGCTTTGATCTCTGTCACTGTTATATTTTTACCTGCCTTATTGTCTTAGATCAAATCTATAGATGTGAACGATAGATCTAGCTTGTTGAATGGTAGATGCATGATGTATTTCTATTGTAAAAGATCCACTTGATATTCCCCTGGTTGTAGACATATCTATCCTGCAACCCCCTCATAGCTTCTTTGGGTGATACTGCATCTACTTCGCAGGTGTTTCTGAAAGAGCCAGTAGCTAGGGCTTGTTGGTGCTCTCTTGGAGCTGAACCCTGGGTCTACCCCTGTGCCAACAAGTACCTATATCCTGAGAGAAAGTGAGATATGCCTTGGTTTCAGATCATTGTGTAAACATGGTATTTGTAGTGAATGATTAGTTTTCAACAAATGCAATCCGCAAAAAATGAGATGACATATGATGTTTCCCTCTTGCTGCAAAAAGTCAAACCATCAGTCCTTTAAGTGTATAACCCACCACTAGCTACTACTGGAAAGTTCGCAGTGCAAACTATTTCAGCAGTAGACAATTTGCAGCGATTAATAGTCTACAATAAAAAAATTGTAAATGAAAATAGCATGAAATGGTTGAACCTTACTTTTGATCTCAACCTTTTTGATGATGATAAGGCGTTGAAAACAAGAATCCACCAAGTGCCACGTTCCCAAATTTGTAATTATGTATGATTTAGTATACGAGGTTTTTTGAATTACTGCGAACTTCTAGGAGAGTCTGCAACAAATGAGATTTGACAGGTGACATTACACTTAAATGGTTAAGTGGATCTTTAAAACCTTTTATACACCCCTTTTGGACAAAATACTTGATGGTGACCTCCCAATTATGCAGATATGACCAATACCTTCCCTCTTTACAAATGATGAAAACCAACATCATGAAATCAAAACTTTGTAACTGTACTCTAATCAACTCACAAGTTTTGAACTAATGACTTATAATAAATACATAACACATGACTGAGAAGGACCAAAAGAGACCTTATGAGACTAGACTAACAAAAATTTGAAAAATGAGAGAAAACCTTCACTCCTGTACATCCTATGTGTTAGCAAAATGTGATGATAAATTGAATCTTGTCTATCCATATTTATATGGAAACCCTATCCATCCAAGAGACTCCAATGAAAAGTCATGTCTCTATAAGAGGAGCCGACCCCTTAAATTGTCTTTGCATAATTTCAAAGTATAAAAAATTACATCAAATGAAACCCTAGAAGGGTGACATCATGCCCTAAGAGGGTGACATTGGGCTAGAGGAGGTGGCATTAAGCTCCAAGATGATATCATTTGGCCTCTAAAGGTCAAGTGTCACTCTCTGACATGCCAAGGTCCATGCTAAGTGCCTCCTCCCATATAATCACCATATGAACCATTAAACCCTATTCTCTAGGTGACATCAAGGGATAAAGGGTGACATCTAGGCATCAAAAGGAAAATATTCAAGTGGGGGAAGGTACAATATTGTCCTTTGGTGATGAAAAATGTTCCTCCAAGGAAATTTACTCTAGCCTCAAGGTGCAATGCTCATCATCAATGGTGCCCCACACATAGGGTCTAACATCCGTCTCATGGGCTTCCAAGCCCATATGAAGGTCCAAGTGGCATAGTCCCTTCATGAATAGATCTCATCGGGCAAGGTCCTGCAAAGAAAAACAAATATGTCCTCCAAGGGTCCACAAGTCATATGAATCATGCCAAGTAAGACACATCTAATAAGAGAACCACCCACACATGTGCATCAAACCCCGCTTTTCAAATTAAACAAATGTTCAAAAACCTTATAAAATTTTCCAAATTTAGGTTTGGGAGAGGTGTCAAGGTGCCTTATTAGGTAGGCTAGTCCCCTAGTCAAGGAGTTTTTCCCAAGAGGACCCTATCTAAGTCATGTAGTGAGTATGAGGTGGGTTGGGGTAAATTTTCTAAGATTTGGTTTCTTGACATACAAGGGTTTGTATTGTCTCATTTATGGGTGCCTTTGTGGAGGGTGTGTTGCACATTCGTTTACAATGAAACCTTTTTCCAAGACTTTGCCATTTAATTTATTATATTATGAACATTGAGTACTATGTGCAATGTAAATTAAGGAGTATTTCAATGCCACTTGAATCCATAAACACAGAGAGTTCCATATGCAATGGAAAGTAAGAGACACTGCAAAATGAATTTCCTCAACAAGCAGGACATTCATTAATTATGTGTTTAGAAGGTCCTTGATTTTTCTGGAGAAGTGCTTTGTTTCTCTCAAAACATTAGGTAAAGTAGCTAGAAGTATAATGATTGGCTTTTGTATTTTTCCATAAACAACACCTCTAGGTCCTTAGCCCCTTCTTCCCATGAAATGAGGTACAATCCCTTCTTGGGGTCAATGAATCCGAAAACCCAAAATATGAGGAAAAATATGGGAAGAAGTGTGGAAATTGGCAAGTATGAATCAGAATGGTACGATGACCCTTCAAGGAATGCCCCAGTAGCACCCATTTCCTCAAGGGTGACCAACTTACTAGGATACAATGACAACCACCAAGGTGAAATTAGAAAAAAGGTATAATTTCCAAGCAAACGTTCCATAATCAATAAAGGACTCTTTGTAACATGTTTAAATGCTCCAGATATTAAAGTGACACTTACCATGAGACCAAACTTGTTACCTAATGAAGCAAGACCCATTCTCTTTTGGGATCTAAACCGATGTAGTGGATGTTTCTCAATTACTGGTGATGAGTGGTGATCAACATGAATATGAGAGACCCTGCAGGCTCTACTAGTCAATCTAACACTCAACACTCCATGTCTAATACCCGTGGGCCTTGATACATGATCTCCTTAGTTACCCTTAGACTGGGGGGGTAATTGTAAGTATTTCCCATTGATTTTTAGTTTTTAATTCCCAATTTTGTGTTTTTTTATCCCTCAAATGATCTCATACATATATTCATCAATTCATGACAATGAATTTATAACATGTCAATTATACATGTGAAACATGGCAAAGATATGTGGTATAATGGTAGAAAATATCACACCAAACAATTGGATGATAAGAAGAAAACCTAAAAGTGGGATAAGTACAATTTTCTAGGTTAGTAGTATTTCTCATAGGGGCAATAGACATCCTATCACATCTAATTTGAGGTACTATGGCTATCTAGAAGATATATTGGATATAGACTTGAAATCCTTCAATGTGGCTGTCTTTAAGGTCACGTGGGACATATTGTTGCTACAAGGTGATGAAAGGACTATTACTAATCATGACAATGTATTTACCATGATTAATATCACTACGTATGAGCCAAGTACAAAGCCCTATGTCCTTCCAAGTCGATGTGTGTAGGTCTTTTATTCATAGGTGCCAAAGAGAGTTGGTTGGTCATTTGTTTGTTTGATTTAATTCAAGAAGAAGGCATGTAAAGTATGGGATAGAAGAGGATGTTCATGAAGAATATTCAAGAGAGCAAGAATAAGTGTTATACCAAGAGGTCCATGAACTTGACCACCCAATCATTGGATCACACCCTATGCATTAGGTTGAATATGATGATTATATTGATGATGAATTAGTGCTCAAAATCTCATATGTGGTTATGGACAATCCTTTCAATGGTTATGAATGGTTGGATACAAATTCTAATCTTGATGAGTTAGATATTTAATTGGATGAAGTTCAAGTTCAAATTGTGTGATCTTATGGTTTGGGATCTCCAAAGGGTTTGATTCCCATCTAATTTTGCAAAAGAAAATGAAGGAATCATAAAAATAATCACCAAACAAGGTGGCATATTGTATAGTTTGAGGGTTAACATATAATGATGCATATTTAATCCTTAGAAAGTAAAATGAAGAAGGCATTTTATTTGTGGATTGTGTATTTCCTTTGAAGGATTCCCAAATTTGACTAGTTTGATTTTATTAAAAAGTGTATATATTCTAAATAACATATTCCACATGGGTTAGGTGAATTAGTGAAAGCAGGGGGAGTTAGCCAAGGAAGTCTCTAAAACTAGGTGAATAATCAACAAGGAAAGTAATGTTGTTTTGATGCTCCTCTCCTTATTACCCTATATTACATAAACCATGTAATCCCTAAGCCACAATAATGTAACCATTATAACTCCTAACAATTAACCCTTATAAGCTCTAAAATTTACAACCCTGAATCCCTAGCTCTTATAAAGCCTATGAACCATTAACCTTATGAACCCTATCACCAATAATCCCGCACCCTTATAATCCTTACATTATAAGAACAAAACCTTATATTTATCACTATGTTACATAAATATTCCCCCGTGGATAGGTGAACTTTCCCTTGGATTACATACCCCTCTACCAAGACAAAAAATTACATTTGGACACTACCATTCCTACAGATTCATTTTATCCATCAAAAAAGAGAGAAGTAGGGGAATCATGATGTACCTCATTTATGAAATTTGTTCATGCTTCTCCAATTAGTGAGCTCCAAATAATACATGCAATGGACAACAAGAAACAAATGACTATCTCCTACTCTAATGGATTAGACAAAATCAATCGATCTACAAAGATTAAGACAAGCATAGACAAGCACATGTAAACACATACTTGAAGGAAATAGGCCAAGTATATTAATGAGAAATTAAAAGGAAACTTACAATATTCAAATGATGTTGCAACAACCTCTCCAATTCCTCCTCATCCAAACCTTTCTCGGAAGATCCACAATCAAAATAACAATGCTTTGCTGATTTCTCCTTCTTTTCACCATGGGAATTCCTCCATTTATAGGCTTTGAGAGGCTCAACTACCTTGGGTATATTTGGAATTAGTTGAGGACATGGATCCAATAGTTGTGATATCTTCCTTAGATGCAGCTCTGGAGTTAGATTTGAGCCAAACTAACCCATTCCATCCATAGATGTGTTTAGAGGAAAGTGGGATTTCCTTCAAGATTCCCTCAACCAACTCAATGCTCCTTTAAAATGGACAACAAAGTGCTACAACGCTCCCCCTGAGATGGACAAGGAGCACTAGCACTCCATATGTATGAGAAGGGGAGCGTTGATCTTCCAAAAATTCACCAAGATGAGTAAATCCCTAGTAAAAATACTTGTTCTAACTGTCAAATGATGGAGCTTCTTCTTCTAACATGTTTTAGAGGTTGTAAAAAGTGTTTTCATGGTGTTGTTCGAGATGTGACACCATGGAAAAGAGAATGTGACACTTACGACACTTGCGACAATAAAATTGCGATACTTGCGACACTTACGACAATGAAAATGTGACACTTGCGACACTGTCAAAGTGAGGAATTTTGATGTGTAACAGATTTACCCCCAAAGTGTGAAGTTAGAAAATGAATGTTGATAAAGAAAACACTTTGTAGATTCTTCGAAGCAAGGGTATGGAGTTGGAGAACCTGGTAGAAGCCACAGACAACCATCAAATAATGTTAATATGTGTTCCATTCCTGAGGCAGGCATACCTATGCTCGTAATATAAATGACTCAAAGCACAGCCACCAATAAATACACTGCAAATCCATGATTATATTGACTAAGGATATGGCCACCAAAGATACAATGTGGATACATCTCTCTATGACCTGACTTTATTGTAGCCACAAAAGAATATACAATGGAGCTACGATGTGATAAGAACATAGCCAAATACCAATACAAAGTGGATCTATGTTAAAACATGTATATCAATTGGATAATCACCATTGAAACCTGGGTAAAGTGTATATGCAGATGAATACTCAACCCAGGATCTTCGTCTCGATCCTATAAAAATACGATTATGTCCATGTGAATAGGTGATTTGATGTCGAAAATGACAAAAACCACTTGATTATCGGTCATTGAGGTATATCGTTAACAAGTGTGAGAGAAATCACCATTGATGTCGATGATTCTCAAGGTACTTTTAAAGTACAATCCAATGAATGTGAATAATGATATGAAGCCGAACACTCATGGAATCAGTCGGTCATGGGTCATTGATGCATACCCACTTCCAAATGCGAGGAGGCTTGCTATTGAGGAATGCAAGTCCCAAGGTACTGATGTGTTCCTAAGTCTATTTCCTGGATAATTTGTTGAAGTCAAAAGAAAAACTTCGAAGGAGGGCATTGATGTATCCCTCATCAATCGACACGAAACTCGCCACAAGAAAGTGATAAGATATAGTAGATGAAAAGGGAATGGCATGGGTATGGGAACTGGTAACATTTTATATGACCAAATTTTGAGGTGAAGACTTCCCTTGGACACTGAGGCACAACATAAGAATTGGCAGCATAGACTCAGAGTGGACCAAAACATAATGCAACGAGTGCTGGGGCATTCTTTGGATGGGCCAAAGGAATACTAAGAATCATAGGATTGGATCAATGCGGAGGCTAATGGATTATCCAAGTGTATGGTGAGGTGAAAACAAGTTCCATGTTCAAGGGCGACAATAAGAGATGCCTTAAAAGATTTCAAGAAACTTGACCCACTTCCTTAAAAATTTCCCCCATCCCGATAGATGAGTACCTCTTTTTCATTTAATGAGCTTGAGGAGGGTAACACATGCTCGATATAACTCAACTTTGGTAAGTTTCTCTTCCTTTTATTAATGAACTAGAAGAGGTAAGGGTTCGTCCCCAGATAGGCCCTTCAATTTGTAGTTTTGCGAGTCCATAGAAGGAAAAATCATTTTTTTTTCATGTTTAGGGAGTTTGAAAATAACTTAAAGAAGACTCTGAGGTTGTCCTTTTTCATGATTTTAGTCTTCGAGGTCCAAAAAATTATAAAATGATATGGCAAAGAACTCTTCTAGCTGAGATTGACTAGAGTGTTCCTTTTTCGTAGTTAGTCTGATGGGACCGAAAAAAGGGTAATCTACTGCCCAACAGATGACTCTTCGTATTTTAATGAGCTTGAAGTATGACTAAGTTTGCTCAAAATCATCATAAGGTCATCAAAATTTATGTGCTCAGTAATTTCCTGTGTAATCAAGTTATTCTGGGCAAAAAATGTCAATAGTTACTTAAAAATTGACAATAATTTAGGAAAAAACTCAAAAATAAATATTATTAATATGAAAAAGGGTGTAAATGACTCTATTTGGAAATATTAAAAATTTAATTAGGGAAACATACAAGTCATTTTCACCTTTCATTTTACCATTTTCTTTTTTCCTTGAGTTTTTTCCCCCTTGGAGCTATTTTTTCGGCATTGACTACGGGAGCTACGGGTGACCATTCACAATTTCATCTAGAATAGGTTGGTACTCTGGCCCTTCTCATTCATTTTCTTGCCTTTTTGTTCAATTTCAGCCTTTATTTCATCAGTTTGGGCTCCTTAGAAATCCCTAGAGCATTGAACAAGATCGACGCTCCCTTAAGAAATTGAGGGGGGCGTTGCTTGAGATTTCAGTGCCCTAGTATGTCTTTTAGGGGAGCACTAGCACTCTATTTTTGCTTTACAGGGAGCACTGGGAGTAAAAAATGATTTTTTTTTTTAGTTTTTAAGCTGTGAACATGCAATTTCGCTTTTTGAAACTTGGCTAATGTGATTTTTTTGTGGATTCGTAGGTTTGCAATAGCCAATATGATTGAATGGAAGGAAAGAGAACATGAATTCGATGATATGGCGGCCTTAAAATACCCTTAAGTGAGGGAAGCTCTATGAAACTGTGGCTTGATGAAGTACTTCAAGATACAAAACATGAAAAAAGAAGTCCTTTTGCTCGATGATCTGATTGGGTTATGGGACAACGATGAGAAAATGTTATGAATAATATATCATATGATCGAGATCGACATTGAGGACATGTATTTCCCGATGACAATCTCGAAGAGGGGAGCACCCATCATTTTTTCTGGACACCGGTCTACTCCACAGCCAAGAGAGGCATATGTTTCCTAGTATTTTGTGCTAGGATCAAACTTAGTAGGGGGGAGAATCATCATTAAAGATGTGATGAACCTATCTCTATGATCCATTCTCTTTGATATCAATAAACTGGTGGGAAGCACCAGTGCCCATATTTCTTGCAAATCTCAGATATCATATGCTATTCAATGCTTAGAGCCCAAGATTTTTAACTGGAGTGTAGGGTTCTTGAGAAACATCAAAGAGAAAATCTCTAAGTGTGGAACAGACATACATAACCAATTTGGATATGGATCTTTCTTGGTTTCATTCTTTCTAGAGTGAGTACCATAAATGCAACTGCAGGTTGCATTGATAGCACGCCCTGCATTCGAGCCTCATATGGAGTGGTGGACGAGTCTTTCGCCTTGGTTGGGGAATGGACCCTCAACCTTCCAATTTACCACTAAATTATTCGCATGTTGGAGAAGGAAGATTGTGGTTATAGAGGATTTTCCTTATGCCGAAGTTGACTTTAGGGGAATCATGGATTTAGTTCTCCCTGAAGAGGCACAATGGGACGCATCTGGTAAAAAATGAAAGATCATGACCTTGAACCAATGTTTTTTTTTGTTTTTATATGTATATATGTATTTTTTTTTTGTTGTACAATGAGGGATCTAAATCATTTGTTTTCATCATGCATACATAGGCACATCACGTTCGGCAGGGATGTCAACACTAGGATGTTGTGGTGATGTTCAGGCAGCAACGGAGGTTGGCGTCAGATTAGGAGGACTTTGTGAGGTGGAGAGGAACCTCTGTGGGTTTACCATGGGTGTTCCTTCCATGACGATATGAGATGTACCCTTACATATTCAGAGACATACAGTCGGGGTGCCTGAAGACCTTAGTCATATGGTGTGACGAGTGGCCAGAGCAGTTGTGTGCTATGTTGAGCACAATGTAGTGCAGGAAGACGAGTAGAGTCTCCTGACACATTAGTCTTTTATGATGATGTCATGGGAATAATGGCCCACAATTTTGCCCTGCTATGTACTTTTTGGATGATGTATTTTGACACACTTTTTCTATTTCACACACACACACACACACACACACACACACACACATCAATTTTACTGTGGCTATGTATGTTTTTTCAAATGATGTGATGTTTTTATTTACATGCTTTATGTTTTGAATTCTTATCTATGTGTAATGTACCAATCCAACATATAATTTGCGAATGAATTTGTAGTCGTATTAAGCTATCTCAATATATGTATATATTCTAAAAATTCAAAAGATCTTTTGAGACGACGAACCCTTAGATGGAGATGTAGAAAAACTGGATTACGGACAACATATTCATGGTTTAATTGTTGGACCACGAGTTGAGAATCAAGGTTTATAATCAACCGAGATGTACCTAAAGAAGAAGCTTCAGTTAAAATTCCAATGACGACATGATATTCTGCAATGTTATTGGTTGCAAATCTGAGGCAAATTCCTCCTAAACTCACTAACTTGCCAGAGTGGTAGATGACCCAAGTTGCAGAAGTGATGTTCTGGGTATGTCGAATAATTCCATCCGCAAATCCAAAGTAGATAGGAACGAATGATGACATCTGCACATTCAAGCACAAAGAAAAGTATAAGTAGCTTTAGAGAATAGGGAAAAACTCATGCACGCAAAAGCAAAGACACACCAAACCAAAGATATATAGTAAAACAATGTACAAAGCACACATGCGAGATATTCTATGCATAGTACTTCATTAGGTAAAGCCCATTTTGGGGTTCACTGAGAGATAATCCATTGTAATACACTAACTCGTAGGCCCCTCTCTGTAGCACACTCTTCACTATGTATGGCCTATGCCACATATGTTCTAACTTACCTGCACCAAGTTTTTCATGATCTTGGTCATAAACTAGGACCAGATCTCCTTCTGCGAAAGCACGCGGTTGAAAAGACTTATCGTATTGATTCTAGATGCATTTTTGATATGTCTCTTTGATGAGAGCAACATCACAATGAGTTTCATGCAACTTCGTTAGATATAAAAATTGTTCTTCTTCTATAGAAGTATGGGGTAGGAGTTCCATGGCGAGTTTTAAGGACAAAATCTTGCATTCAATTGGTAAGACTGCTTCTAACCCATAAACTAATTGAAAGGGTGTAAATCCAGTAACAATTTTAACTTACGTACGATAAGCCCAGAGTGCAGAGAAGAGCTACAAATTCCAAGAGGTTTTTTTCACCCCCACCATGCGTTGAAGCATGGTCTTCAAGAATTTTTTGATGGATTCAACTTGTCCGTTTTCTTGAGGATAGTAAGGGGATGAATTTTCATGAAAGAAACCTAACTTGGTGCGCAATTCACCCATCATCTGGTTTTGGAAATGGGATCCATTATCGGTTACAATTGCTTATGGGACTCCGAAGCGAGCGATGATATGATTGAACACAAAAAGTGTTGCAGTTTGACCATTGTTAAGAAATATAGGAATAACATCAACCCATTTAGTGAAATAATTGACTGCGACGATAATATAACCATGCCCCCTAGATGAGGTAGGATTACATTGCATGAAATTGATACCCCATTTTGCAAAGGTGTTGATGGAAACAATTGGATGGAGTGGAGCTGGGTGGTTACATGATTTCTTCTAAAAGATATGACAGGGTGGGATTTTTTTAATGGCCTCAATGCAGTCTTTGAATATGGAAGGCCAAAAGTAATTGACACGTAAGATTTTTTGGGTTGTATCCATCCTAGTAAGATGACTGCCACAAGCTCTAAGGTGACAGTCATTTAAAAATCACTCAACCTCTTCATGGGTTAAGTAATGTCGTAGTACAATATCGATACCCTCGCGATACAAAGTGTCACCAATGATAAAGTAGTACTTTGAATGGTGTGTAATACGATGACATACACGTGAAATGCATAGCTGGAAGCGTTGGGTCTAGAGATACAAAAGAATGTCTCCATACCATGAATCAAACATACTAATGAGGAACAATGATTCATTGGGAAGGGAATCACTGGGCTTAGTATTCTCATCAATATCGGGAAGATCGCAAATTAATTCCACAAAAACAAACGATTTCTTAGCTCTGGATTTGGAAAACTTGAGATCGAATTCTTGGAGAACGACGATCCATTTCAAATATTTCCCCCCACATCTGAGTCTCGGATGGGGTGGTGGACGAGTCTTTCACCTTGGTTGGGGAATGTACCCTCAGCCTTCCACTTTACTGGTGAATTCTTTGAATGGTGGAGAAGGCAACTCATGGTTATAGAGGATTTTCCTTATGTCAAAGTTCACTTTAGGGGCAACGCGGATTTAATGCTCCCCAAAGAGGCACAGAGGGATGCATTAGGTAAAAAATTAAAGATCATGACCTTGCAACAATGTTTTTTCTATTTTTATATGTATATATGTATTGTTTTTTGTACAATGAGGGATCTAAATCATTTGTTTTCATCATGAAAACAGAGGCATGTCACATCCGACGGGAATGCCAACACTAGGATTTAGTGGTGATTTTTAGGCAACAACGGAGGTTGGCGTCAGATTAGGAGGACTCTATGAGGTGGAGAGGATGCATGGCATGTTTTTGATGAATAGCGTGGTGCCACATGGCCCATTCATGGGATGCCATGTGGAACCCATTTATTGGTCATTTTTTTGTGGAAAAAGTTTATTGGTCAACAGGATTCGAAGCCATGACCTTTGGTCCAGGCTAAGAGTTTGGCAAGGCCGGGCTAGCCAACCTGCCCGACGCAGGTGTTCCTTCTAAGCTATGGTTGAAAACTTATATTTAAGTTGAAATGTAATGACTATTGGGAGAATTAAGGGTTGGGTCCTAGCCCCTGCCTCGGAGCACTCCATACAAACCTGTCATATAACCACAACACTATTCATTTTGGGCATGATTTTCGTTGGTTATGGAGATAGCCCACAGATCGGTGCTATGCCATAATACTTCAACATGTGACTTAGACCTCCTCTGTATTAATGCATCCATTCCATCTAGCCCAAATCACGAGCATATAGTATATGACTGAGACTTAAACCATAGCACGAAGGTAAAGGGGTTAGCCCCGGTCGGTTGGCTAGCCCATCGACCAAGGGGCATAACCACAGGATGAAGATCAGGGGATATACTCGTTGTAAGCATGTGGATGCAAAGCCCGAGGCCACATGGACATAGGCGCAACTAGGTCGGGAATAAAGGGGCTAAAGACTAGGGGGCTGCGCCTAGTCTAGCACTAGCCCACATGGAGCACGCCAGGTGACCAGGACCCCAAAAAAATGGGGCTGCGCCTAATTATTTGACTAGAAGTGGGTTTTAAACATTATGTTATGATTTTTAAATGGATTTTAGCTTGATATTGGGAGATTTAATCCATTTTTGAGGGATCTTGGGCTCCTTTTGATGCCAGGTCTTAGGGAGAAGTTGAGAGATGGTTACCAACTTCAAGCCTATATAAACTAGAGGCTCTTGAAGCCAAGGGAAGGAGGTTTAGAATAGGTTTATGCTAAAGAATTGTCAAGCCAAAGCCATTTTTATGCAGGGAAGCTATTGAGGAGAGCACCTTTGTGGGGCATTTCTAGGATCTCCACTCATCCGATTTCAGTGCCGTCAGTTTTCTTGGGTTCTAGAGATATGGTAGAACAAGACCAGATTAGTTTGTAACCTTTTTAGAACTGCTATGATGTAATTTTAAATATTTGAATAGAAATAAGAAAGCCTCACCCACTAAGACAAAGGCCCAGAGACGTAGGCGATATTGTCAAACTCCGTTATCACTTTGGTGTTTTATGGTTTGTTGTTATTCATGCTTATGTTCAGATATGTATATTGCTTTTATGGCTATCATATTTATTCTATCATTCTTCCTCTTTCATTAATTTCCTAAATGGTACTTTAACTCATGCAAGATAACTCAACCATTGTCATTTAAAAGATATTTTCAGATCAAGTGGTATCACATCTAGTTGATGTTTGGATTTTGAGTTTGCATGATTACCAGGGAAAAGATACATCATGGTGAAGGAAATATTGTTGAATAGAATCCATTGATTGGATTGATAAAGAGAACTTCTCAAAGCGAGAAGATGGCATCAGAAGAGGGACTTTCTCATGATGAGAAAGAGTTTTGAAAAAATTTCTTCCCCATGTTGGAGATGATGAAGGTTTTGTATGAGGATTACTTGGAACATAAGAGATTGAATCTAGGTGAGTCTTCAAAGGTAAAAAGTGAAGAAGGAGAGTATCCTCCTCAAATTCCTCCTTCACCTCCTTCTTCTCCATCATCTTTTTCTTCTTCAAGTTCAAGTTCTAAATCCACTGCAAGAAAACATGTCCATAAACATAAACATGAAATGCCTTTACTAAAACTTGATGTGAAATTTGAATTACCTATGTATGACAGTGAAGTCAATGCACATAGGCTTGATAAATGGGTCAGACAAATGGAGGCTTATTGCAGTGTGCAACAAATCAAGGATGAGGCAACTCAGATAAAGTTGGAATCACTTAGATTTGCAGGCACAACACTCATTTGGTGGCAAAGCAAGTTGAAAAATGGTACACAACAAGTGGGTAATGTATTTCCATCATGGAAAAGTTTTATTTTTGCACTTAACAGGCAATTCTATCCTTTGGGTTATACAGATAAAGCTTTAATTGAATGGAAAGATCTTGAATTAAGAAAAGGACAAACAGTGCAGGAATACACAGATGGATTTCATAAAATGAAATTGATGTTAGATATTCATTTACATACCCAAGAAACTCTTATGAAGTATATAGGAGGTTTACCTGCACATATTCGAAACACTGTATTCATGTTTGGACCTACTAATCTTGATGAGGTTTCTGTTCAAGCGACATACATTGAAGCAGGGAAAACAGGGGTTAGTGTATCAGGGGAATCATCTTCAAGGAAAGAGGAAAAAAGGAAGTGGAATGGAAAGAAGGAAAATTCAGTGGCAAGAAAGGAAGATAAGACCTCTTGCAAGCATTGCAAGAAAGAAGAGCATGCTGAGGACTGTTGTTGGCAATTGCATCCCGAGAAGAGACTGAAGTGGTTCAAATAAAAGAAAGGGAGGCAAATAGTTGCAGAAACAACAAGACCAATAGACTTGGGATTAGATTCGGGTGATGAATCTAAAGTCTCATTGGTTGGTTTGACAGGTAAAATTGGTGATGGATTTGATGCTAGAAGTAAATTGTTTCAATTAAGGGTCATAATGAGGCACACTAAGGTTGACACATTGATAGATAGTGGATCTCAATCTAACTTAATTTCATAGGAACTGGTTAAACAATTGGGATTAAACACTCATATGCATCATAAGCCTTACACACTTAAATGGATAAGCTACGATCATCAATTGCGCATAACAAAGAAATGCACATTTAAATTTGCAATTTCATCTAAGTTTGTGGACGAGGTAACATGTGATGTGGTGCCACTCGACGAATGTGGAATGGTCTTAGGCAGTCCTTACTTGTATGATTATGAAGCAATATTCTACATGGAAAACAATCAATATCATTTAACCAAAGCAAGTCAAGAATATGTGGTTCATGCTCATCATTTAAAGGAAAATAAATCTCTTCAAACTATGGAACAATTAAGAAAGGAAAGTCATTGAAGAAACACACCTATAATTGTTTCAAATCAAGTCATTGATCTTAAGTAAGAACATGAGATGATTGTAGAATGGAAGATCAATCCCACTTTGCTTCTAGATAAGCTAATTTCGTGCAAGTATTACAAACATATTAGCTCATTTTGTTAGAAAAACAGGACCGTGAAGTAATAAAATAAAACAAATGCGGAAACAAAAAACACAAGATACACAATACAAGAGAGACACAGATTTACGTGGTTCACCCAATGTGGGCTACCTCCACCAGAGAAATTGCCAGGTCCTTCCTTTATTATTATCCAACAAATGAAGGGATACAACCTACAACAAAACCCGCTGTAACTTCCTCTTCTTTCTCTCACAGTCTCCTGTCTCAGAATACAATATTCACCATCAATCATAGCCACAATACATTTCACTCATAAAAGAGGGTTGCCTTCTAGGGAAAAAAACCCTAACATAATCTCTACCGTTAGATCTGCGACCTTATAATGAACGGTCCAGATTTACAATGAAATTACAATATACATTTACAGGGAAAATTTTCCTTCGGGGGCTTCGCCCCCGAACCCCCACTGGGGCCCTGCTTGCCCACAGACCCCCCAGCCGGGGGGATTGGCCCCCTGGACCCTGCAGAGGGGGTACCCCCCCTTTGCACTCCCCCGCGTGGAAGAGTGTACATACTTCTAGGGTGTAAATACTTCATGGGGTATAAACACGGCTGAAAGTAAAAGACCTATGAATTAGGAAGATAATCAGGCTCCACAACCAACACATTTGCAGTCATATTTTTTATGCTATCATTAGTAATGTTATCAACATGGATGATAGTGGCTTCAATAAGACGTGGCAGGGTAAAAATGGATAACAATATGCTGTCAGTTATCATGGTTGTTTTACAATTGATCTTGATGAGACAGGTGCATAGGACAAAGTTTAAAGACAGAGAACAAGTCAGGTGGTCTATCCTACACTTGATGACTGGTCAGTAACCTTTTCGAGGACCAAAAGGTCTTTAATGGGGAGGTATGATCCAAAATTGGATCCAAGATCCAAATGGGGCTCAGAAAGGCCTAAAAATCAAAGTGATCAAAATCTCTTCAAAATGGACGTGTGCGTAAGCCTCAAAGTTATGAACCCAAATCAACTTGAACAGGATCAAATAGACACCGTATGACCAAGATATCACGATCTGTTCATTTTACCAAATAAGCAAAAATCTGTCGACTGTACAGTCTGTATAGTCTTGACATGGCAACTGACTGTACAGGATGTACGACTATACAGATGATGTGGTAGGGTACGTGGATAGGTACAGGTGGATCAGTTAGAGTGTGACACATGTCACCACTTTAAGGGTGACACGTGGCATGTCTGTACGGCTGACGTGGTAGGTCCGTACAACCATACGAAACGTGGAAGGTATAGTGGAAGGTGAATCGGTTGACACCTGAGCAGACAGGTGGAGAAATGGGCGATGGACGCATGGCATGTTTTTGGTGAATAGCATGGTGCCATATGGCACAGTCATGGGTTGCCACATGGCACCCATTATTGGTCATTTTTTTGTGGCAAAAGTTTATTGGTCAACAAGATTCGAGCCTGTGAGATCTGGTTCGGGATAGCCAACCTGCTCGTAGGTGTTCCTTGTAAGATATGGTCTTAAACTTATACTTAAGTTGAAATGTAATGACCATTGGGAAAATTAAGGGCTAGGGCCTAGCCCTATCCCCAGAGCACTCCATATAACCCTGTCATATAACCACAACACTATTCATTTTGGGCACAATTTTCATTGGTTATGAAGCTAGCCCACGGATCGACGCTATGCCATAATACTCTACCATGTGACCCTGACCTCCTCTATGTTAATGCATTCATTCCAGCTATCCCAAATCACGATCATATAGTATATGAACGAGACTTAAACCATAGTGCAGAGGTAAAGGGGTTAGCCCCAGTTGGTCAGGCTAGCTCGTCGACCAAGGTGCATAACCACATGTTGAAGATCAGGGGATATACCCGTTGTAAGCACGTGGATGTAAAGCCTGAGGCCACATGGCCATAGGTGCGACCATGAGGCGAGAATAAAGGGGATAAAGACCAAGGGGCTACGCTTATTCTAGTGCTAGGCCACATGGAGTTCGTCAGGTGACTAGGAGCCAATGAAAAAGGGGTTGCGCCTGATTATTTTCCCAGAAATGGGTTTTAAACATTATGGTATGATTTTTAAATGGATTTTAGCCTGATATTGGGAGATTTAATCCATTTTTGAGGGATCTTGGGCCCTTTTTGAGGCCATATCTTGGGAAGAAGTTGGGAGATGGTTACCAACTTCAGGCCTATATAAAACAAAGGATCTTGAAGCCAAGGGAAAGAGGTTCAGAATAGGTTTATGTTGAATAATTGCCAAGCCAAAGCCATTTTTATGCAGGGAAGCTGTTGAGGAGAGCACCTTTTTGGGCCATTTCTCGGAGCTCTTCTCATCCAATTTCAGTGCCATTAGTTTTGTTGCATTCTAGAGATCTAGTAGAACAAGACCAGATATGTTTTTAACCTTTTTGGCATTGTTGGGATGTACTTTTAAAGCTTTGAACAGAAATAAGAAAGCATCACTCACTAAGACAAAGGCCCATAGACATAGGCAAGATTGCCGAACTCCGTTATCACTTTGTTGTTTTATGGTTTGTTGTTCTTCATGATTATGTTCAGATCTATATATTTCTTTATGGTTTTCATATTTCTTCTATCATTCTTCCTCTTTCATTAATTTCCTAAATGGTACTTTAACCCATGCAAGATAACTCAACCATTTTCATTTAAAAGATCTTTTCGGATTATAAAGACAACTTTTAAACATGTGAATAAAGAAGTTCAGGACCTGAAAAGATCTTACTTAAATAGTAGATCACATGTTCGACGCCATCATCATCCTCTTGTACTAACACCATGGCTATGGTGGAAGCAGAGGAAGTCGAATAAAGGATGTAATCTTTCGTATAGTTGGGGGGATGTAATAGCAATGTATTTGTTAAAGCATGCTTGAAAACATCAAATGAGTGTTGAGTAGTTGCATCCCAGATAAAAGGGGCATCTTTCTGCAAAATGACGAAGAAAGTTTACCTTCCATTGCAAACTTTGTAGTTGGGTAAGATTTTTGGGAGGAGGTAAAATGATAATAGATTGGACTTTTAAGGGATCCACCCTAATCTCAAATTTGGACACTATGAAGCCGAGGAGTCTCCCTGATTCAAAAAAAAAAATGCATCTATGGGGGTTCAAACGTATGTTGTAAGACCTACGTCTAAAAAATATTTCCCTTAGATGACCAATATGATCCTGTCGAGGAGCCGAGTGAGCTGGAAAGTCATCAAGATAGGGTTGAACAACATGTTTGATGTCGTGAAAAGCATACGACATAGCCCGCTGAAATGTGGCTCCAACATTTTTAAGGCCAAAAGGTAATTTCTGATAGGCGAAATTCCCCCATGGGAAGATGAAGGTTGTTTTTTGTTGATAAACAGGTAAAATATCAATCTAGTTATAGCCAGAAAAGCCATCCATAAAAGAGAAAATGAAACTTCCGGCACAATTATCGATAATTTGGTCGATAAAGAGCGTAGTGTAATTGTCCTTCAGACAAGCCTTATTTAGATCTATTATAGCAAGATTTTCCTCACCCCATGCAACTTGCTCAGAAGGCATTTTCCATTTCCCTATGTAGACTTGAAGTCCCCTTTTGCACTTCCCAAAGATAAAAATCATATTTATCCACATATACATGCCCTATAAGTTATATAGCATGCGTATACACAGGTTTCACCACTACAACCTGTGTACACCAAGTTTGGTGCTCAAAATTAAAAATTGTGTCAGGTTTCCATGTCACATCACAAGATCCATGATTCTATACCTTCCATATACTGGAAACATTCCAACTCAACCCTTCAGTTCCATTTGAAGGCTATAAAATGGGCCGTATCCAAACCATGGAAGAGGAGAGAATTCAACTTTTGAGAGAAAAGTTACTATGGAGAAATTATTCACTTCATATTGAGTCTGCAACCATTTGTCCTTTAAAGTTTGAACACATTGTTCAACCCCCAAGCTCTTCCCTCTTTTATGGAGAACCTCATTGTCTCTCTTATATGATCTTGCCTTTGGTGGAGGATTGAAGTGGTAGAGGTCCAACTGGAAGGGTCTTAGTTTCTCATTTCCGAGACGTGCCGACACGGAAGTTTGTCACTCATACACTTCTGTTGATCATATTTTAATAGAAATAATCTTTTCCTGTCCAATTAATATCTTGCAAATATTTGAATTGTTATTCCATGGGCATATTTGTTATGAATGTTGATGGATTATGATATTATATGTTCTAACAATATATATTATCACCATATTCTTGTGTATCTTTGTTGTTAAGGACAAGTTGCAGGTATAAATATTTGAGTTGAGTGGTCAACGATGGTCTTCATCGAAAGTCCGAATGAGGTAGGCTCTTTATCTTGTCTTGTTAGCATTTTTGTTTATATAACATACTTGGGATTAGAGTTGATTTATACAATCATTCTATTTTTTTGGTTTACCCCTTGCCATAGAGTTATTTTACACAGTTGTGTCTCCTTTGAACATAACACAAAATTTTCAGTCCACTTGTCATCCAAATTTTGGGTTTAGCATGACCTTAGGAAGCTAATCTCATTACTTAGAGTTTACTCCTCTGACTTGTTACTCTTCCAGTCCCTATGTAGAGTTTGATTGGTGCCTCCTGCATCACAAATTTTCATTTTTAAGTCTATGTTTTCGGAGTCCTCCATATGTCTCATGCTCTTGTTCAAAGGAAGTATATAAGCCTGTGTCGTCCATTCCTAAGAATTCTTGACTTTGCATGTTGGCCATACCCTCAGTGTGTCTCAAAGTTACATAAATTTGTAGTCCTACCATGCACCCTAGTCCTACTTTCATTATGGGTAGGTAACCTTGAACCCAACAGTTGAAATCTCCTTATTGGTCATTGACTGGGGGGTTTCCATTGTGTTCGACAACAATAAATATATTCACATATTTGTATTCGTGCAGTGTGTTAGATGCCATTAGCCTTATTGGTGGTTTCCTCACCTTTGTCGATAGTTTTCCTTATTGGATGCTATTCAGAGGGTCTTTTTCGTGCACTACTTGCATCTGGTGCATGCAAAAGATGCACAGGGTCATTGGTTCATGAACATGTTATTCGTTCGAGTTCCTCCAAATCATCAAGCTATTGCTTTGTACCTCGTGTTGACTGATGAGAGATGCCTCAATTCTCTCCTTTCACCGGGTCTCCTTCCATTGAATTTAGCTCATCTATTATGGAAACGAGGCCTAGAGTCCTATGAGTACCTAGAGGCTTGCAGTCATCAGTGGCAGGTTCTCTCATCATTCGCAATTGAGAATACATCAATGTATCCTGATCAATGGATTCTTCAAGTGTTCGACCTCAACACCTTTATTCACACTTGTAAGAATGTACTCGATGCCTTGATACCTACTTTCATTATTGGTAGGTTGTCTCACATTTGTTAACGATATACATTAATGACTAGTAATCAAATGAAGTCTCATTGTGTTCGACCTCAACTCCTCTATTCACATGATGTAGACTTGCACCTTTGGCGGAGCGTGTAGAAAAATTGAAGACATTAGTTTATAATGGAATCTTTTCTGAGTTGTTCCTATCATTCATTGGACCAATAGCTATATGACTTCAGTGATCATGGGAGATCAGATTGCACTCCATTGTATAAAAATATCTTCAAATTGATTTTGAGACTAGTTTTCATTGGGCATTGTTCGTGACCATGACAACCTTTGGGATGTATCTACTTTGTATTGCCTATTCATGGCCATGAAAAACTATTTGGTATATTTTCCACATGGATCTGCAGTGTAATTCAGATTGGCAACCATGTGTACAAAGTCATTATGAATTGTAATATTCTCATGAGCAACTAGTTCCTACAACTAGGTCTCAATTACTCCAATTCTAGGAATTATAATGTATTTTAGCCATCACAGATACTCCTCTGACCTCACACATTAGGGCGTATCTATTATAGAAATATTTTCCTCACCCCAACAACTTGCTCAGAAGGCCTTTTCCATTTCCCTATGCAGACTTAAAGTCCCCTTTTTCACTTCCCAGAGAAAAAAATAATATGTTTCCATATATATGCTCCCTATGAGTTATACAAAATGAATATACGCAGGTTGCACCACTACAACCCACATACATTTATTTTGGTGCTCAAAATTAAAAATTGTGTCGGGTTTACACGTCACGTCATGAGATCCATGATCCTTGACCTTCCATAGACTAAAACATTCTGACTCAACCCTTTAGTTCCACTTGAAGGCTATAAAATGGACCATATCCAAACCGCGGAAGAGGAGAGAATTCAACTTTTGAGAGAAACGTTACTCTAGAGAAATTATTCACTTCATATTTAGTTTGCATCCCTTTTTCCTTTCAAGTATGAACACATTGATCATCCCCCAAGCTCTTCCCTCTTTGATGGAGAACCTCATTATCTCTCTTATATGATATTACCTTTGGTGGAGGATTGAAGTGGTGGAGGCCCAGCTGGAAGGGACTTAGTTTCTCGGTTCCGAGACACGTGGACACAAAAGTTTGTCACTCATACACATCTGTTGGTCATATTTTAATAGAAATAGTCTTTTCCTGTCCAATTAATATCTTTCAAATATTTGAATTGTTATTCCATGGGAATATTTGTTATGAATGTTGATGGATTATGCTATTATATGTCCTAAAAATATATATTATCACCATATGCCTGCGTATCTTGGTTGTTGAGGACAAGTTGTAGGTATAAATCTTTGAGTCGAGTGCTCAACGGTGGTCTTCATTGAACGTCCAGATGAGGTAGGCTCTTTATCTTGTCTTGTTATCGTTTTCGTTTATATAGCATACTTAGGATTAGATTTGATTTTTGCAGTTATTCTGTCTGTTGTGGTTTACCCCTTTCCATAGAGTGATTTTCCTCGTAACAAGATCCCTATAATCGACACAAACATGAATTGTCCCTTGTTTCTTGGCGACGAAAATGATGTTGGAAACCCATTTAGTCAGAGGTACGGGATAAGTAAAACTAGAATTTAGTAGCTTTTCTACTTTGGCCTTGATTGCCACAATTTTCTTGGGATTAACCGGATGAAATTTTTGTCTTACAGGTTTAACTTCAGGGTAAGTGTTGATTTCATGCACAATGATTGAAGGATCAATCCCTGTTATTTATTCATAGCTCCAGGTGAAGATGTCGTTGAATTATTTAAGCAAGGTGTTGTAAGTTTCAATCTCTTCAGTTGAAAAATTGACACCTAGCTATATGTTTTCCACAATACTTTCTTTTGTGGATATGTCAACACTGATTATTTGTGATATGTTTCCCAAATTTCCCTCAGAGATTGTATCATGAGTGAATATCAGAGATTGGGGAGTGTCGATGATATCGGTGAGAAATATAGATGAAATGTATTTCACAATCTCATCCAAAATGGGAAGGAAGGATGAACGATGGTGGTTGTCATCCCAAGGTGCCTCCTCAATACGAAGCATTTCCATACTGGATTCATCGGATGGAAAAATTTGTAAGATGTAATCGAAAGTGGAGGATAGGGAATCTAACCAAGATGGTAACAAATAGGAATTAGACACCAGGAGATGTTGGTGGTTAGGTGAACGAGAGACATATTGAATGGCATTGTACTCGATCTTTGCACAACTAAGTGGCATGGTGTCACCTAGTGAATTGAGTTCTAAGGGACTAGGTACGATCCATGGATTAAATGATTCAAGGGACTGATGTACCATAGTTGAAATCATATTAACCATTGCGATATGTTGCGTAGTTGGAGGAAGAGGTGCAGGGAACATTCCCATGAGTGAAGAATATTTTAGTAGACCTATCCCTAAACTTTCATAAGTAATCTTTGAATCCCCCAAGAATGGAATATTTTTGGATGTTTGAGTGCAAGCATCAGAGGTGCAGAAATCTAACTGATCAATGGTCACAATTTTTCCTTGATGAGGAAATTAGACACATTGAAAGATTGATGAAGGAACAATAGTCATAGCATAGAACCAACTTCTGCATAGCAACAAGTTATAATCAAGGGGAGCGTCGACTACTTCGACATCGACGAAAACAATTCCCCCCCCCCCCAAGTTGAACGACTAAGGATTGTAACAATCCATGAGGTCGGAAACCTATTCCATCAAATGATTTTAACATGGTGGGAGATTGATTAAGACCAAGTGATTTAAGGCCTTTCTAGCAAGATAAGGACATGACACATGTTTATTCTCCATCATCCAAGATCGTGCGATGAATATGTTGATTATGGACAACGACATCAATTTGGAAAGCAAGTTGGTGAGAGAGTCATGATTTAAAATTAACCAGATTGAATGTGATATTATTTGAGGACTCGGGATCTATAGCTCTGATGGATGCCAAGAGAGTTCTACATTGGCTAGGGCAGTGTTGTAGAACTTTGAGAGTCGACATGGCACAAGGTGCTTGGGACAAATCTTCAAAAATGTTGTAGTTTTGGGAAACATGAGAGTTAGGATTAAAGGTTGACTTTCTGATTTTGCTCTTGGGTGGACATAGGATAGAGTCAAAATTTAATTTCTCAATATGGAGAGGTCCAGATAGAGGGGTATCTGAAGTGGAAGGTGGATCAATGGCAGTTACATTTGTTATGTTTTCCTTATCGGGTTTACCTAGTGGTGTGTCATATGTTGTAGTGCGAGTGGTCAAATATACACCATTAAACATATAAATGTGTGCAATTGATGAAGCATCCTCATTAGGAGGATGACCTGGGTTGCCTCCTTATGGAGGTGCATGATTTTGTGCAATTAGTGACTATTCTTGGGGAAAAGGATGCATCAAGACAACATGTTGAGAATTTCCTTTAAATAATTTAGCAACTTCTTTCCGGTGGGAACAGTCTCATATGTAATGATCTCCAACATATATCATACATGGAAATTTCATCTTGTGTTGTGGTTTCTTTGCAACAACAGGTGGTTGTGGTTGTGTTTTGGTATTTTCAGTTTGATTATTATTTTTTTTGCGTTTATTCTTAATCTTGTTTTCCACCCTGATTGTGGTGGTGAAGCAGATTGGAATGCATTCAATTCATATACTAGGTACTACAAGCCCTGTTTCACTTGCAATTTGTCCTGAGGTGGTAGCAGTATTTATTGTTTGTTTGGCAGGGTGGTCAGTGGACTAACTTGATGGTCCTGCATCTACACCAGTGGTTACAGATGTATTTGGAGGGTTAAATAGTGGATGACTAAAATTAATTTTTTCATAAATATCCCGACCCAATGGAGTTCTCCATATAGGACGAATAAGAGTTTGTTGTGGATCTACCATTTCAATAGAGTAGACATGGGTAGTATATTCTTCATTGAAATTTGGTTTTTCAGGTTCCATGTCACATTCTTCGTATGGCCTTGATGGTATCCCATGGTAATCTTCAACCATTATGTTTCTAGAAGAGTCTACTCGAAGAAGGCATGGATCGTGAGGGTTTTTCAAAGATGGGTTTTCAAGAGGGGTAGGACCTTCTTGAACTACTACTAAATCTATCTCAAGATTTTTGATCAAAATAATGGTGACACTCCCAACGTCCGTATAGTTTTCAACCTCTTCATGGTAAGTGTCTTCAGGTGAGTTAGGAGGTATGGTTTCATAGCCTTCTGGAGGAAACCCTTGCATACTACGTGATATACGAAGACCTTCATCATCCATAGTACCAATTTTAAGGAAAGCGAAGGTAAACAAACACCATTCGCTAAAAAATATAGAAAACCAACAAGCAAAACAATAACTTCTCTCAATGAATGCACTAGTTGGTGATGGAACCCAACATCACGTGAAAAAAGTGAGAAGGGGATAGGATTGAGTGGGTGGATCAGTTATGTTGGTGGACTTCTTAATAGACTTACACCTTGGTGCAAGCTCTTTCACGATTTTATCCATGGGTTACCCCCCAAGGATCCCGAGTGAGTTTGATCAACGTCTGATCCATATACAACAAAGACTTCCCTTCATTGTCACTTTGTGTAAGGACCTTAAATATTATGGCCAATAAGGATACCAACTTGTAGTTAGCCTCTAGGCGAGTACATTTGACAGTTAGGTCCGAATTTTTGGGCAAGATATCAAGTCTGAAATTCTTCAAGAGAACTAAGGAAAAATGGACCGACAAAATCTAGAGGACCCCGAACGAATTCATAATTCTTGAAGCCCCGAGACCAAATGAAACAATTGATTATAAAGAAGAACCCCCAATATATGATTGTTCCACTATGATTGGTTAAGCCTTGGAGGGATAATCTCCATTGCTCTCCCGCACACAACCTCGTATTTAACCCTTGTGTGAGAGGGGGATCCTAGCTATGCTTATATGAAGTTGGATTTTCTCTCCCTATCACAAGAGTATGAGTTTTTCTTGAATGATTTGGAGACTTATTCTTACAACCTATTCCAAAGCTCTAGTCCTATTCTATTGTTTGTGTAAAGATCTTAAAAAATAAAAGTTTCTAGTTCAATTTTAATTAGCGCTTATTTTTGTGGTTGTTTGTTACACAAGGGTGAATGGTAATGAATCTGATGATGTTTGAGACTCGACTCAAGAAGAAGGTAAAAACAATGATATGCACATTTTTTTTCCAATGAAATTCTAGTTACGGGAAGGAGAAGTGTTTCTTTTCTTTTTGTCACTAACAAACTCTCAAAAAACCAAAATTTTAGGCTATTTTGTTCCCAAACAAGAATTCACACAGTTGCCAAATTATCACAATTTTTTTTAATATCCAAAACCAATGCATATGAATACTTCTTTTTTGATTGTGGATGCAAACTGTGACATTTGTCTAATGCTTTGTTCTTTCACTAATAATGAAAAATTCACTATGATGATTGAAAAGAGTATGAAGCAAAAGAGCATACAAACAAAACTACTCTCAACAATAAACAAGAGACCGAAAGAAAAACAAATGTCAAACTGTTCGCTCAAAGATTAATAAAAATAAGAAATCAAAATGTCATACTTTATAGTCTTCAAGAATTGAGTAAGAGACCAAAGACAAAGAAATCAAAAGACATGTGATCAATAATATTCCCTGTGATCCAGAAGAGTGGAAAAAAGGAACCAAATCAGAGATATAAAGGTTGATTTTTCAGTCAAGAAAGACAACAAAAAATCAATAAAGACTAAAAAGTAATGAAGGACAACAAGTTTCCAGTCAAATAGGAGCCAAGATCAAACAAAAGAAGTTCTAATTTAGAGAAGGAGATCCAAAGACTATACCCAACAAGCAAGAAACCCTGGAAATTTCCAAAAAGACGAGATCAACACTCTAGTAACCAAGACACCAGAGTGCTACAATGATCCATAGAAGGATCTGGGGGAGTGATGATCAAGGAACAACGTTGTATATTGAACTGCAGGGGAGTGCTAGTTCTGAGGAAAATTTGAGAAAATCTCAAAAAGCTCAGTAACTCAGAAAATTTCAATAAGAGTCTCTGTGAGACAACTAGCAAAGACAAAGGAGATGAAAACTTTAGACCAAATCAACAAGTAGAATCTAAGGATAGGAAAAAGTATCAGAATAACCAAGGGAAGAAAAACTGAAAGTTCCTCCCCATCAGAGTCACAAATTTTTGTTATGGAAATATTCTCCTATGGACAATTGAACTTTCCCTGGGATTACAAACCCCTCTACCAAGACAAAAAATTACATTTGGACACTACCATTCCTATAGATTCATTTTATCCATCGAAAAAGAGAGAGTGAGGGGAAGTATGATTTACGTCATTTACGATGTTTTTCCAAGCTGCTCCAATACACAAGCTCCAAACAATACCTGCAATGCACAACAAGAAACAAACAACTATATCCTACTCTAATGGATTAGACAAAATCAATCAATCTATGAAGATTAAGACACACATAGACAAACACATGTAAACACATACTTGAAGGAAATAGGCCAAGTATATTAATGAGAACTTTAAAAGGAAACTTACAATATTCAAATGATGTTGCAACAACCTCTCCAAGTCCTCCTCATCCAATTCTTGCTCGAAAGATCCACAATCAAAATAACAATGCTTTTCTAATTTCTCCTCCTTTTCACCATGGTAATGCCTCCATTTATAGGCGTTGAGAGGCTCAAATACCTTGGGTATATTTGGAATTAGTTAAGGATATTGCTCCAATAGTTTTGATATCTTCCTTATATGCAACCCTTGAGTTAGATTCGAGCCAAGCTAACCCAATCCATCAATATTTGTCTTTAGAGGAAAGTGGGATTTCCTCCAAGATTCCCTCAACCAACTCAACACTCCATTAAATTTGAAAACAAAGCGTTGTAGCGCTCCCCATGAGATGGAAAAGGAGTGCTAGCTCTCCCTATGTATGAGTACGGGAGTGTTGATCTTCCAAAAAGTCACCGAGATGAGTAAATCCCTAGTATAAATACTTGTTCCGACTGTTAGATGATGGGGCTTCTTATTCTAAAATGTTTTAGGGTTTGTAACAAGCGTTTTCATGGTGTCATTCGAGATACGACACCATGGAAAAGTGAATGTGACACTTATGACACTTGTGACAATAAAAGTGTGATACTTGCGACACTTATGACACTTGCGAAAATGAAAGTGTGACACTTGTGACACTGTCGAAGTGAGCAATTTTGATGTGTAACACACTACAAATATCACCTAATCACTATATCCCTTATAACCCCAAACCAAAACCCCTATAAACCATTCAATATTTAACATTACAACTCTTAACAACTATATCCCATAAGTCCTATACGAACTAATTTTTAATCCTTATAAATCCTAACCTCTATAATCCCTAATCCCAAAACCCTATAGAAATTGATCTCAATAACACTTATAAACCTCAAAACCTATTACCACTAACACTTATATGAATTCGCTAGTCCCTTTAACCCCTAATGTTTTTAATTATTTATCCATATAACCCATAACCCATAATACTTATAATCCCTAATCTCAACCTCTTAATCATTAATCTATATAACATTGAATTCATATAAACACCAATCCCCATAATGCATATACAATTTACTTGTTAACCCATAAATCCCCTAATAATAAACCCCATCCTTTTTAACTGTTATAACTCTTAGCCCATTTCATCCCTCACCTACCACTTTCGTAACCCCTATAATGCCTAATGCATATATACCCTAAAACCTATAACCCTCAATCCATATATCCTTTTAACCCCTATAAACTATAACCTCTATAATATGTAATTCTATAACATACAACCTAAATGATACCTAACTCATATAATGCTTAACACATATGGTTCTTAAACCATATAAAAAACACAATCCCAACCCATATAACCTAAACCATATATAGCCTTTATAAACCCTGACCTTTATCACCTTTAATCCATTTAGCCCTTATATAACCTAATATCTCTAATCTCTATCCCTTGTTAGGATATTTAGACTCTTAGGAGTTAGTTAAGATCTACTTGGTCTAATGTGTCAGTAGGTAAAAGTGTGTTTCTTAGAGTGTTTCTTTAGTATGCATTAGTATGCATTTGTAGTTAGGAAATCCAACGGTCATGATATGTTCTCGACATAGAGTGATTGACGGTTCATATTCTCCTCATTCTTAACGACTACATTGATCCATGGTTTAGCACCCACTTGGTCCATATCACTTGTGAGAAACTCCCTTGTAAAATCTATCTGTAATATGTTTCTTTTGCATTAATAAATTGCTCCAAGTGGCTGCGTTGGTTGGGGCCGTGTATGTTTCCTTGTAGGGGATTTACCACGTCAAAACATTGGTGTGTTTATCTTTGATATATTTGTGTGAGTGGTTATTGAAGGTGTTCATCCTCTCTTGGAATAATTTTTTTGTTGAACATGGTATCAAATCCTGCTTGAATACCCACTCTCATTGTAGATCGAGATCGTGAAGATGAGTTGCATCATCATTGGTTTCTAACATTTCCATACATTTATGAGCTGAGAGGACTATTCCATTGCATCTGGAGTTCTCAATTCATTTAGGAATTATTTTCGTTTCACTCGAAAAGGTTTTCATTTTCCCAAGATACAACCATTTCAATCAGATCTGGAGGTATAAAGCCTGAATATGCCCTTTTAAAATTTTTACAGAGTATTATTTCGGTTTTATATTATTTGTTTTTGGGTTGCTACTTGTTACACATTATTTTTGTCACCCTTATGACCATTAATGATGTAAACTTTTATGTTGCCTTTAGAGGGATCAGTGGCCTAAATTCCTGAAGAAAGAAGGGAGAAGAACTTTTACTAAGAGAAGAAGTTGTATTTTCCTTTGTAAAAACCCTATTAAAGAGGATTTCTGCAGGATGCTCTATATATAGGGTGCGAAAATGCATGATTTCCACAGGCTGTACTAAAGCTAGGCTGTGGAGTTTCCACAGGCTACACTATAGCTAGGGTATGGAAATGCTTGATTTCCACAGTCTACACTAAAGCTAGGCTGCAGAGTTTCTGCAGGTTGCACTATAGATAGGGTACAAAAATGCTTGATTTCCGTAGGCTGCACTAAAGCTAGGGTGAGGAAAATCCTATACATGGGAAAAATGAGCATCTTCTCGATGCTTCTAGAAGGAGAAGCTTCTTTCTATAGTATTTGAAGCTTCCTTTCATCCACTTGTGTCATTGGATGAGACGAAGCTTGGGGGGCAATGCTTCCAGCCTCTGGACTTCATGATGAAGTTGAGCCCCTAGTTTCTTAAGTTGGGGGATAAGTACCAACCATCCCTGGATAATGCGTTGGTAAGTCACAAGCATAGTTTTCTCTGTTTCAAACTTGTGTAAAAATGAAACCACCTACCTCAAGCATAGTTTCCTCTAGTTCAAGCTTGTGAAAAAATGAAACCAAGTTCAAGCATAGTTTTGGCTAGTTTTAAGCTTGTGTAAAAATAAAATCTATCCCAAGCATAGTTTTGTTTTGTTTTAAGATTGCGTAAAAAGTGAAAACAATACTGAGCTCAGTCTTTGTTTTTTCTCATGCTCGTAAATCTCTGAGAATGTAACCGAGTAAAATTTTATCACTTTTTCGGACTCGTAAAGGTTATACAAAAAATGAACCCCCTGGAGTTCCCTTTAAGCTCTTTTCAGACTCTCTAAACATGAAAAGATTGTCAAGCGACCATGTTCTTTTCACACTCTTAAAAGTATTTGAAGAAAATGGTTGATGGGCAATAGTTTATCACTTTTTCGGTCTCATTAAAATAATTTACGGAAAAGGAACTGAGAGAGTCCCCTTTAAGTGTTTTTCAGACTCTCTAAACATGAAAACCCCTGACTTTTCTCTCTTTGGACTCATAAAACAAGAATTGAAAGGCCCATATAGGACTGAACCAATCCTTCCTAGGGTTCATTAAACATACTCTGAGGGACTCATCTGAAGGATGAGCTTACAGTTCAAGCATATGTTATCCTCCTCAAGCTTGAGTAAAAATAAAGTGGTACTCATCCTCCAACATACTCTTTTCCACCAGAAGAATGGAGAACCCTAGCCGCGCGCACAGGCAGCCTCGGCCCTCTCGGCGGCCAGGCTTAGCTTGACCGGCACCTCCTGGTATTGGTTGATCTTGCTGCCAACATCGATTCTGAATCAAGGGAGGTGATACGAAGGTCTGAAGGACGTGATTTCGGCGCCCAGCATTCAAAGACGCGATTCAACTCCGGATCGGTGTTTCAGCGGGGTACAGAGACACGATTCGGCACTTGCATGAGGGCCTGCTGCGACTGTACTTGCTGGAGGTCGGCGGCCTGCTACAATGGCCCCAGATCTGACTGGCGAGAAAGGAAAAGCCCGATTGGAAGCTTTCAAAGCGTTGGTCCGCTCGGCAGGACCCAGATCCAAGCATTCTCTCCCGTCCAAGTTTGTTAAGAGGATGGAGGAGATCCCTTCTCTGGAGCTATCTCCAGAGGAGCCTTGCAAGCTTGCCCTCCTTCTAGCAGACAAGGCCCTCATCGGCAAGTTCACAGGGCTATGGCCCAGCCCCAAAACGGTGGAGGCATGGACGATTGATCGTTGGGCGCCGATGATACAGGAAGGCGTCTCTCTGTTCGCTGTAGGCAGGGGGTTTTTTGTCTTCAGATTCGCGAGCAAAGAGGACTGTGATATAGTGTTCAGATCTGGGCCCTACTTTATGGGATCGAGAGGACTATTCTTAGCCCCCT
>ML786670.1:170447-195702 GCA_009831015.1 Picea engelmannii
AGGTCTTCCGGAAGCCATTAAGCTATCCCTGGGGGATTGGTGCCATATCCAAGAGCTGGACTACGAACAGATTCCTTTTAAATGCCTTCGGTGCCATGATTACGGTCACTTCGCAAGAAGCTGCCCCAAAGCCTCTGAGGTACTAGGTCCAGGCAAAGAAGATGAGTTTCAGCCCGTTCCACATCGGCGAAGGCAACCAAGGCGAAATGGTCCACAAGCCCAGGCCCCAAAGGCCACTCATTCAGAAGAGGCAACTTTAGAAAATAAAAACAGCTTTGATGCGCTGAAGGAAGATGAAAGCCTTGAACCAGAAGCAACAACAACCCAGAATGATCCTCCGGCAGACGAAAGCCTTCCGGAATCCAATTCTCCAAAATCAGAGGCAGCAAGAGAAACTCGGGCTTCAGAATCGGACCACAATGCCCATTCAGGTCTGGTGGTTATAGTCCCCTCTAGCAGCTCTGGGGAAACTTCTGAACCAGAAAACAACACAGTCCCGTCTCCACCCCTTACCCGAGGGCGAAAGACCAATAAAGTGCGCAGAGAAAAGGAGGCGGCCTCCAACATTTTTTTAGGATCTCAGAAAAAGCTGGACCCCTTCATTAGGGGGGAAATTTCAGGCCCCTCGATTTAATGCTTTTCTTCTGTCTATTGCTATGCTCACAATTTGTGAGAATTTACTCATGTAAGCATTCCTTGTCATATCATCGAATTAGATCAAGGAGTAGAGGGGAATGGTCTCCCAAGACATTCACAAGAAGGTTGGAAGCACTGTTAGAAGTCACCAACCTTCTTCAAATATGTAACTTTTTGATTCTGGATGGCCAGAACACCGATTAATGCAACATAACCGTTTTCGTTAAAAAAAAAAATAAAGTGGTACTCACCATAAATGGTGGGGGAAAAATTTGGAAGTAAATGTATCTAAACCTGTATTCTATCGAAGAGTCGCTTTTGAACATGACACCCTTTCACTTGCCTTGTCTCTAGGTTGGAATATCTTCTTGTCTCTTGGTCATACTCCTTTATAAAATTACAAATTGGTCTGTGATCCCTGTTTTTGACTCAATGTTTCCAAGACAGTTGTTGTGTCATCAATATGTTCAAAGAGAAGTTCAACCCGGAAAGCCTTCTATTGCGTCGGCCATCTCTACAGTCCTTAAGCCTTCTATTGCATCGACCATCCCCGAGTCAGTCCTGGATCACTTATTACTCTGATCTACATCAAATCTTGTTACCCATTTCGTGTCATTGATGGGGGATACATTAAGGCCCTCTTGTGACGAGTCTTCTCCTGTCAACTTCAACTCATTATCCAGGAATTAGACTTAGAAACTAATTAGTATCTTGGAACTTGCATGCCTCAATGGCATGTTTCCTCACTTTTGACAATGGGTTTTCATTATTGACCCCTGATCGGAAGATTCCGCCGAGTGTTCGACTTCAACTCATTAATTCACATTCATTGGATTGTACTAGTGTACCTTGGGAGTCATCGACATTAATGGTGATTTCCCTTGCACTTGTTAATGATATTCACTAATGACTGGTAATCAAAAGGTTTCTACCATGTTCGACTTCAGTGCATGTATTCACATGGTTAGATTCATACTATAGAGTGGTGGAGATGAAGACCATGGATCTTTTCTGATAGATTCAGGTTGCGTTGGAGTATATTTAGTGTACTGTTACATAGATCCACATTGTATGTCTCGTGGCTATGTTCAAATTTGAGTCTTTAACACATAGATCCATAGTGTATTTTTGGTGGCTATGTTCATATTTGAGTCATAATGGCATGGATCCACAATTTATGTTTGGTGGCCATGACCTATCTTACTTTACATGGATATTTGCATGTCATAATTCATTCTTTGAGTCATTTGTATTATGAGTATGGGAATGCCTACCTCAGTGATGATATATTATTGTACTATATTCCCTTGTTTGTTGGAAGGTTTCTGACTAACTGTTCCTTGTTCTCTACACACACTCGACAAAGTATTTCATATATCACTCTGTTCTAAATTCATACTTTGGGGGGCTCTCTATTACACATTATTTTCACCACCCTTATGACCGTTAATGATGTAAACCTATTTGTTGCCTTTAGAGGGGTCAGTGGTCTGAATTCCTGAAGAAAGAAGGGAGAAGAACTTTTACTGAGAGAATAAGGTGTATTTTCCTTTGTGAAAACCCTATTAAAGAAGATTTTTGTGGGCTTCTCTATACATAGGGTGCAGAAATGACTGATTTCTGCAGGCTGTACTAAAGTTAGGCTGCGGAGTTTTCGCAGGCTGCACTATAGCTAGGGTGCAGAAATTCCTGTACATGGGAAAAACGAGCGTCTTCTCGATGCTTCTATAAGGAGAAGCTTATGTGGTGAGGTGGACTCTGAACGGTTTGGATCTTACTCACTTTCATGATTTAGTGGGATCAGCCTAACCTCCTCACCTTATCCTCTTCAACTTATAAAAGGAGAGGAGCTCTCATGGAGAAAGTTATCTTGGCTTGGGATTAAGCTTAGATTGGATTGTTATTGAGTTTTGTAGCTTGGAGTTTTTGGAGCTTGTATATTGGCTTTGAGATTTGCTTTGTCAAGATAGATTGTGAGAAACTATCAGATCTACAGTCTCAGAATGCTTGGAGAAAGAAGTGTGTGGGAAGCAAGGAACTGTTGGAAGGAACCTGACAACATCAAGGCATCTAGTTGTATCTTTCTTCCACATTATTTAATATAGATATAATTTTCTTTCCTATATGAATGTTATTTGTTCATATTGTATGATTCCTTGATCACGTACATAGTTTCATATAAAATAGACTATGCTATTATTGTCTTCGTTGGCTTGTGTTTATTTGCAGATATTTCTCCATAAGCCTCATGACAGAGCTTGGATTGCATTGGAAAAGTCGGATCTTCGATATTTAAAAGGTATTTTTTAGATCCATTTCTCATTTGATAATTGAAATCTAAGGAAAGAGTAGTGTACTGTCTTGTTTTTTTCTAGATCTAGGTGGATCTAGGGGGATTGATTTGTGTCCGCACTTAAAAATTAGCCTGATAACACTACTCTTTTTGGTATATGTATGCTCTTTTCCCCGTGCCCTATGCAATCTTAGCAAATAAAAAACAGATAGGAAAAGGTGCATTTTCCGGGTAAGCTAACCGAGATCTAACCCATGTTGTCTTCAAGAAGAGAATTTTTTTTCTTTTGTGAAAATAGTTTTTTAAGAGCATGCTCTCCAAGGATGTCTTCAATGAAAACAACATAAACAACAACACCCCCAATCCTCCTTCTAAATGATACAATTTGCTAACTCACTTGGTTAAAATTTGTCTTATTAAGTAAGAAGTCTTGAGTTCAAGTCTCTTTTTTGTTACGTTTTTTGAAAAAGTTCATGCATCCATTGTAAAGTGTATGCCACTTCAAGTATAAAAGTGAATCACTATAAGTAGCTTTAATATTTTATTTTAAATTTATTTATTTTTCATGCAACTTTCTTTTATAAAGTAACTTCATTGTAAAAGCAATCCCTGTTTCTTTTATAAAAGTGGGTCACTTCATAAAACAAATTATTTGTAAAATTGAGGTTATTTGGAGGGGTATCACCACATGGACCAACTTCTACTTGCCACATGGCTCTTTGGTTACCGTTTTTTTTTAAGGGCATAACTTTCACATCCAAAGTCCGTTTTCAACGCCATTTTTTTAAAACCGCCTAATTTTTCGATATCTTTCCATCTAGATCATCAATTTTAGTTTTTAAATCCATATTATCTACATATTTAATATGGATTTTTCCAGTGATCTTTTTCTTACCAGAACCAACTACTTCCAATGGAGATATCATATGGAGGGTTTATTAAGAAGTAAGTTCATGTACTTGATTACCTTGGGAAAGGAAAAAGAACCCACTGATGATGAAAAGAAAGTCAAATGGGATAATAGGAATGACAAACCACATGGACTGATTGGAATGTATATCTCTCATGATTTAAGGTTCCACCTTCAATAAATCAATGACCCTAATGAAGCTTGGGAAAAACTTGAATCTGTGTTTGGTAAACACAATATTATTTGAGCACATCAGTTAGAAAATCAGATATTGACTTCAATTCCAAATGATTTTTATTGCATTCAATACTATATATCTAAGTTTAAAACACTTAGAATTTTATGTGAAGAGTGTAACATAAAGCTTGAGAAAGAGCGTTGCATCTATATTATTCTTTCTAATCTAAGTAGTGCATATTATGTGTTTGTATCTACCTTTTATGCCATGATATAGGCTCTAGGGAAATATTATCAAAAACCCACTCTCAAGTCCTTTTGTGATGCTTTGATTAGAGAGAAAGATAAGCTTGTACAAATTGGAGTGATCAACACTTAGGTACCTCCAACAAAGATTTAGTATCCCAGCAGAAAGACAAACCAAAGAATCCCAAGAAGCAACATCCTCGCCACAACCACAAGAAAAACAAGGGTCATGAATCCACTTAGACAACTTCAACTCCTAATGGTGACAAATGAAAAAAATATAAAAATAAGAAGACTGACAGACATTGCAATTTTTGTGGGAAATATGGTCATTATGAGTCCAAATGCTTCAAGACGATGGAAATTTAGAGGCGACGATGAAGAAGAACAACATCATTATTGATTCTACTACTTCTTCTTCTTCTCATGGACATTGATGCAGGAGCATCTCAAGTGAGCTAGTGTGGAGATAAAAGACAGTTGGAAAGACACCCAGCGCAAATTTTGAAAACGTCTTGAAATATTAATGAAGTCGTCAAGTGGAGGCACACTTGTATAATGTAAAAGGACCTTGAGTGATCCGCTCTCGTCCTTAGTAGGTAAAAGGCATTTATGGTAGTTAATGCAAGTAGATATAATTTAATGTGTAGATTAGATAGTTTAGAATGAAAGAGGGAAACGGGATATAGACACCCTCATTGTGTATTGTAACATAGATAGAATGGGATTATGTCAGTTGAGAGCATAGAGCATAGAAGAGAAGAAGCAGAGAGCTGTATAGAAGAATTCCATGTACAGAAGTTCTGGATTAATACAAAAAGGGTTTTGATTCAGACTCATGGTGTTCAAATATTCTCTGTGCATGTATGGTTGAATGTTATGCTCATGAATGTTTTACTCTTTCTGTCATGCATTTGCTGTTTGTGCTATGTGTGTATGATTTCTTGTTAAATGTCTGAAATATGAGAGAGAGAGAGAGAGGGTAAGGGAAATGAGTTTCATTTGTTTCTCTATCTGAGCAAGAGTTCCTGCAAGGAGTGCAGTTGAATTTTCCGCAAGAAGTGCGTTGACAAAGGGTTCAAAGGTTTGTCTTTGAAATCTTAGGTAAGATAGTTTTTATTCTCATTTCCTCAAAAGTGTAGCTAGGCACAGGAGCCATGCAAGGAGTGCGTTGGTCAAGTAAAGTCTTAAAGTTGCGAACCTGAGAAATTGTTGAAGAACTTTAATTCCTTGGAGTAATTGAGGAATTTTCCACAAGGAGTGTGTGCAGGAGTCTTCTTCAAGACTCAAAGTTGGAGAAAGCTCAGGATGGATAGAGTCTCCATAGTCGATGGAGAAAGCACAGGAAGTTTGCGCATAGGAGCATTGAGAAGGCATCACAAATTTGTGTCACAGGTGGTTAAGTACCGGGAGAAACACTTTGCTAAAAGGTTGCAGAAGTCCTTGAGAAGGAAGGAGAACAAACAATCGAAATTCTCTGTGGAGAATCTGCGAAGTCCCACGAGCCATCAGATCTCACGAAGGAGCAGGGGAGTTATGGAGCGTGTTTTCAAAGGTTCAAGCTCAGGAGAGGCAGAGCCGTAGATTCAAGCCAACAGGAGTCGTTGGATTTGGTTGTGGATTTTCATTTCAGGGTTCGTGAGTTGGAGTCCTGAAATCTTTGCATCAGGATTCACAAAATCGTGAAGTCCGCAATCTCGATGGAATGAGGAGTTGTTGAAAAGTCAACCTTGCGAGTGCATCGGAGTTTCGGTAATTTGGGGTTCGGGATTTCGGGGTTTGTGGAGCAGAGTTGCATGACATCGCAACTCCCAAAATCGCAATAATGAGAAATCCAAAATTGACAAGGGAAAGGTCAAGTGTTGATTGTTTTCGGGTTTTCAGGGATTTTGAGAGATAGGGCACTTGACCACCGAATTCGCGAAATCGCGAAGTCTGATCTCTCGAAACGTGAAGGGAAAATTCCATGAAGTTTTTCTATGGGTGCAGATTTCCTGAAGGGGAAATAGAAGAGCCGACCAAGAGCTCTTCGGGCCAGTGGAAGAGGAAAGATCCTGTGTGCATGGAATTCTAACCTGCGGGTTGGGATGGCTGCATCATATTTCTGGGATCAGAGCAAAAAAAGGTTTCTTTTCTTTCTGTAGCAGGGAAAGGGAGAATTCACTATGCCACCGAGAAGAAGGGACAGGCAAACACCTAATCCGCCAGAGGATAGGGAAATGCCGAGAAGGAGGGGTAGGCAGATGCCCGATCCAGTCATGGAAAGAGAGATGCGTGACCTACGCACCAGACTTGAAGACATGGTGACAACACAGAGGCGCACATCTGATGTTGGAGATTTTAGTGATTCTGAAAGTGAAAATGAAGCTGGACATGACGAAGAAGAAGTCACAACAGAAGATGCAGCAAACAAACTCTTGCTTAGAGCTGTTTCAAGAATAAGTGTAAGGGCCAAGATGGACATTCCAGTTTATGAGGGAAATCTAGATGTAGAGGAGCTTCTAGATTGGATTAGAGCCCTGGACACATACTTTGACTATGAATATGTCGAAGAGGACAAGAACGTCAAACATGTTGTCACGAGATTAAAGGGACATGCAACATTGTGGTGGGATGAGCTACAAGCTGACAGACGCAGCCAAGGTAAGCAGAAGATCAAGAGTTGGGATAGGATGATCACAAAGATGAAGGAGAAATTCATCCCCAGAGATTATCAAATTACTCTGTTCAGAAGGATGCAGAATTTGAGACAGAAGCTGATGACAATGAAGGAATACACTGAAGAGTTCTATAGGCTGAACATCAGGGTAGGTCATCGTGAAACTAATGATGAAAAGGTTGCCAGGTATATGAATGGCCTAAGATACAAAATTTAGGATGAGATGAGCATGATGACTATCCAAACGGTGGAAGATGCTTATCAGATGGCTCTAAAGGCGAAAGAGAAGCTGAGCCTAAAGCAGGGTCAAAGAGGCCGAGGAAGAAGTCAAGCTAGGGGCAGATAAGTTGTCCAAGATAGAAATCAAAATATTTAATAAGAATGGAAGAAACCTCAGATTGAGAGAGGTGGAAGATCACAACGAGGGCAATATGTTGGACAGGGAAGACAGTATGCTGATCAGAGAGGAGATTATACTGATAATAATATTTTTCCTCATACTAGAGGGAGAGGAAGAGGAAGAGGTGGAGTGATAAAATGCTTCACGTGTGGAAAGTTCAGACACAAGTCTTATGAGTGTCCAGACAAAAATAAATAAGAAGGAGAGACTCACATTGCCGAAGCACAGAGGAGAAATGTTGAGGCAGAGGATGTTGAAGGTGGAAGATCGTTGATGATGCAAAAATCTCTTTTGACACTAGAGAAAGAGGTGGAAAGTTCAGTCCAAAGAAACAGACTTTTTCGGACTGCTTGCAAAACCAAGGATAGGGTATGCAAGGTCATTGTGGATAGTGGTAGCACGGATAATCTCATTTCGACGGAGATGGTAGAGAAGCTGGAGCTGGAAACAGTTGAACATCCAAGCCCATACAGAGTTTCATGGCTACAAAAAGGACATCAGGTAACTGTCACTAAACAATGTTTAGTTGAATTTAAGATAGGAGGATATAAGGATAAGATATTATGTGATGTTATTCCTATGTATGTTTGTCATATAGTGCTGGGTAGACCATGGAAGTATGGCAGAAATGTGATTCATGATGGGAGAATGAACACATACATCCTAGAGAAAAATGGGAGAACTCACATGTTGCTTCCAATCAAAGATAAGGATGTGAAACCTGAAGTAAGTAACACTGTACTTCTCATGAGTGGGAAGGAACTTCTTACAGAGGTTAAGAAGAAGGAGGAACCACAATTCATTGTGGTCAGGAAGCCAAAGATTGTTTTAACCAGCACAAGGGTAGATGATTTACCCGAAGAGGTTCAGGAACTGCTGGAAGAGTTCGCTAACATAGTAGTGGATGAACTACCTCATTCGTTGCCGCCAATTAGAAGTATAAGTCATCCTATTGATCTCATACCGGGAGATAGTTTGCGAAACAAAGCCACGTACAGATTGACGCCACAAGAGAATGAAGAGGTCAAAAGACAAGTCCAGGATTTGTTGGACAAAGGTTTGGTCAGGGAAAGCTTGAGTCCATGTGTTGTTCCGACAGTGCTCAGTCCAAAGAAAGACAGAGGCTGGAGGATGTGTACTGACTCAAGAGCGATCAACAAGATAACCATCAGGTACATATTTCCATTGCCAAGGATGGATGATCTGATGGATTGCTTGAGTGGAGCAAAATATTTTTCGAAGATTGATTTGAAAAGCAGTTATCACCAGATTCGCATGAGAGAAGGTGACGAATGGAAGACAACCTTCAAGACTAATGAGGGGTTGTATGAATGGCTTGTTATGCCATTTGGCTTAACAAACATGCTGAGTACTTTCATGAGATTGATGAATGAATTCCTCAGGGATTCCATCGGAAAATTTGTTATCGTATATCTTGATGATATATTGATTTTCAGCAAAACAAAGGCAGAGCATCTGAAACATTTGGCTATAGTGATGCATAGGTTATAGCAGGAGAAGATGCTGATAAACATGAAGAAGTCCTCATTAATGAAGACAGAGCTCATTTATTTGGGTTTTGTTATTTCTACAGATAAGTTGAAGATGGATCCGGATAAGGTGGAGGTAATCAAGAATTGGCCGTCACCAAAGAACATCTTTGAGGTGAAAATTTTTCATGGATTGGCTAGTTTCTACCGAAAATTCATTAGGAATTTCAGTGGAATTAGTGCACCAATGATGGACACAGTGAAGAAGAGACACAATTCTTTTCACTGGACAGAAGAAGCCGAAAAGAGTTTTAATCTGTTGAAGAGGAAAATCACAGAACAACCAATTATGGGGTTGCCTGATTTCCAAAAGACATTTCAAGTGAAATGCGATGCAAGTGGATTTGCAATAGGGGCAGTCTTGAGTCAAGAAGACAGGCCGATAGCATACTTCAGTGAAAAGCTGAATGAAGCGAAAGTGAAATACTCCACTTATGAGAAGGAATTTTATGCTATTATTCAGGCATTGAAGAAATGGAGACATTGCTTGATCCTGAAGGAATTTGTCTTATACAGTGACAATCATGCATTGCAGTTTGTGACTCAACAAGAAAAGTTGAATCAAATGCATGTTAAGTGGGTTGAATATATGCAAAATTTCACTTTTCTGATTAAATATATTTCTGGTACTGCAAACAAATTTGTTGATGCTTTGAGCAGGAAGTGTTTGCTATTGCAAGAGTTCAGAGTCAAAACGTTGGGTTTTGACGATCTCATGGAGATGTATCAAGCTGATCCAGATTTTGAAGAGGCGTATGAAGCAGCTGAGAATCCAATTCTCAGAGATAGAAGCCAATGGGAAGAATACATGATCCAGGAAGGATTACTATTTAAAGGTGATCAACTTTGTATTCCAAAATGCTCCATGAGGGAGAATTTGTTGAAGGAGAAACACACTGGAGGACTGGCCGGACATTTCGGTCATGACAAGACGTTCACAAAGTTGAATGAGTCATATTTTTGGCCAAGAATGTGAGAAGACGTCAAAAGATTCATGGACAGATGCAGAATTTGCCAGCATTCGAAAGGCAAGAGGCAGAATGCAGGTTTTTATCAACCATTGCCCATACCTGAGAAGCCGTGCGATGCAGTCAGCATGGACTTCATATTGGGGTTGCCAAGAACACAAAGAGGGTTTGAATCAATCTTTGTGGTGGTGGATAGATTTTCCAAAATGGCACACTTCATTCCATGTCAGAAAACCAGTGATGCAACTCACATTGTGAATCTGTTTTTCAAAGAAGTCATTCGACTTCATGGCTTGCCAAGAAGCATAGTTTCGGATCGAGACACTAAGTTCGTAGGACACTTCTAGAGAACCTTATGGAAGAAGTTGGGAAGAAACTTGTCATTTAGTTCATCTTATCATCCTCAGATGGATGGACAAACAGAAGCATTGAATAGGAGTCTCAGAGACTTACTAAGAATCTTGGCGACAGAACACCACATCCAGTGGGACAACATATTACCACAGATAAAGTTTGATTATAACGGCCCAGTTAATAGAAGCATTGGGCAGAGTCTGTTTCAGATTGTCTATGGCATGTAGCCAAGAGGAATTTTTGAATTGAGAGATTCAGAATAGACTACAATTAGGAGTGCTAGTGCAGAAGTTTTCGCAGAGGTGATGAAGGAACTTCACAGCCAAGTGAAGCAGTGATTGCAACATTCGAGCCAGGAATATAAGCAGAGAGCAGATCAACACAGGAGACAACTTCAATTTGAAGTTGGTGATTTGATCCTTGCACATTTGAGAAAGGAAAGGTTCCCGAGAGGAACATATAATAAACTAAAAATGAAGAAAATCAGACCATGCAAGGTCTTGAAGAAATTTGGAGCAAATGCTTACGAGATTGAATTACCCGATGGGATCGGAATTTATCCGATATTCAATATCTCAGATTTGTACCCATATAAAGCTGAGGAAGCAGAAGCAGGAAATGAACAACTAGAGGTTCAGTGGCAAAAACAGATGCCAGTTGCAAAAAAGCCGCAGATGGAGCACATACTTGACAAAAGGGTTAGCAAGAAGACCAGGCGAAAGAAATACTTTGAGTATTTGGTCAAATGGAAGGACCATCCAGTTGAAGACGCCAGCTAGGAGAATGAAGCAGAGATCCAGAAGCGTGGATAGACCGTGCGCGAGCTCATGGACAGGAGCCCATGAAAATTTTCAAGCAAGGGAGTATGATGCAGGAGCATCTCAAGCGAGCCAACGCAGAGATAAAAGACATCTAGAAAGACACCCAGCGCAAATTTTGAAAATGTCTTGAAATATTAATGAAGCCGTCAAGTGGAGGCACACTTGTATAATGTAAAAGGACCTTGAGCGATCCGCTCTCGTCCTTAATAGGTAGAAATAATTTATGGTAGTTAATGCAAGTAGATAGAATTTAATGCGTAGATTAGATAGTTTAGAATGAAAGAGGGAAACGGGATATAGACACCCTCATTGTGTATTGTAACATAGATAGAATGGGATTATGTCAGTTGAGAGCATAGAGCATAGAAGAGAAGAAGCAGAGAGCTGTATAGAAGAATTCCATGTACAGAAGTTCTGGATTAATACAAAAAGGGTTTTGATTCAGACTCATGGTGTTCAAATATTCTCTGTGTATGTATGGTTGAATGTTATGCTCATGAATGTTTTACTCTTTCTGTCATGCATTTGCTGTTTGTGCTATGTGTGTATGATTTCTTGTTAAGGGTTTGAAATCTGAGAGAGAGAGAGGGTAAGGGAAATGAGTTTCAATTGTTTCTCTATCTAAGCAAGAGTTCCTACAAGGAGTGCAGTTGAATTGTCTGCAAGAAGTGCGTTGACAAAGGGTTCAGAGGTTTGTCTCTGAAAGCTCAGGTAAGATAGCTTTTATTCTCATTTCCTCAAAAGTGTAGCTAGGCACAAGAGCCGTGCAAGGAGTGATTTGGCCGAGTAAAGTCTCAAAGTTGAGAACCTGAGAAATTGTTGAAGGACTTTAATTCCTTGGAGTAATTGAGGAATTTGCCACAAGGAGTGCATGTAGGAGTCTTCTTCAAGACTCAAAGTTGGAGAAATCTCAATATGGATAGAGTCTCCATAGTCGATGGAGAAAGCACAGGAAGTTTGTGCATAGGAGCATTGAGAAGGCGTCGCAAATTTCTGTCACAGGTGGTTAAGTACTGGGAGAAACACTTTGCTAAAAGGTTGCAGAAGTCCTTGAGAAGGAAGGAGAACGGATGGTCGAAATTCTCCGTGGAGAATCTGCGAAGTCCCATGAGCCGTCAGATCTCACGGAGGAGTAGGGGAGTTAAGGAGCGTGTTTTCAAAGGTTCAAGCTCAGGAGAGGCAGAGCCATAGATTCAAGCCAACAGGAGTCGTTGGATTTGGTCGTGGATTTTCATTTCGGGGTTCGTGAGTTGGAGTCCTGAAATATTTGCATCAGGATTCACAAAATTGTGAAGTCTTCAATCTCGATGGAATGAGGAGCTGTTGAAAAGTCAACCTTGCGAGCGCATCGGAGTTTCGGTAATTCGAGGTTCGGGATTTCGGGGTTCGTGGAGCAGAGTTGCATGACATTGCAACTCCCGAAATCACAATAAAGAGAAATCCAAAATTGACAAGGGAAAGGTCAAGTGTTGACTGTTTTCGGGTTTTCAGGGATTTTGAGAGACAGGGCGCTTGACCACCGAATTCGCGAAATCGCGAAGTCTGATCTCTCGAAACGTGAAGGGAAAATTCCATGAAGTTTTTCTATGGGTGTAAATTTCCTGAAGGGGAAATAGAAGATTCGGCCGAGAGCTCTTCGGGCCAGTGGAAGAGGAAAGATCCTGTGTGCGTGGACTTTCAACCTGCAGGTTGGGAGGGCTGCATCATATTTTTGGGATCAGAGCATAGGAAGGTTTCTTTGCTTTCGGTAGCAGGGAAAGGGAGAATTCACAATGCCACCGAGAAGAAGGGACAGGCAAACACCTAATCTGCTAGAGGATAGGGAAATGCCGAGAAGGAAGGGTAGGCAGATGCCTGATCTAGTCATGGAGAGAGAGATGCATGACCTACGCGCCATATTTGAAGACATGGAGACAGCACAGAGGTGCACAACTGATGCTGGAGATGTTAGTGATTCTGAAAGTGAAAATGAAGTTGGACATGATGAAGAAGAAGTCACAACAGAAGATGCAGCAAACGAACACTTGCTTAGAGTTGTTGCAAGAATGAGTGCAAGGGCCAAGATGGACATTCCAGTTTATGAGGGAAATCTGGATGTAGGGGAGCTTCTAGATTGGATTAGAGCCCTAGACACATACTTTGACTATGAAGATTAAAGGGACATGCAACATTGTGGTGGGATGAGCTACAAGCTGACAGACGCTGCCAAGGTAAGCAGAAGATCAAGAGTTGGGATAGGATGATCACAAATATGAAGGAGAAATTCATCCCCAGAGATTATCAAATTACTCTATTCATAAGAATGCAGAATTTGAGATAGAAGCTGATGACAGTGAAGGAATACACTGAAGAGTTCTATAGGATGAACATCAGGGCAGGTCATCGTGAAAGTAATGATGAAAAGGTTGCCAGGTATATGAATGGCCTGAGATACGAAATTCAGGATGAGATGAGCATGATGACCATCCAAACGGTGGAAGATGCTTATCAGATGGCTCTAAAGGCGGAAGAGAAGCTGAGCCTAAAGAAGGGTCAAAGAGGCCGAGGAAGAAGTCAAGCCAGAGGCAGATCAGTTGTCCAAGATAGAAATCAAAAGCCTAAAGAAAAATGGAAGAAACCTCAGATTGAGAGAGGAGGAAGCTCACAATGAGGGCAATATGTTGGACAGGGAAGACAATATGCTGATCAGAGAGGAGATTATACTGATAATAATATTTTTCCTCGTACTAGAGGTAGAGGAAGAGGAAGAGGTGGAGTGATAAAATGCTTCACGTGTGCAAAGGTCAGACACAAGTCTTATGAGTGTCCAGACAAAAAGAAAGAGGAAGGAGAGACTCACATTGCCTAAGCACAGAGGAGAAATGTTGAGGCAGAGGATGCTGAAGGTGGAAGATCGTTGATGATGCAAAAAGCTCTTTTGACATCAGAGAAAGAGGTGGAAAGTTCAGTCCAAAGAAACATACTTTTTCGGACTGCTTGCAAAACCAAGGACAGGGTATGCAAGGTCATTGTTGATAGTGGTAGCATGGATAATCTCATTTCGACGGAGATGGTAGAGAAGCTGGAGTTGGAAATAGTTGAACATCCAAGCCCATACAGAGTTTCATGGCTACAAAAAGGACATCAGGTAACTGTCACTAAACAGTGTTTAGTTGAATTTAAGATAGGAGGATATAATGATAAGATATTATGTGATGTTATTCCTATGGATGTTTGTCATCTATTGCTGGGTAGACCATGGAAGTATGAAAGAAATGTGATTCATGATGGGAGAATGAACACATACACCCTAGAGAAAAATGGGAGAACTCACATGTTGCTTCCAATCAAAGATAAGGATGTGAAACCTGAAGTAAGTAACACTGTACTTCTTATGAGTGGGAAGGAACTTCTTACAGATGTTAAGAAGAAGGAGGAACCGCAATTCATTATGGTCAGGAAGCCAAAGGTTGTTTTAACCAGCACAAGGGTAGATGATTTACCCAAAGAGGTTCAATAACTGCTGGAAGAGTTCGTTGACATAGTAGTGGATGAACTCTCTCGTTCATTGCCACCGATTAGAAGTATAAGTCATCATATTGATCTCATACCGAGAGCTAGTTTGCCAAAAAAAGCCGCATACAGATTGACACCGCAAGAGAATGAAGAGGTAAAAAGACAAGTCCAGGATTTGTTGGACAAAGGTTTGGTCAGGGAAAGCTTGAGTCCATGTGTTGTTTCGACAGTGCTCAGTCCAAAGAAAGACGGAGGCTGGAGGATGTGTATTGACTCAAGAGCGATCAACAAGATAACCATTAGGTACAGATTTCCATTGCCAAGGATGGATGATTTGATGGATTGCTTGAGTGGAGCAAAATATTTTTTGAAGATTGATTTGAAAAGCGGTTATCACCAGATTCGCATGAGAGAAGGTGACGAATGGAAGACAACATTCAAGAATAATGAGGGGTTGTATGAATGGCTTGTTATGCCGTTTGGCTTAAAAAACGCGCTGAGTACTTTCATGAGATTGATGAATGAAGTCCTCAGGGATTTCATTGGAAAATTTGTTATCGTATATCTTGATGATATATTGATTTTCAGCAAAACAAAGGCAGAGCATCTGAAACATTTGGCTATAGTGATGCAGAGGTTACAGCAGGAGAAGCTGCTGATAAACATGAAGAAGTCCTCATTCATGAAGATAGAGCTCATTTATTTGGGTTTTGTTATTTCTACAGATAAGTTGAGGATGGATCTGGATAAGGTGGAGGTAATCAAGAATTGGTCGTCACCAAAGAACATCTTTGAGGTGAGAATTTTTCATGGATTGGCTAGTTTCTACCGAAAATTCATTAGGAATTTCAGTTGAATTAGTGCACCAATGATGGACACAGTGAAGAAGAGACACAAGTCTTTTCACTGGACAGAAGAAGCCGAAAAGAGTTTTAATCTGTTGAAGAGGAAAATCTCGGAACAACCAATTATGGCGTTGCCTGATTTCCAAAAGACATTTCAAGTGAAATGTGATGCAAGTGGATTTTCAATAGGGGCGGTCTTGAGTCAAGAAGACAGGATGATAGCATACTTCAATGAAAAGCTGAATGAAGCGAAAGTGAAATACTCCACTTATGAGAAGGAATTTTATGCTATTATTCAGGCATTGAAGAAATGGAGACATTGCTTGATCCTGAAGGAATTTGTCTTATACAGTGACAATCATGCATTGCAGTTTGTGACTCAACAAGAAAAGTTGAATCAAAGGCATGTTAAGTGGGTTGAATATATGCAAAATTTCACTTTTGTGATTAAACATATTTCTGGTACTGCTAACAAAGTTGTTGATGCTTTGAGCAGGAAGTGTTTGCTATTGCAAGAGTTCAGAGTCAAAACGTTGGGTTTTGATGATCTTAGGGAGATGTATCAAGCTGATCCAGATTTTGAAGAGGTGCACGAAGCAGCTGAGAATCCAATTCTCAGATATAGAAGCCAATGGGAAGAATACATGATCCAGGAAGGATTACTATTTAAAGGTAATCAACTTTGTATTCCAAAATGCTCCATGAGGGAGAATTTGTTGAAGGAGAAACACACTGGAGGACTGGTCGGACATTTCGGTCATGACAAGACGTTTTCAAAGTTGAATGAGTGATATTTTTGGCCAAGAATGTGATCATACATCAAAATATTTGTGGACAGATGCATAATTTGCCAGCATTTGAAAGGCAAGAGGCAAAATGCAGGTTTTTATCAAGCATTGGCCATACCTAAGAAGCCGTGGGATGCAGTCAGCATGGAATTCATATTGGGGTTGCCAAGAACAAAAAGAGGGTTTGACTCAATCTTTGTGGTGGTGGATAGATTTTCCAAAATGTCACACTTCATTCCATGTCAGAAAACTAGTGATGCAACTCACATTGCGAATCTGTTTTTCAAAGAAGTCGTTCAACTTCATGGCTTGCCAAGAAGCATAGTTTCGGATCAAGACACTAAGTTCGTAGGACACTTCTGGAGAACCTTATGGAAGAAGTTGGGAAGAAACTTGTCGTTTAGTTCATCTTATCATCCTCAGATGGATGGACAAACAGAAGCAGTGAATAGGAGTCTGAGAGACTTACTAAGAAGCTTGGCGACAGAACACCACAGCCAGTGGGACAACATATTACCACAGGTAGAGTTTGCTTATAATGACTCAGTTAATAGAAGCCTGGGGCAGAGTCCGTTTCAGATTGTCTATGGCATGCAGCCAAGAGGAATTTTTGAATTGAGAGATTCAGAACAGACTACGATTAGGAGCACTAGTGCAGAAGATTTCGCAGAGGTGATGAAGGAACTTCACATCAAGGTGAAGGAGTGATTGTAACATTCGAGCCAGGAATATAAGCAGAGAGCAGATTAACATAGGAGACAACTTCAATTTGAAGTTGGCGATTTGATCCTTGCACATTTGAGAAAGGAAAGGTTCCCGAGAGGAACATATAATAAAATAAAAATGAAGAAAATCGGACCATGCAAGGTCTTGAAGAAATTTGGGGCAAATTCTTGCGAGATTGAATTACCCGATGGGATTGGAATTTCTCCGATATTCAATATCTCAGATTTGTACCCATATAAAGTTAAGGAAGCGGAAGCAGGAAATGAACAACCAGAGGTTCAGTGGCGAAAACAGATGCCAGTTGCAGAAAATCCGCAGATGGAGCGCATACTGGACAAAAGGGTTAGCAAGAAGATGAGGCGAAAGAAATACTTTGAGTGTTTGGTCAAATGGAAGGACCATCCAATTGAAGATGCCAGCTAGGAGAATGAAGCAGAGATCCATAAGCGTGGACAGACCGTGTGCGAGCTCATGGACAGGAGCCCATGAAAATTTTCAAGCAAGGGAGTATGATGTAGGAGCATCTCAAGCGAGCCAACGCAGAGATAAAAGACATCTGAAAAGACACCCAGCGCAAATTTTGAAAACGTCTTGAAATATTAATGAAGTCGTCAAGTGGAGGCACACTTGTATAATGTAAAAAGACCTTGAGTGATCCGCTCTCGTCCTTAGTAGGTAGAAGGCATTTATGGTAGTTAATGCAAGTAGATAGAATTTAATGCGTAGATTAGATAGTTTAGAATGAAAGAGGGAAACAGGATATAGACGCCCTCATTGTGTATTGTAACATAGATAGAATGGGATTATGTCAGTTGAGAGCATAGAGCATAGAAGAGAAGAAGCAGAGAGTTGTATAGAAGAATTCCATGTACAGAAGTTCTGGATTAATACAAAAAGGGTTTTGATTCAGACTCATGGTGTTCAAATATTCTTTGTGTATGTATGGTTGAATGTTATGCTCATGAATGTTTTACTCTTTCTGTCATGCATTTGTTGTTTTTTCTATGTGTGTATGATTTCTTGTTAAATGTTTGAAATCTTAGAGAGAGAGAGAGGGTAAGGGAAATGAGTTTCAATTGTTTCTCTATCTGAGCAAGAGTTCCTGCAAGGAGTGCAGTTGAATTGTCCGCAAGAAGTGCGTTGACAAAGGGTTCAGAGTTTGTCTCTGAAAGCTCAGGTAAGATAGATTTTATTCTCATTTCCTCAAAAGTGTAGCTAGGCACAGGAGTCGTGCAAGGAGTGAGTTGGCCGAGTAAAGTCTCAAAGTTGTGAACCTGAGAAATTGTTGAAGGAATTTAATTCCTTGGAGTAATTGAGGAATTTGCCGCAAGGAGTGCGTGCAGGAGTCTTCTTCAAGACTCAAAGTTGGAGAAATCTCAAGATGGATAGAGTCTTCATAGTTGATGGAGAAAGCACAGGAATTTTTCGCATAGGATCATTGAGAAGGCGTCGCAAATTTGTGTCACAGGTGGTTAAGTACCAGGAGAAACACTTTGCTAAAAGGTTGCAGAAGTCCTTGAGAAGGAAGGAGAATGGACGGTCGAAATTCTCCATGGAGAATCTGCGAAGTGCCGCGAGCCGTTAGATCTCATCAAGGAGCAAGGGAGTTACGGAGTGTGTTTTCAAAGGTTCAAGCTCAGGAGAGGTAGAGCCGTAGATTCAAGCCAACAAGAGTCATTGGATTTGGTCATGGATTTTCATTTCGGGCTTCGTGAGTTGGAGTCCTGAAATCTTTGCATCAGGATTCGTGAAATCACGAAGTCCACAATCCTGATGGAATGAGGAGCTATTGAAAATTCAACCTTGCGAGCGTATTGGAGTTTTGGTAATTCGGGGTTCGGGATTTCAGGGTTTGTGGAGCAGAGTTGCATGACATCGCAACTCCTGAAATCGCGATAACGAGAAATCTGAAATTGACAAGGGAAAGGTCAAGTGTTGACTATTTTCGGGTTTTCAGGGATTTTGAGAGACAAGGCGCTTGACCACCGGATTCGTGAAATCGTGAAGTCTGATCTCCCAAAACGTGAAGGGAAAATTCCATGAAGTTTTGCTGTGGGTGCATATTTCCCGAAGGGGAAATAGAAGAGCCGACCGAGAGCTCTTCGGGCCAGTGGAAGAGGAAAGATCCTGTGTGCGTGGACTTCCGACCTGCGGGTTGGGAGGGCTGCGTCAGACATTCACTTTCTGCTCCTTCAATACAACTTATACTTCTTCTTCTGATGAGTGGCTTATTGAATCTGGAGCATCTTATCATATGACTAATGAGAAAGCCATATTTTCCACTCTAAATGAATGTAACACCAAGAAAATATTTGTTGGTGATGATAGATCTCTTAGTGTTGTAGGATTTGGAAAAATTCAGGTAGATAATGGTCATTTCAATGATGTATTATGTGTTCCAAGTGTTTCCTATAACCTTCTATCGATATATCAAATCACTCATTCAGGTGAAGGTAAAACCATAGATTTTTCACCTCACTAAGTTGTAATTAATGATCTCAAAGATCCTCGACATGTTCTTGCAATTGGAATTATTGATGATATTACTAGGTTGTACAAGTTTAACAACTTTGGGTCATCATCTTTTCCATCAATTTTTGTTGCTCACAGTGATGACTTGAGCAAACTTTGGCATGAGTAGTTTGGTCATCTAAACTATCGCTCATTGCAACAACTATGTAATCAACATATGGTGACTGGTCTTCAGCCTCTTGTTTCATGTAGATATGGTGTTTGTGTCAGTTGTGTTCTCGAAAAACATCATTGGGACAATTTCTACAAATGTGCCTCTTGGCATGCCTCATGCCCTTTGCAAATTGTTCATAGTGACTTGTGTGGTCCACTTTCTTCTTCTTCTTTTTTTGGGTGCAAGTATTTCTTAACTTTCATTGATGACTTTTCTAGACGTACTTGGGTTTACTTCTTAAAACTTAAGAGTGAAGTTTTTGACAAGTTTTTGGCCTACAAGGCCCTTGTAGAAAAGCAAACTGGACATCAAATTCAAAGGTTAAGAATAGATAATGGAGGCAAATATGTGAACAATAATTTTACAATTTACTGCACTACACATGGAATCCAAATGCAACACACTGTTCCATTTAAACCACAACAGAATGATGTTGCTGAGAGAAAGAATTTCACATTAAAAGAAATGGGCACTAATTGTATAATCCAATCTAAGGGATTAAGTCTAAAGTGTTGGCAACTGTGCAAATTACATAGTAAATCACACTCCCACAAAGGCTCTTAAAAATATAACACCGGAAGAAGCATGAGATAAAATTAAACCTGTTGTAAGTCACTTTTGTGTATTTGGAAGTATAGCATGGGCTTGCATTCTTGATGAGAAAATCAAAGCATTGTAGCCTAAAAGTGATAAGTGTATATTTTTTGGTTATTCTGAAGATGTCAACGGTTACAAACTTCTTCAACCACATTGTAATAAAATTATTATTAGAAGATATGCTAAATTTGATGAAAATCTCTTGGCCTACAAGCCTAATTCGACGATTGTGCCTTCTTTGTATTGTGATCCATCTTCAGTGTTTGTGCCTTATTTTGTTCCTATTTTGGTTTCTTCTTCAGATGATGACAGCAAGGATGAAAATCCACCTCCACCTGCTCACCTTCCTCTAGATGAGTCCATTGAACCTGAACCAACACCAACATCACCACTTCCTATATGGGTCCGTTCAACACAAGAAGCAGCTGGTAATCTTATAGGTGATCCTTCAGATCATCATCAGACACGATCATAGTTCTAGCGAGCCTCTTCTCTTTTGGCTCAATTTTCAGAGACTCATGATCCAAAGAAATTTGCAGAAGCGACAGGGCATCCAAATTTGGATACAAAAATGAATGAAAAGTATCATTCTTTATTGACAAACAATACTTGGGATATTGTGTTGTTCTCTGACAAAGCCATGTGACCTTGTTGATGTAGACTGCTGACATGGTCATTCATATGTCCTTCTCGAATCAATGGTCCTCGTTTCTCCCTTTGATCGACGACTATGATCAAATCATGAGTTTGCATTTCATGAATTCTCATGAATAGCTCTTTGACTTCTTCACTCTTCAAGTCAGTGAAATGATGACCCTTCGCCACGTGCCCTCCTTGACAATGGACGATCACAATCTTTTCAGAACTTGTCTCGTGCACCTTCCTCCAGATCCAACATTTTGACAAGAACTCGGGTTTGATTTGATGGTTGGCGGGTATTTGAATATTTGAACTAACAACCTCTTTACCTCACTTATCCTATTTGCTCCAGATCAACGCTCGAGATATCTCCCTTTGATCGATGACTGCGATCATGTCACGACCTCGCGTTCCGCGAGTTCATGCAACTCTGCCTTTGACTTTCCTGATCTGTGAGTCAGCGAAATTTCAATCACTCGCCATGTGTCCTTTGGATCTAACGGATTAGATCATTTCACAACCTTGGAGTGTTGAATTACTCTAGGCTTATCCTCCTTGCATCTCCATTGGATCTAACCGTTGATGGTCCTTTGTGCTCTGATCCGACGGTCATGATCTTCCAACGGTCCTTAAGATCACGGTCACCCATATGACCATCATCCGTTATATGAGACAATCAACACCGTCAATTTACTTGATTGGACGGGTCCCGACACTTCTCACATTTTTTGTGCATTGATCAATTGTTCAGTATTTTCACTGATCCTGATGACATCTATACAATTTGTTCTTCCTTCAGAGCTTGATCATTGAATCATTTTTTATCCTATTGTGATCAACAATAGTCACGGATTTCCTCTCTGTGCAATGTGTTATTCCTTTTGAACTTTGATATTTTGATTATTCGCTTCCCATGTTCACTCTTTCAATCTCTGCACATAATTTGACATATTCTGTTGACTGATATACATGTTGACATCAATGACAATCTCATCTGATATACTTCATCATTACATATCATCACTTTGATTGTTGACATCAATGACAATATTTCTAACAATCTCCCCCTTTGTCATTGAGGTCAACGCACTAACTTCATATACAAAACTCCCCCTGTGATGATGCTTTCCTCTTATGAAGTTTTCCTTTTACGAAGTTTCTATCCCCCTTTGACATCAATGGCAAAGGATGTCTTCTCTCTTCTCCTATGATCTGTCGATATAAATATTTCTTTGACCATTGGTAACTCCTCCTGCAATCACATGTTTCCTATCATAACTAATGACTCCCCCTGTCAATATGCTTTCTCTTCTCTTTTGACTACTCTCCCCCTTTATTTTTGAAAAGGTAGCTCTTCCTGACAAGCTTTCATCCCCTGTTGATTTACTAATTTTTTATCTTAGTTGATTGGGATTTTTTGTGTTTTCAAAATGAGTAGTCTTTATTGATACAAATTTTTGTAGTGATCGAGTCTTTTCAAGATTTAATCTAATTACTTTCTTATTTACTACCCAAAAATTCCCTTGAAGTTTTACTGACTGTTCTCCCCCTTTGTTTCTAAAGGGGTAGCTTTTTCTGCTAGGGTTTTTCCCCTTGTTATTTCTGTAGGATGTAATGTACATCATTTTGTACATCATAAAGCTGTTGTTTTACTGGAACACTGCGCAATTGTAGCTCTTCTTATTCAAACAACTCTTGGATTTTCCCATTGATTCTCATCGTTCTCTAACCATTTGTATTTTTTTTATCCAAGATGTCCCTTTTTTAATTATTATATATATACTGTACATTGCTCTAAAGTTGTCTAAGACAACTTCATACTATGCTTGTCACATGACTGCCATTCTTTTTGCAACAATCAATTTCACTCATGTTCACTTTTTTAGTCTTGGCTATCCACTTTTATGAGTGTCCTGGTTTCTTGAAGTTTGTTCTCTTATCATCTATATTTGCAGTTTCTTTTTTCTTCCATGTTTCATTTACTCCTTTTTTCGTCCTGTATGACGCATTTCTCATTGAATGTTTTCTTGAGTTCCAATAGTTATAGGCTTTGTGGCCACATCCACCACAACTATAGAATCTCATAGTGTAACATTGTGCAACAATATGTCCAATGTGATTGTAGTTCCAATATCTTATAGTGTTGTGGAGCCTACCAACTTGTTTTCTTCCATGATGTCTACAATCCAAGGCTTTATGACCATATTCATTACAAGAAAAAAAATAACCATTAAAGATATTCTCATACCTTCTTTGATTCATCCATGAAGGTGTCTCTCTTCTGAACTTGCTTTGAGGTATATGAATAGCTTCTGGATGTGTTCCATGATCTGATCTTCTAAATGTTGTAGTGTTGCTTTTATTTCTTGAACGTGAAGAGCCTGAGTCATACCCGCTTTCAATTTTTGCAAATGAAGGAGCTGTGTCCGACCTGTCTTCATATTTTGCAAATGAAGGACTTGTGTCATACTTGTTTTCATCCTTTACAAGTGAAGGACTTGTGTTAGACTTGTTTTCACCCTTTACAAGTGAACGACTTGTGTCATACTTTTTTTCACCTTTTACAAATGAAGGACCTGCATCAGATTTTTTAGGAGTATGCATCTCTTCCTTATTGTATCCAAGGCCAGATTTGTCATTTGGTGATCTCTGACTATCCAAGATCTCATCCAGGGTCATGGAGTTGTTCAAGAACTTGTTTTGGGTGTCTAACTTCTCAACCTTCTTTCTAAGATTTACAACTTCTTCTTCCAGCTCATGAAAAGATTCTTCCTTTTTGTCCAACTGGTTCCTTACCACCTCTTCTCTCCTTTTGGCTTCTTCGAGTTGGATTTTAAGATTAACATAGTTTTCCCTTAGTTCTTTTAGATCTGCAAGGTTTTTGCTTGAGACATCATCTTCCTTCTTTTCTTATTTTTCTTGAATGATTTCATTTTTCAGTCTCTTGATCTCCTCTACATTCTCTTCTAACTGAATGTCCTGCTAATATATTATCTTTTTATTTTCCTTGAGCATTTCCTTTATTTCCAAGACATGCTTTTGACTCTTTTCAAGAAATTCTTGAGTGTAGTCATGAAGATAGCTATAGTATGATTCATTATGGTCATAGAGGTATTCAGAGAGACTCCAATCAACCTTTTCTTTGGCCTTTTCTAGATTTTCTTCTTCTTCCTCCATGGGATAGATGCTAACAGAACATTATGTTATTGTATTTGAATATTCTTCTCTACTTGCAGGGGAGAATTCAATATCGTTATTATTGCAATCAGAAGATTGTGGAGAGTCTTTACCTTTATTGATGGCTGAGTCTACTCTTTTGATTTGATACATCTTCTTGGGAGGATGAGAAGATTCTTTGGAGGTATCATCACTAGACACGTCATCTTCAACATCAATATGAGTAATAGGACTTAATCCTTTAATTATGTTTGTGTGGTCATATCCAAGGCCAAATTTGTTCGAGGGAAATCTTTGTAAACTGATAACTTTATCAAGGGCTTCGGTCCCTTTCTTGATTTTTTCAAAAATCTTAAGTTGATCCTTAAGTTGTTTATATTTTCTCAGTTCATCCAAAGCACTTTCAAGCTCAGCTTCTAAATTGACTTCTGCTTCAATGTCTGAGTATTCTTCAAAAGAATCTTCATCACTAGAATTGTTGTAGACTGAAATTTGTTCTAATTGAAATGCTTCATTTGACTTCTCATATGAGTAAAGGTATTTTATCTCATCCCAAAGTTCCTTTGCAGAATTACATTCACCTATCCTTTCTTTGACATCATCAGGTAATCCATCAAGGATTCTATTCATTGAACTTGAGTTACTTTTCTTGGATTTCTTTTGAGCTGTAGTCCTTACTCTATTTGGTGGGATGTAATCAATGATCACTGAATTCCATACATCATGTCCCAATGCCTTCAAATGAATTTCCATTCTTGTACTCCAAAATATGTATTCTTCTTTTCCAGGTATTGGAGTGCTATTCTTAGTGTAAGTCTTTTTTCCATCCATGTGTGCTTAATTGGATCTTCCTTTCAGTTTATTAGATTGTTATTAAAGGAACCTGGCTCTGATACCAATTGATGGAATATCCAACAATAATGAGAGGGGGGGCGGGGGGTGAATCAGTATTGCCTACTTTTTCTTTTTAACTTCATCCATATTAAGCACACATATTAATTATTCAATTAAGCAATATATGATGAACAACAAACGTTATGAACACAAGACTGTTAAGAACCAAACATCAATATAGCATAGAAAAACCTCAGGAAAAGTACTCAACACCTTGAAAAAGAGATAATTTCAGATAATAAGCCTCTTCAAGGGGGAAACCTCCTTTTACCCCACTTAAATGTCCAAGTACAAGATGATTCAAAATGAAAATGCCTCCTTGGTATATATAGGAGACTAGGAGGTATAATTACAACTAATGGCCTAAAGCCGACATAAATAAAATAACATTACT
>ML786670.1:201074-255080 GCA_009831015.1 Picea engelmannii
ATGTTCAAGTACAAGATGATTCAAAATGAAAATGTCTCCTTGGTATATATAGGAGACTAGGAGGTATAATTACAACTAATGGCCTAAAGTCGACATAAATAAAATAGCATTACTAATATAATATGCCCCAATTAAGGGGTAATAAATAACATTACTAATCTAATATGCCCCAATTAAGGGGTAATGAACCAATATTAGGGCTTAACAAAGACTTTATCATGGAACCCAACAGGGAAAACCACCAACTCTTTTCTCATTAATAAAATGTTCTTTTGCAAAATTGTTTTCAAGCTACAACTTGATGGAGAGACATTCCCCAAGTTTCTTCAGCTACAACTGAAGGGATCCTGCCACACCCCATTTACCAGCTACAACTGGAAGGCTGCACCCACACGCTCATTCACCAGCACCAACTGGTAGGAGACTTCAACCCCCTTGTTTAGTTATCTACGATTGACAAGGAAGAACCAACTCCCTATGTTCACCAGTACCAAATGGTAGGAGGCTATGACCCCTTATTTAGTCAGCTACAACTGACAAGGAAGCACCAACTCCCCTGCAGGCACCAACCTGTCCTTGCACCACCCAACCACCCTTAGTTTATAATGCAATACAGTCTCTTCTGTACTTCACTGAATTTGATTCATGCAACCATTGTTGTAGCTTCTACTTGTCTGTTGCAACCTTTTCTTGTATGGTCTTCTGTATCAAGTACTGGATTGCATAACTTCTTCTCTATATTCTTATGTTCTTGATCTTTAATAAGACATTGACAGGCACCTTAGAATGAACAATTCCTCATCTTGGACTCTACTTCTATTTTAGATCTTCTAATATGAACCAGAGAGACACTCTCTTCTCACCATTTTTTCTCGTTTATATAATCTTCAAACTGGTGTGAAATTTAAAACATCGTGTCCCTTTAATTGAACCATTGTACCTTTTCATTTAAAATGATAATCTAAACTTTAATTAATATCATTATTCCTTTTTATTCTTTATTCATATTTCCATTGTTTAAGTCTCTTTTGATCATGATTTTGTATCGGTTCATTTTAGTCATGAATTGATCATAGACATGGATCAACTCATTAGATCGTACTCATGTTTCTGTTGCATTCTTAGTTCACCAACAGACCATATTCGATCATATATTGATTCTCTATTTTTTCTAGTGTAATTCTCTGTCAAATGAAATCTGTATGAGGCACTTCATTCAAACCATTTTCATATATCCATAGGCATAGAACCACATGCTTAGCAATTTAGGTGACGCATTACAGTTTCCTTTAAAAACTCTTATATCATATGCCCATTGGCGATAACCTGATGCTAAGCCAAACTAGTTCTTGAGCACTTTATCAAATCAATGGTCACGATTCAATCTTCTCACGAGATGGACGATTGTCGGTATTTCGACACTTTGACCATCGGGTCTTCGTGACTTACAACATTGAAAAACTTTTGATTACGATATCACCAATACAATCAGATGGTTCACGTTTATATTTGCGGAGACAGATCAACGGTAAGATTTAACCTTACACTCATACTTTCACTGCTAAATCTGATGGCTATGACTTAATCAAGCATTGAGATGGATGACCACCATTTACTTTGTGACTTTGCAACTTTGGCCTTCGGGACTTCAGAACTCTTGTCATTTGTTTGGTGGTAAAACTCCCGAACCAAAACTCTCGGTGTGACGTAACTGCTTATGTCACTAGATGACATGTCACTAATCGATTGGCTGCCATGTGTCATTCTAATATGTGATTTTCATGTACCTGATATGTCGATTTAGCTTGACATTTGTTGTTCTTCGGCAGTGCCACGTGTCCTTGTTGACGTAGACTACTGACGTGGTCATTCATATGTCCTTCTTGAATCAACGGTCCTTGTTTCTCCCTTTGATCAATGGTTGTGATCAAATTGTGAGTTTGCGTTTCGTGAATTCTCACGGATATGTCTTTGACTTCTTCACTCTTCGAGTCAACAAAACGATGACCCTTCTCCATGTGCCCTCCTTGACAACAGACGGTCACGATATTTTCGGAACTTGTCTTGTGCACCTTCCTTCGGATCCAATGGTTTGACAAGAACTTGGGTTTGATCTGATGACTGACGGGTATTTGAATATTCGAACTAACAACCTCTTTACCTCACTTATCCTATTTTCTCCAGATCAATGCCCGAGATCTCTCCCTTTGATCGATGGTTGCGATCATGTTGCGACCTCGCATGTCGCGAGTTCATGCAACTCTACCATTGACTTTCCTGATCTGCGAGTCAGTGAAATTCCAATCACTCGCCACGTGTCCTCTGGATCCAATGGCTCAAATCATTTTGTGACCTTGGATTTTTGACTTATGCCTGGGCTTATCCTCCTTACAGCTCCACTGGATCTAACCATTGTTGGTCATTTGCACTCTAATCCGATGGTCATGATCTTCCAATGGTCCTTAAGTTCACGGTCACCCATATGACCATCGTCTGTTATATGAGACAATCAACACCGTCAATTTCCTTGATCGGATGACTACTGACACTTCTCACCTTTTTTGCACATTGATCAATTGTTCAGTCTTTTCACTGATCTCAACGACATCTCTACAATCTATTCTTCATTCAGAGCTTGATCATTGAATCATTTTTTATCCTATCGTGATCAACAATAGTCATGGATTTCCTCTATGTTCAATGTGTTATTCCTTCTGAGCTTTGATCTTTTGATTACTCACTTCCCCTGTTCGCTCTTTCAATCTTTGCACACAATTTGACATCTTTTGCTGACTGATATACATTTTGACATCAATGACAATCTCATCTGATATACTTCATCATTACATATCATCACCTGGACTGTTGACATCAATGACAATATTTCCAACATTCCTAAGTTGAAGGAATTGACTATAATAAAACCTTTGCCTCTATAGCCAAAATGAATTCCATCTGCCTTGTTCTTTCCCTTGTTGTCTCACATAAATGGGAGGTCCATCAGAGGGATGTTAAATCCGCCTTCTTGCATGAGGATTTGCAAGAAGAAATCTACATGGAGAAACCTATTGGCTATGTTCAAAATGAATCTAGCCTTGTTTTGTGCTTAAGAAATATATTTATGGTTTTAAGCAAGCTCCCCGATCTTGGTATGCCAAAATGGACAAATTTCTTATTGACACTGGATTTTCTAGATGCCATTTTGATCCTAATGTCTATATCAAGAAAGTAGGAAGCCATATCATAATCCTTGTTCCTTTTTGTTGATGACCTTATCCTTACTGGTAGTGACTCAAAAAATTTAAGCCATGTGAAAACCAACCTGAAAAAGAAATTTGAAATGACAGACTTAGGATTTTTGCACTATTTCCTTGGCCTCCAAGTTTTGCAAACCAATGAAGGAATTTTTATTTCCTAGTCTGAGTATTCTTGTGATCTTATTCATTTCTCCCACATGGAAGATTATAACTTAGCCCCTTCTCCCTTCTAGTCTGGAGTTAAGCTTGCTACCACCTGTACTTCTTCTGAAGTTGATGCCACTTTGTACTGTTAGTTAGTTGGTAGCCTCTTATACTTGACTCATACTCATCGTGATCTTTCCTTTGATGTTGGTATTATTTCCTGGTATATGAAAAAACCCCATGAAATCCATTAGAAAGAAACTAAAAGGACACTTCGGTATGTATGGGGTACAATTTAGTTTGAGATAACTTACAACTCAGGGGGGACTCATTATTGGTTGGTTTCACTAATTTAGATTGGGCCAACGACCCTGATGATCGAAAGTGTATTGCAAGTTATGTTTTCAGCCTTGGTTCAGGACCTGTCACTTGGGTATGTAAGAAACAACAAGCTATTGCACTTTCTTTAGAAGAAGTAGAGTGTCGAGCAACATTAAATGCAAGTCAGGAAGACTTGTGGCTTCGACATATCCTTTCAAAGTTTGGATTCCAACAACAACATCCAGCTAGCATTTGGTGAGAAAATCAGAGTGCCATCAAGCTCTCCAAAGACCTAGTTCAACATCAACACATCAAACACATAGAGATACACATGAACTTAATCAGAAAGCTCATTCATGATCGAGTTATTGAAGTGTTATTTTTCCCTATAGAAGATCAAGTTGCAGACATTTTCACAAAGTCTCTTACAAAAGGAAAGTTTTCCAAACTTCGATCTATGTTAGGAGTTAAAGAAGTTGTCATTAAGGGGGGATAGGCTCTAATGCCTCCTTCCTTATCCTATTGTGTCACGTTTGTAAATCCTTCAATCCTATCCAAATTTGTTCTTAAGGAGGATGTTAGGATATTTAGACACTTAGGAGTTAGTTAAAATCTACTTGGTCTAATGTGTCGGTAGGTAAAAGCGCATGTCTTAGTGTGTTTCTTTAGTATGTATTAGTATGCATTTGTAGTTAGGAAATATGACTGTCGTGACACGTTCCTGACATAGAGTGATATGACGGTTCATATTCTCCTCAATCTTAATGACTACATTAATCTGTGGCTTAACACCCGATTGGTCCATGATATCTATCTAAAGAGAATGGAGGGTTATTTTCCGATGATAGATTGTGAGAAAATATCTTGTAAAATATCTCTGTAATCTTTTTCTTTTGAATAAACTGCTCCAAGTGGTCACGTTGGTTGGGGCCATGGATGTTTCCCCGTAGGGGTTTTACCATGTCAAAACATTGATGTGTTGATCTTTGATATGGTTGTGTGAGTGGTTACTGATGTTTTTCATCCTCTGTTGGAATACCTATGTTGTCGAACATCCCCTAACCTTAAAAACTCATAATACCTAACCATTATAGCCATTATCACCCCTAACCACTATAACTTCTAGAACCTCAAGTTTATAACCATTAATCTTTGTCAACCTTAACTTCTAACCCATATAGACACAAAACTTCTATACCCTCTAAAATATATAGCTACTAACCACCTAATGCATAAATTCATTCCCTAATTAATTAATACCATCATCTATAACCCTTACACTTAACACCTAAACACTAGTCTTATTGTTCCTAACACCTAATCCTTATAAACCCTAATGCTTATAACCTCAAATAACTTTAATCTAGAACTTATCCCTTAAAACAACTAATATCTAATATCTAGAGGTGTTAACAAATAGTGCCTATAAGCCATAACATCTAATCCATATGAATCCTATATGTATTAATCCCAACAACCCTAACCCCTATCACACAACCCATGTAACCATTTGATGGAACCCAGGTTAACTTTAAACCCCTCTTACCCCTTTCTTAAATCTCTTCCTTAACCAGCTTCAAAATCCCATCGATTAACACTACTGTTTACCGACCACCAGAGAATAAAGTCTCAAACCTGCTCCTTTCTTTGCTAACCAACCACTAGGCCACCAAATTCCTCTTCTACAATAGAATATTGAAACAAGGAATTCTTGGATGATCTATGTCTGCAACTGCTATGTATCCTTCTTCAACCATGGGATTTTCTATCTACTCTTGTAGAAATATTATCTCTTCATCCAAATCTGTTACATATGAATGTTATCTTTCTTCTTTAGTACTTTCATTCTCTTTCTCTGTCACAAGGATGATGCCTTTCATTCCATCTACTGGAATCTCCTCACCTCTATCCTTTTTGTTTTTATCTGTTTGGGACAATCCTTCATTTTCCTCTTCCTTTATGACAACTTCTGGTGGCTTTCCATATCCATAACCTACATAACCTCCATACACACACAAATTCTTAGTTTCAAAACCATGAGACTTTTTGGTCTCTATTTGTGCTTTTGGAATCCTTTTCTTGTGCATCAAACCAACCCTCTTCAAACACTCTATGAGGCTCTGATCATGGTTCTTGTCCACATCATCATATTCTAAAAGGATTGGTCCTTGTTATGGTTTACAAAAGTGAACTATTTGTCCTGCTTCAAAAATACTTTCTGTACTCATCTTCTCATAGTCTCTCCTCTGTCTGCAAACAAACATTCATTCCATGTCTCAGTTTTTTCCTCAACTTTCTTGCAAACAATTGCACTATAGGCCATTTGACCTTCTTCTTCAACTTCCATCCACATCTCTAGTCTTCTCCAATCCTCTCTTGTAACAACTCCTTCAAAATACTACACCTTTGCTTTAACTCATCTATCTCAAGTGATCTAGCACTAGCCTTCTCTTCTTTGTGGATTATTTCCTCTAAACCCTTCACATGGCTGTCTCTAGTCATCTCCACCTCTTTGAGATTCAAAATGATCAATAGTGAGTTGCAAATATCCTTTGCAGTAAAAAATCTTTTGCACCCAACTAAAAAATACCTCACCAAGGTTTATTCTCTTGAACCTAGACTTTTTTTGTTCTCTGGTTATTTCCTCTAGAACCTTCTTCAATTGAAATAGTTGCAGGCTTATAAACTTTACCCAGTTCCTCTTGAGAGATTCACTTTCCCTCTCTTCCTATCTCACAACTTCTCTAGCTATTGGGATGCCACAATTTCTTCTTTCACTGTCCTTGCTACCTACAAAAACAATAATTACTTCTACTAGAGTCAAAATAAAAACATCATCACATGTACACCTCACTACAACCGTCCTCTGCAACTTCTATCTTTGTAGATATTATCCTTCCTCTTCTCATTTGATACAAAACCTATTCAAGCTCTTTTTCCTCTCTTCATCCCACTAGATCTTTGTTCTCCAATACTAAAAATGATGGCACCTGGGTCAGCTTTAAACCCCTCTTACCCCTTTCTTAAATCTCTTCCTTAAGTGGCTTAAAAATCATATCGGTTAACACTAATATTTAACAGCCACTTACACCATTGTACCACCAGAGAATAAACTATCAAACCTTCTCCTTTATTTGTTAACCAACCACTGGGATATCGGTTCACCATACCACCAGGACCACCAGACCACCGGGCTCCGGGGTACAAATAATGTGCCTTTTAGAAGTTTTATTTGGTCCAAATTTAACCAACCTTTGAAAATCCTCCCTCCCACATATTTAGTTTATCATGAGTCTGGTTCGATTTAATTGGCCACCAGACACTGGGAATACTCAAGCCACCAGGAACTATTTGGTTGGTCTTTTGAGGGATCTAAGCCTAGTCTGGTTACCTTCGATTTTAGTCATTGATCTCTTATGATGATAAAAAATAAACGATCATGATTCAACAACTTCATCAAATCCACATTTCCAAGACGACTTCATATCGTGATAGAGTTAATAGGATCTTCATTCCTGGTTCTTGACCTCACTCCTCATTAGATCTAGGAATGATTCACCTTATTCTTTATTCACAACATCTCGACCTCATTTGATTGAGTCCCCCATTCTAATCACGTGGCCATCATCCACAATTTAACATTATAGGGTACATAGAACCCTCATTTAATCATTCACAATTTATTCATTCATTCACACTAAAATACTACGATGAGAGGTATACACACAATGCTGAAGGAATAAAACATAATATCCTATTAAATCAAACTCTGTACATGGAACCTCTGCAAACCCTCTCTAATTCTACTTGCTACATCTCTCTTCTAACCTAATTACACACATTTTTAGGGCTTCTTTGGCCCTTGCCACCTCCACTTTAATCCATGCTTGAAGGCTTACATAAATACTTGGAAGGTAAAAACCTCCATATATAACAAATCCCTAACAATATCATTTAACCCTATCAACTATCTTGACTTACTCTATTTTCTTGATTACATACATACAAGGATCAATAGGATTGAATAATCCATACTTAAGCAAAATCCACATTACCCAACTAATTACTTGAATAAGCAATTTACATGGTAATTAGGAAAACAAACCCTATCCTTCTAGAATTGTACAAATTTGAATTAAGGGAACCCACTCCTTTGGTAAAGTTTTATTCAACCTTCTTGAGGTCAAGAGTTGACTATGAAGAGATGCTCCTGCATCACCATTAAACCTTCAAGACTATAATCCCTAGAACCCATAACTACTACAATCCATAGAATCCATAACTTCAAAGCTTTATCGGTTTGAAATTTAATAAATTTTCACCTTAAACTTTAGAGCTTCTTTTGTGTTTGCAAGCTAAAACAAGGTCATAATCTAATCATAAAGGGTTAGGGTTGGAGAGGGTTTTAAATTTTAAACTTAATATGTTTTTTTTAGGTCTTATTGGATATTAAAAATGTTATTATTATATATAACATTTTTAATATCCAATAAGACCTAAAAAAACATATTAAGTTATATATATAATGAAAACATAAAGAAATAAAAATCGAAGCACAAATCCATAGGTGCTTAAAGATTGAAGTTAGTCTTTTTTTTTAGTTGGAATTATTATTATTATTATGGTTATCTTTTTCTTTACAAATGTGTGACAATACAATAATTTTAATTTAATAGTAAAAGGTGAAGAAAATAATTACACCTCTAACTCCATAATTCTTTGATCACTCAAAAAGATAAGTAAGATAGAGAGAATCTTAGCACTTTACATGATATTATTCATCGATTATATCTAAAGGTTGTTGTTGTATTGATAGTCCTTTTACAAGAAATTAAAGATGGTGGAGGATCTTCAACCCATAGTTAACCTCATTCATACTTAACCCATAGCTCAAAAAGGCTATTTGGACTAGTAAAAGACCTTATACATCATCAAAAATGGCTCTGAGGTTCAAACATAAAGTTTCCCTTCCTTTCTCCATCAATTGTTCATCAAAATTACTTATCTCCAACCAAGTTACTCAGGAAATACCTTTTCTCCTAGGAAACTAACACATGTAATAGGGATAAAATTATCCCACCATGGTAAACTTAGGAAATTTATAAAATTAACCTATGTTAAGTTGTTTTTAGAAGATATTACTTAATGTTTTTTGCCTAATGACTTGTTTTTAAGCTTGATGCATCATTATAGGTGGGTGCCCCACATTAGGATCCATGCAATATACATTGATATCCATATCATTGCCTCGAGATATGTGTACCTTCATTGGGATATATGTACCTATATTTGGTCATATCTATCTACATTGGGATCCATGTCATTTTTCTTGGGATCCATGTCACTACATTGGGATCTGTGACAACATAGTGGATGATGGCGGGGATGCCACATCATCATATAGGTGTCCACATCAATAATTTGTATGCTTGTCAACATATGGATCATTGTATGAGCCACATGGGCATATATCTACTTGGAACGTGTGAAACTTCCTCTCCAAGGAACATTTTCTCTCTCCTCACATGTTATTGATTAATTGGGTTGGTTGTCATTGATGTCAACCCTTGAAGAAAGTCTAGTAGAAAAAAGGTTTGGGTAATGGAACCAAGTTTGTTTGATGGATAATGGTATGAGTTTTGATATATTTGCAAGCAAGACTATTCTAGATGGATATTACATGTTATGCCATTTCCAATGGTATGTGGAACATCACATAACTCCTCACGGTTAGAGAGTCATGGCCATGTGAAGTTGGAAGACCCAAAATGTCAAAGTAAGTCAAAGTGGTTGCAAAGAAAAAATTATTTAAATAATAAAGTGAAGTGATGAGTGTACTATAAGTCAAAGTTGACTACTGAGAAGAATTGTTGACTTCCATAAAAGTTATAAGAAGAGAAAAGAGGAAAAACAAGAAGCTACAAGCAGAACTAGATAAGAAGGAAGACACTGAAGAATTAGAGAAGATCGTCACAGAATTGAAGGTTCAAATAGAATAATATAAAATAATTGAAGAAGCACTCAAAGAACAGTTAGAAGAAAGAGACATGATCATTGGAAATTTGGAAGCAAAGATAGTCACATTGAGAAAGGATCTTCAAAAGAAAAATATGCAGAACAACTCAAAAATTTTGGATGACATTATCATCAGTCAAAGGCCTAATCATGACAAGTCCAGACTTGGATAAAATCAGATAGAAAATAGATCAAGCTCCAAAGTAATAGAACAAGAAACATATCGAAAAAGTTATGCAAAAACAATCAAAAGGGATAGGAAGACCTACAAGGAAGATTACAGGGACACTTCTCCACTGAGAAGATTTAGATTTCAGAATCAACGACCGACATAAACAAATAGGCCTCGGGAAGAAGAAGGATTCATAAGAGTAACTCCTTTCAGAAGCTCTTCAACTCCCAGGTATCAAACTATCTTTTTGGGTTTATGTTATGCATGCAATAATTTTGACATAAAGTTGTAAATTACAGAGATAATAGAAGGAACATAACTAGTTATCCAAGAAGGCCTAGTGAATCACATAGAAGAAACTACAACATGTTTGAATCATTGAGCACTGAAGTGGAATGCTACAAGTGCAATAACTTTGGATACATGGCCAAAGATTGTAGAATGACAGTCCCTCATAGAGAACCACAACAAAACGACAACAGTCATAGACATGAGCCTCATAAGAGAACATGGATAAGAAATAAGAATCAATATAGCAATGAGGAATGCACACTCGCTCCATAAATTAAGAAAAATAAGAGTGGTTGGTATGTTGACAGTGGTTGTTCAAAACACGAAGAACAGGTGAACAAAGACCAGGTCCCAGATATCACAAGATTGGAAATAAAATGAGATGAAGAAAATTCTACAGAGAAAAGGAAAGATGTTAGATATAGAAATATTTGGAAAATAACTGAAAGAAAAGAAGGACATGTAAATAAGGAACAGGTTCAAGAGATTGTACTTTGAGGCACTATAGTGAAAGATGAATCAGCAGACATAAAGAAATAATTCAGAGCTCAGAGAGATGATGAATCTACTAATGAAAATGATGTTGAATACACTTAAGAGAAGGAATTTTTATGATCCATCTAGCTTAGAGACTCCCAGATAATATGAATAATAGACAGGGGGAGTCTATGTGGTAGCTGAGACAAACCAAAGAACCATCATTCGAGAAAATTGCAGAATTTGAGTAGATAGATTCAGTGCATTAAGTTAGCAGAAGTACAATATGATAGATTAATCAGTTGTGATAGTACTTCATGATAGTATAGTGACATATAAGTCAAAATTATGGACAATTGTGTAGCAGAGTCTTGAACAGTATGGACATATATGAATGTGAAATCAACTTTTTTAAACAGGGAACTTGAAGAAGAAGTCTACATTGAACAACTAGTTCCTAGAGCATGATTCTCTAGACTGGATAAATATCTAAAACAGGAAGGGTTCAGAAAAGGAAGTGTAGACCACAACCTCTACATCAAGGTAACTCAAGATGGTATTTTATTGATTGAATTTTATATTGATGATATTATTTTTTGAAGTATTGATGACAGGTTAAGCCAGAAATTTGCAAAGGATGTGCAAAATTAATTTGAAATTTCATTACTTGGAGAACTATCTTTCTTTCCGGGTCTTCAAATACATCAAAGCAACCAAGGAATTTTTATCTCTCAAACCAAGTATATCAGAGAAATGTTAAAGAGATTTGGAATGGAAGATTGGAAACCAATTACCACTCATATGAAAACTAGTTGCAAGTTGAGAAAAGATGATGATTCAAAGTATACAGACCAGAGGAAATACAAGTCAATGATTATTAATATATGTGACAACATCCAGACCAGATGTAATGTAGGCAGTCAGACAGGTGGGATGATTTCAAGCAACACCAAAGGAATCACATGTATTAACAGTGAAGAGTATTTTCAGATATCTCAAAGGAACATAAGAGTTTGGATTATGGTATCCAAAAGGAAAGGATACGTCACTTATTTCCTACACATATGCAAATTGTGCAGGTTTCATTGATGACCGACGAAGCACTAGTGGATAAGTGTTCTACTTGGGTGAGTGTTTAGTATCTTGGATAAACAAGAAACAATCATAAATATCCTTATCTACAACTAAAGCATAGTATATTGCAGCAACATGATGTTGTACTTAGGTTCTATGGATGAAACAAAATTTGGCAGATATACAGGTTGAGTATGATGAGCCCATTCCAATATATTGTGATAATACAAGCTCCATCAGTATCTCAAAGAACCTGTTGATTCACTCCAAGACCAAGCACATTCCAATAAAGTATCACTTTCTATGGGAACATGTTGCAGATAAGAACATTAGAGTTGAATATGTGGGCACAAAAGAGCAAGTGGCATACATCTTTACAAAACCGCTTCCAAGGGAAGCCTTTGAGTATTTTCGGTAGAGACTTGAATTAATTTCTACTCCAAAATGAATGCTTTTGAATGCTTATCTTATATGTCTTAGATTTACATGAGGAAGCACCATAAAGAGGACAGTTCATGTTGGCGGATCAGTTTCAGGAAGAGTTCATTTAGGGGGAGTATCCTTAAGGACAGTTCAGTTAGGGGGAGCAGCTCTAGATGGAAAGATACATTTTCCATTGATGACAAAGGGGGAGAGATTTATCAGATGCAAAGGTAAATTCTTGGAGAAAGAGCATAGAGGCATGGTTCCAAGGGGAGAAATGTTCACAGGGGGAGCATGAGTGATATGACTATAGTATTGCATCAGATTGTTGCCATCAATGCCAAAGGGGGATATTGTCGATTAATTGGGTTGGTTTTCATTGATGTCAACCCTCGAAAAAAGTCCGGTAGAAAATTCTGGTAGCACAAAGGTTTGGGTAATGGACCCAAGTTTTTTTTATGGATAATGGTATGAGTTTTGATATATTTTCATGCAAGACTATTCTATATGAATAGTACATGTCATGCCATTTCCAGTGGTATGTGGAATGTCATATAACTCCTCATGGTTAGAGAGTTATGGCCATGTGAAGTTGGAGAACCGTAATGAGTCATCTAGAAGCCCCAAAAGGTCAAAGTAAGTCAAAGTGGATACAAAAGAAATTATTTAAATAATAAAGTTAATGGAGAAATTACTAAGTGAACAAGTGGTTAGAAGTGGGTTAGCCCTAAAATAAGGAAAGTGAGTTAAGATGGTTAGAAGGTAATTTAAATAATAAAGTGAAGTGATGAGTGTATTATAAGTCAAAGTGGATACAAAAGAAATTATTTAAATGATAAAGTTAATGGATAAATTACTAAGTGGTTAGAAGTGGTTTAGCCCTAAAATAAGGGAAGTGGGTTAAGATGGTTAGAAGGTAAGCCCTTGATGAAGCTACGTGAAAGTATAAATAAGAGGAAAGGTTCTCTAATTTTTAATAACACTTGAGAATATTGAATATCTACAAGTGACTGAGGTAATCAAAGGATATCTAAGCCGAATTTCAGAGGGAAGGTGAAGTAAAGAAGGCCAAAATTCAAGGGAGGATAAATTCTTTTGATGATGCTTTCTAAGTTATGTTATTTACATGTCATCTCACCATTTTCTCAATAATTTTTCTTCTAGAATGACTCAGACCGTGAAATTGGGAGGCCATTGAGGAAACATATCCAAGTAGCCATGATAAAACTTTCAACTTGTTGGTCATTGTAGTTTTGGAGTTACACTCCATGGAAAATAGGGTTTGTGGCTAGTCCTGGAATTAGTCTAAAACAATTGTTTTAGGTAAAAACGTCATAAATTCTTCATAACAGATCCAAATTCCGTAAGAACAAATTTATTGGTTAGAGACGGTCTTTAGTATTATGTGTACAATTTTCATATCAATACAAAAAATATTCCGTGCGGAGCATGCTCTACAAGTGTGCTCTCTAGAATAAGCCAGAATTCAATAAGGTATGTCATTTTTGCTATAACTCCTTTTATGAGAGGATCCAAGTAGTGAAACTTGGAGGAATTGCATAAAATACATTGAATAACAATGTATACTATTTTAAGATCTTTATTCATTACAGTTACATAGGTATGATTATTTCAAGTTAGGGTTGTTGACTAATCCAAAATTATTCATGTGAGACTAAAGTAAAGTTTGATGAAAATGCTAGTCTCTTGTTGTTAAAGTTAAGGAAGTTTTGCAGGTATGTGATCATATACACCAGGTCTATTACAAAGTTACAAATCAGATTTGGATGGTGAAATTGATGAGGGCTTTTGGTTGAGGTACATGTTGGGTACATGGTTGAGACAAGTAGTTGATGAGTTGACACATACATGAGGTGTATAGTTGATGATGTTGGTACATCTTTTTGAGTCATAGTTTATGTGTATTTGATGCATGATTGGTACATATTTGGTGCATGGTTGATTCACTCGTTGATGGTACAGATTGAGGTACAGGTTGGTGCATGATTGATGCACTTTTTTATGGTACAGTTTGATTACAGGTTGTTTGGACATGTTATTGTGACAGGTTATTTGTACATGTTTGATGCATGGTTGATGCATTTTATTATGGTACAGGTTGAGGTATAAGTTGATGTATGGTACATGTTGGCATAGGTTATTGGTACAGGTTGTTACAGGTTGATTACAGGTTGATTGGTACAAGTTTACAAGAGTATATCTCACAGTGATAGTATGACAGTGGTTTCATCATTCTACTTCTACTTCAGGGCCGTTGGACGGGGCAAGGACAAGTGGCTGTAGCCACCTTCCAATTGTATCTAGAGAACCTAGGGGGTTGTAGCCTCATTCTGGTTGTAGCCAGATAACTGGGGAGTTGGAGCTTCCTTCAGGTCGTAGCTTGAGAAACTAGGGGGTTGGAGCCTCCTTCCAGTTGCAGCTAGAAAATAAAGGAAGTTGGTGCTTCCAATGAATGTAATTCTTAAATACATATAATAAAAAACATTATGTGGTTTTCTCCCACTTTGGGTTTCCACGTAAAAACACTGGTAGTGTATGTGTATGATTGCTCATTTGTTCATTGTTTATTTACTCTGCAACTATTGGATGATAATGCTACATTGATATAACACTTTCATTTTGTGGTTAAAAATGATTTTTGATCTATTACCAATTCACCCCCCACTCAGTAATCCAACAATTGGTATCTGAGTCAGTTCCTTCAAGAATCAGTTTAACCACTGAAAGGTAGATCATGGAGAGAAACAACATGTATAAACATGGAATACCATAGTTTGATGGACACAAGTATGCTTTCTGGAGTAGAAGGATGAAAACATATATACAGGCACATGGATTTGAAATTTGGCAATCTATAGTAGATAGATACAAAGAACCAACAGTTCCACCAACAAGTGAAAGAGAAATCAAACTCTATCAAAATAATTCCAATGCCACAAATGCACTTTTGAATGGTCTTGGTGAATCGGTATACACCAAAGTTATGCATTGTAAATCCGCTAAATATATTTGGGACAAACTTCAAAATATTTATGAAGGAGATTCAAAATTCAAAGCAACAAAGATTCAAACTTATAGAGGTCAGTTCGAACAACTAAAGATGAAGGAAGATGAGAATATTGTAGCTTACTTCTTACGAGTCGATGAAACAATAAATGCAATCATGGGATTGGGAGAAGAAATTAAAGAATCTGTAATTGTTCAAAAGGTACTTAGATCTCTTCCTATGAGATTTGATCCCGAGATATCAACACTAGAAGAAAGAGGAGATCTAGACTCAATAAGCATGGATGAACTACATGGAATCTTCACAGCATATGAAATGAGAACTGAATAGGAAAATCTAGATATAAAAGAAGCAGATTTCAAAGAATCCAAAAGGTCAAAGAAAAGGGAAAGAAAAAAGAAAATTAACATAGCAGTAGCAGTGACATCTTAGAAGATGATGAATAAATGACCAATTTTGTCAAGAGATTGAACAAGGGAACCGGCGAAAGATATAAAGGTAAGCTTCCATTGATTTGTTTTAATTATGATGGTATTGGTCATTTTGCTAACAAATTTCCTCATAAGAAAAATAAGGGGAATGATGAAGATTACTCAAATAGAAAACAAACATATAAAGGCAAAGGAACCACAAAGAAATTTTTCAAGAAAAGATTATGCACCAAAGAAGACATCTCCTCATCAGATGAAGATGAAGTCAGTGACAGTGAGACAAAAAGAGTTATATTCATGGAAATAGAATACTCTGATAAATAATACATCGAAGAAGAATATGAAGAGGTAGAAGTTGACTACTGAGAATAATTTTTGACTTCCATAGAAGTTATAGGAAGATAAAAGAGGAAAAACAAGAAGCTACAAGCATAACTAGACAAGAAGGAAGACACTCAAGAACTAGAGCAGATCATCACATAATTGAAGGTTTGAATAGAAGAATATAAAAGAATTGAAGAAGAAATCAAATAATAGTTAGAAGAAAGAGACATGATCATTGGAAATTTGGAAGTAGAGATTGTCACATTGAGAAAGGATCTTGAAAATAAAAATATGCAGAACAACTCAAAAGTTTTGGATGACATTATCAGCAGTCAAAGGCATAATCATGACAAGTCCAGACTTGGATACAATCAGGCAGAAAAGGGATCAATCCCCAAAGCAACAGAATAAGAAACATATCGAAAAATTTATGCAGAAACAATCAAAGGGGATATGAAGACCTACAAGGAAGATTACAGGGACACTCCTCCACCGAGAAGATTCAAATTTCATAATCAATGATCGATAGAAACAAATAGGCCTCGGGAAGAAGAAGGATTCATAAGAGCATCTCCTTTCAGAAGATCTTCAACTCCCAGGTATCAAACTATCTTTTTGGGTTTATGTTATGCATGCAATAATTTTGGACACAAAGCTGTAAATTGCAGGTTTAATAGCAAGAACATAAATGGTTATCCAATAAGGCTTAGTGAAACACAAAGAAGAAGCTAGAACATGTTTGAATCATTGAGCACTGAAGTGGAATGCTACAAGTGCAATAAATTTGGACACATGGCTAAATATTGTAGAATGACCATCCCTCCTAGAGAACCACAACAAAACAACAGCAATCACAGACAAGAACCTCAGAAGAGAACATGGATAAGAAAGAAAATTAGTATAGCAATGAAGAATGCACACTCACTCTACAAGCTAAGCAGAAGAAGCGTGGTTGGTATGTTGACAGTGGTTGTTCAAAACACGAAGAACAGGTGAACAAATACCAGGTCCTAGAGATCACAATATTGGAAATAAAACGAGATGAAAAAAATTGTACAGAGAAAAGGAAAGATGTTAGATACAAAAAGATTTGGAAAATAACTGAAAAAAAATAAGGACATGTAAATAAGGAACAGGTTCAAGAGATTGTATTTTCAGGCACTGTAGTGAAAGATGAATCCATAGACAGAAAGAAAGAAGTCAGAGCTCAGAGAGATGATGAATCTACTAATGAATATGATGATGAATACACTCTAGAGCAAGGATTTTTCTGAGCCATCCAACTTAGAGACTCCTAGATAAGATGAATAATAGACAAGGGGGGTCTATGTGGTAGCTGAGACAGACCAAAGAACTATCCTTCGAGCAACTCAGAAAATTTGAGTAGGCAAATTCAGTGCATTAATTTAGTAGAAGTGTAATATGATAGATTAATTAGTTGTAGTAGTACTTCATGATAATACAGTGACATATGATTCAAAATTATGGACAGTTGTGTAGCAGAGTCTTGAACAGTATGGACAGATATGGACATGAAATCAACTTTTCTAAATGGGGAACTTGAAGAAGAAGTCTACATTGAACAACTGGTTCCTAGAGCATGATACTCCAGACTGGATAAATATCTACAACATGCAAGGTTCAGAAAAGGAAGTGCAGACAACAACCTCTACATCAAGGTAACTCAAGATGGTATTTTATTAATTGAAGTTTATATTGATGATATTATTTTTGGAACTACTGATGACAGGTTAAGCTAGGAATTTTCAAAGGATATGCAAAATGAATTTGAAATGTCATTACTTGGAGAAATATCCTTCTTTCTGGATCTTTAGATACGTCAAAGAAACCAAGGAATTTGTATTTCTCAAACTAAGTATATAAGAGAAATGCTAAAGAGGTTCGAAATGGAAGATTGAAAACCAGTTACCACTCCTATGCAAACCGATTGCAAGTTGAGAAAAGATGATGATTCAAAGTATACAGATCAAAGGAAATATAGGTCAATGATTGGTAGCTTACTATATGTGACAACATCTAGACCAGATGTAATGCAGGCAGCTGGACATGTGGCATGATTTCAAGCAACACCAAAGGAATCACATGTATTAGCAGTGAAGAGTATTTTTAGATATCTCAAAGGAAAATAAGAGTTTGTATTATGGTATCCAAAAGGAAATGATCTGTCACTTATTGCCTACACAGATGGAGATTGGGAAGGTTTCATTGATGACCGATGAAGCACCAGTGGAGGAGCATTCTACTTGGGTGAGTGTTTAATATATTGGCTAAGCAATAAAAAATCATCAATATCTTTATCTACAACTGAAGCAGAGTTTATTGCAACAAAATGATGTTGTACTCAGGTTCTATGGATGAAACAAACTTTGAAATATATACAAGTTGATTATGATGATCCCATTCCAATCTATTGTGATAATAAAAGCGTCATTAGTATCTCAAAGAACCCAGTGATGCACTCCTAGATGAAGCACATTCCAATAAAGTATCACTTTCTACAGGAACATGTTGCAGAGAAGAACATCTGAGTTGAATATGTGGGCACAAAAGAACAAGTGGCAGACATATTTACCAAACCTCTTCCAAGGGAAGCCTTTGAGTATTTTCGCTAGAGACTTGGAGTAATTTCTACTCCAAAATGAATTCTTTTGAATGCTTATCTTATGTGTCTTGTATTTACATGAGGAAGCACCATAAAGAGGACAATTCAGGTTGGGGGATCAGTTTTAGGAAGAGTTCATTCAGGGGGAGTATCCCCAAGGAAAGTTTAGTTAGGGGGAGCAACCTCAAATGGAAAGATACCTTTGTCATTGAAGACAAAGGCGGAGAGATTTATCAGATGCAAAGGTAAATTATTGGAGAAAGAGAACAGAGGCATGGTTTCAAGGGGAGTGATAGTCACAGGGGGAGCATGAGTGATATGACTTCATTCTTGCATCGGAGTGTTGTCATCAATGCATAAGGGGGATATTGTTGATTAATTGGGTTGGTTGTCATTGATGTCAACCCTTGAAGAAAGTCTGGTAGAAAATTTCGGTAGCACAAAGGTTTGGGTAATGGACCCAAGTTTTTTTTTATGGATAATGGTATGAGTTTTGATATATTTGCAGGAAAGACTATTCCATATGGATAGTGCATGTCATGCCATTTCCAGTGGTATGTGGAATGTCACATAACTCCTCGAGGTTAGAGATTTATGGCCATGTGAAGTTGGAGAACCCTCACGAGTCATCTAGAAGCCCCAAAAGGTAAAATTAAGTCAAAGTGGATACAAAAGAAATTATTTAAATAATAAAGTTAATGGAGAAATTACTAAGTGGACAAGTGGTTAGAAGTGGGTTAGCCCTAAAATAAGGAAAGTGGGTTAAGATGGTCAGAAGGTAATTTAAATAATAAAGTGAAGTGATGAGTGTACTATAAGTCAAAGTGGATACAAAAGAAATTATTTAAACAATAAATTTAATGGATAAATTACTAAGTGGTTAGAAGTGGGTTAACCCTAAAATAAGGAAAGTGGGTTAAGATGGTTAGAAGGTAACCCCTTGAGGAAGCTACATGAAAGTATAAATAAGAGGCAAGGGTTTCTCATTTTTAATCACACTTGAGCATATTGAATATCTACAAGTGAATGAGGTAAACAAAGGATATCTAAGCCAAATTTCAGAGGGAAGGTGAAGTAAAGAAAGTAGGAATTCAAGGGAGGATAAATTATTTTGATGATGCTTTCTAAGGTATGTTATTTACAGGTCATCTCACTGTTTTCACAATAATTTTTTTTCTAGATTGATTCAGACTGTGAAATTGTGATGTCATTGAGAAAACATATCCAAGTAGTCGTGATAAAATTTTTATCTTGTGGGTTGTTGTAGTTTTTGAGTTACACTCCATGGAAAATAGAGTTTGGGGCTAGTCCTGAAACTAGTCTAAGACATGTGTTTCGGGTAAAAACGTTTTAATGTCTTCATAACAGATCCAAATTCCGAAAGACCAAATTTATTAGTTAGAGTACAGTATTTAGTATTCTAAGTAAAATTTTCAGATCCATACAAGAAATATTCTGTGCAGGGCACACTCTAAAATTTCTCTCTCTAGAATAAGCCATAATTCAATAAGGTATGTCATTTTTGTTATAACTCCTTTTTTGAGAGGATCCAAGTAGTGAAACTTGGAGGAATTGCATAAAATACACTGAAGAAAATTATGTACTATTTTCAAATCTTTATTCATTACAGGTACACAGTTATGATTATTTCAAGTTAGGGTTGTTGACTAATCCAAAATTATTTGCGTGAGACTAAAGTAAAGTTTGATGAAAATGCTAGTCTCTTGTTGTTAAAGTTAAGGAAGGTTTGCAGGTATGTGATCATATACACTAGGTCTATTATAGAGTTACAAATAATATTTGGATGATGAAATTGATGAGGGCTTTTGGTTGAGTTACATGTTGGGTACATGGTTGAGACAAGTAGTTGATGAGTTGACACAAACATGAGGTGTATAGTTGATGATGTTGGTACATATTGATGAGTCATATTTTATGTGTATTTGATGCATTATTGGTACATATTTGGTGCATGGTTGATGTACTCGTTGATAGTACAGGTTGAGGTACAGGTTGGTGCATGGTTGATGCACTTGTTTATGGTACAGGTTGATTACAAGTTGTTTGGACATGTTATTGTGACATGCTATTTGTACATGTTTGATGCATGGTTGATGCATTTGTTTATGGTATAGGTTTAGGTACAGGTTGATGTATGGTACATGTTGGCACAGGTTATTGGTATAAGTTGTTACAAGTTGATTACAAGTTGATTGGTACAATTTTACAGTAGTATATCTCATAGTGATAGTGTGACAATGGTTACATCATTCTACTTCTACGTCAGGGCGGTTGGATGGAGAAAGGACATGTTGTTCTAGCCACCTTCTGGTTGTATCCAAAGAACCTAGGGGGTTGTAGCCTCTTTCTAGTTGTAGCCAGATAATTGGGGAGTTGGAGCTTCCTTCAGGTTGTAGCCTGAGAAACTAGGGGGTTGGGGTCTCCTTCCAATTGCAGCTGGAAAACAAAGGAGATTGGTGCTTCCAATGAATGTAATAATTAAAGACATATAAGAAAAAAAAAATCGTGGTTTTCTCCCACTTTGGGTTTCTACATAAAAACACCGATATATTGTGTATGTGTATGATTGCTCATTTATTCATTGTTTATTTACTCTGCAACTATTGGATGATAATGCTACATTGATATAACACTTACATTTTGTGGTTAAAAAGGATTATTGCTTTATTACTAATTCACCCCCCTCTCATTAATCCAACACATGTGTGGTTTCTAGATCCTTTTATAAGGGAACACCTCCTTATCCACTCATCTCTCACATGTGTGCATGAAATATTCCACAATTTTGGAAGTTAGTTAAGGGGTTCCCTAGTTTTGGGTCCTCCTTTGACCTCACGTGTGTTTATAGAAAGTTATTATCTCAATTAAAGGAAGGGTGCACTTGTTCTCTCTCCTCCATGGACCACACACATAGAGCTAGTTGGAGATTTTCTCACTTTTTGGAGGGCACCCAAATTTGAGGGGTTTATTGTAACTTCCAATGGTTTTCTCACATGGTTTTCACTAAGGACATGGTATTGGCTCATGGTTTTATCCCAACACATGGTATGAGCTCATTGTTTCACTATAGCTCATGGTTTTCTATGTATGGTTTTGAGTATGCCTCTACTTATATAAGGAGGGAACCTCCCTCATTTTTTTCATGGTTGGAAATGGAATAAAAAGACTTATTTGCTTAATATTGGTGTGTTTTCTTCTCTATTTCTTTGAGTATATTGTTCTAAGTTTAAAATATAAGGTTTTTCACATGTAAAAGGCATTGAGTAAATGACTATTGCAACACAATCAATGCAAGTAAGGTATGACTTATGTCTATTTTACTTCTTTGTAAATTTTTTTAAAGATAGATCTTTAGTATTGGGGTGGAGTATCTTAGGATTTTGACTTCTTACCCTAGATCCATGTTTGAATTTTTCAAGTTTGCAATACTTAAGGCTGATTTCCTTTTGGATTAACCTTCTCCTGGCTCTTGCAAAGATCAGATTCCTAGGTTTGGTGCTCACCAAAAATTCTCCAAGAGATGTGTGGGGACTTCAACACAAAAGGTGAAAAGGGAAATTAATCAAGGAGTGGATTAAACTCCATGCCCAATGGTAGCATTAGTTTTTTTTTTTTCAATTTTCAGTCATCTCAACTATAAATTTTCCCCTCCTTTAATTTTTATTTAGAAACCTAGGATTTAGCATGTTTCATCTTTAGATATAGATTGCAACCCCAAGTTTGTTTGATATAATAAATTTGTCTATTTTGGCATCTAACTTGGGCTTTCATTGCAAGTCGCTCCATCAAGTTCATCATTTTTAAGTTGACTTGCTCATTTTGTTCCGATCTAAGGGTTTAATTAATATCTTTGCATAGACACAATTGTTGATTAATTAGGTTGGTTGTCATTGATGTAAACCCTTGAAGAAAGTAAGGTAGCGAATTCCGGTAGCACAAATGTTTGGGTAATGGACCCAATTTTGTTTGATGTATAATGATATGAGTTTTGATATATTTGTACGTAAGACTATTCTAGATGGATAGTACATGTCATGCCATTTTCAGTGGTATGTGGAATGTCACATAACTCCTCACGGTTTGAGAGTTATGGTTTTACGAAGTTGAATGACCCTCATATGATTGGCTTGAAACCCCAAAAGGTCAAAGAAGTCAAAGTCCGTGCAAAGAAGAAATTGTTTAAATAATAAAGTGAAGTGACAAAGTCAAAGAGGATTATTTAAATAATAAAGTGATAAAGTCAAAGAGGATTATTTAAATAATAAAGTGAAGTGACAAAGTCAAAGAGGATTATTTAAATAATAAAGTGAAGTGACAAAATCAAAGAGGATTATTTAAATAATAAAGTGAAGTGACAAAGTCAAAGAGGATTATTTAAATAATAAAGTAAATGGAGAACTTTATAATTATGGAAAGTGGTTAGAAGAAGGTTAACCCTAAAATGAGGAAAATGGGTTAAGTGATAAAGTGGCTATTGGATACATGGAAAAGTGGTAATTTGGGCAAAGTTGGACATAGGTGACTATGTGGACAAAGTGACTATGTGAGCAAAATGGCCTAGAAGATGCTTCTAAGGAAGCTACTTGGAGAGTATAAATAAGAGGCAAGGCTCTCTCATTACAATCACACTTGAGAATATTGAATATCTACATGTGACTGAGGTAACCAAAGGATATCTAAGCTGAATTTCAGAGGGAAGGTGAAGTAAAGAAGGCTGAAATTCAAGGGAGGATAAATTCTTTTGATGATTCTTTCTAAGGCATGTTATTTACAGGTCATCTCACCATTTTTGCAATAATTTTTTTTCTAGAATGATTCAAACCATGAAATTGGGAGGCCATTGAGAAAACATATCCAAGTAGTTGTGGTATGAATTTTGTCTTGTGGGTCATTGTATTTTTGGAGTTACACTCTGTGGAATATAGGGTTTGTGGCTAGTCCTGAAACTAGTCTAGACAAGTGTTTCGGGTAAAAACATTCGTACCTTCTTCATAACATATCCAAATTCAGTAAGACCAAATGTGTTGGTTAGAGTACATTCTGTAGTATTTTGTGTAAATTTTTTAGGTCCATACAAAACATAGTCCATGCGGGGCACGCTCTACAGGTTCGCTCTCTAGAATAAGCCAAAATTCAACAAGGTATGCCATTTTTGCTATAAATCCTTTTTTCAGAGTTTCAAAGTAGTGAAACCTAGAGGAATTGCATAAAACACACTAAATAACATTATGTACTATTTTCATATCTTTATTCATTACAGGTACATAGTTATGATTATTTCAAGTTAGGGTTGTTGACTGATCCAAAACTAGTCATGTGAGACTAAAGTAAAGTTTGATAAAAATGCTAGTCTCTTGTTGTTAAAGCTAAGGAAGGTTTGCAGGTTGAGGTATAGTTTGGTGCATGGTTGATACACTTGTTTATGGTACAGGTTGATTAAAGGTTGAGGTACAGGTTGATGCATGGTTGATACATGGTTTAGGTTATTGGTACAGGTTGTTTGGTGCAAATTTATTGGTACAAGTTTACAATAGTATATCTCACAGTGATAGTGTGACAATGGTTCCATCATTCTACTTATACATCAGGGCAGTTGGACGGGGCAAGGATAGGTGGTTGTAGCCACCTTCCGGATGTAGATGGAGAAAATAGGGGGTTGTAGCCTCCTTCTGGTTTTAGCCAGAGAATTAGGGAGTTGGATATTACCTTAGGTTGTAGGCTAAGAAACTAGGGGGTTGGAGCCTCCTTCCAGTTGCAGTTGGAAAACAAAGCAAGTTGGTGCTTCCAATGAATGTAATTCTTCAAGACATATAAGAAAAAGCATTATGTGGTTTTCTCCCACTTTGGGTTTCCACGTAAAAACACTGGTGTACTGTGTATGTGTATGATTGTTCATTTGTTAATTATTTACTTACTCTGTAAATATTGGATGATAATTCTACATTGATATAACACTTGCATTATATGGTTAAAAAGGATTAGATTGCTCTATTAATAATTCACCCCCCCTCTTAGAAAATCTTCAACTCCTAGGTATCAAACTACATTTTTTGGTTTATGTTATGCATGTAATAATTTTGGACATAAAGTTGTGAATTTCATATCTAACAACATGAACATAAATAACTTTGAAAGTCATACACAAAAGGGTTATCCAAGAAGGCCTAGTGAAAAACAGAGAAGAAGTTACAACAGGTTTGAATCTTTGAACATTGAAGTGGAATTCTACAAATGTAATAACTTTGGACACATGGCCAAAGATTGTAGAATGATAGTCCCTCCTAGAGAACCACAACAGAACAACAACAATCACAAATAAGAACCTCAGAAAAAGGACATCGATAAGAAAGAAGAATCAATATAGCAATGAAGAATGCACACTCGCTCTACAAGATAAGCAGAAGAAACATGGTTGGTATGTTGATAGTGGTTGTTCAAAACACATGACATGTGATAGAGACAAGTTTCTTACATTAAGAAAGGAAAGAGATGGATCAATCTCCTTTGGAAATTATGATTCAACTATAATCGTTGGAAAAGGCACAATTAGAATTGGGAACAAGAATACCAAGGCATAAAATGTTCTACTAGTAGAAGATATGAAACATAATCTTCTAAGTGTGAGTCAAATGTGTGACCAAGGTCATAAATTTACTTTCGATTCTCAAAAGTGCAAGATAAGAAAAGAAGGTTCATGAAAATTGATTGCAACAGCTGCGAGAACTTCAAGCAACATATATGTATTAAGTGAAATTGAAAATGAAAAGTGTTGCCTAGGAAAGGAAGATGAAAGTTGGTTATGGCACAAAAGAATGGGTCACATACATTTTTATAACCTTGTCAAAGTCAACAAAAGGGAAGCAGTTAGAGAAATGCTCCAGATCATGAAACCAACTAACACTTTATGCAAGCATTGTCAACAAGGAAAGTAAACAAAGACCAGGTTTAAATCAAAAGAATATTCAACGACAAGACCACTAGAAATTGTGCATACTAATCTAGTTGGCCCAACTAAAACAAAGGATTTAAAAGGTGATAAATACTTTATGTTATTAGTTGATGATTATACAAGAATGACTATAATTTGCTTTCTTAGGAATAAGTCAGGAGATTTTGAAAACTTCAAGGTCTACAAGGAAATGGTTGAAAATGAAATGGATTCAAAAATATGATAATGGAGGAGTGTTATCTTCAAAGGAATTTATGGACTACTGCAGCATGCATGGAATAAAAAGACAATTCTCCATTGCTAGGACACCTCAACAGAATGGAGTTGTTGAAAGAAAGAACGTAACAATACATGAAATGGCTCAAACAATGCTAATGGATTCCAAATTGACAGATATATTTTGGACACAGTAAATTCATACATCAGCTCACATTCAAAACAGAGTAATTCTCAGAAACAACACTGACAAAACTCCCTATGAACTATGGAAAGGAAGACCAACAAATGTAAAGCACTTCAGATTTTTTGGAAGAAAATGCTACGTCAAAAGAGAATATGGAATAATGGGAAAATTTGACTCTCATGTAGACAAAGGAGTACTTGTTGGTTACTCAAGTACAAGGAAAGAATATAAGTGTTACAACCTGATATTGAACAAAGTTGTGGAAAACATCAATGTAACAATTGATGAAACTAGTATACAAGAATTAAAGGAAGAAAAAAATGAATCAACGGAACAACTTTACGAAGAAGAAGTAGAAGATGAAAAAGAAGTAGAAGGGGAAGATGAAGAGGATCCGACAGAAACAAAAGATCAAGTTCAGCAAGTGCCTCCAAAGACACCTAAAAAATGAGTACAAAAGAATCATCCTTCAGATTAGATTATCAGAAGCAAAGATGCAGGAGTTCAAACTAAAAGAAGAATCCGTTCACCGGAACAAACGCACCTAGCACTCTCATCTACGATTGAACCAAACTGTTTTGAAGAGGCCAACAAGGATGAATTTTGGAATAAGGCCATGGATGAAGAATTAGATCAAATAGAGAAAAATAACACTTGGGAATTGGTTCCAAGACCAAAGGATAAGAATGTGATCGACACAAAGTGGGTATATAGGAATAAATTGAATGAAGATGGAAAGGTTACAAGGAACAAAGCTAGATTGTTATGTAAAGGATATGCACATGTTGAAGGAATCGAATTTGAAGAGACATTTTCCCTAGTTTCTAGAATGGAAGCAATCTAATTGTTTTTAGCTTATGTATTCTCCAAAAATATTAAAGTGTATCAGATGGACGTGAAATAAACTTTTCTGGATGGGGAACTTGAAGAAGAAGTCTACATTGAACAACCAGAAGGATTTCAGTTGTTAGAGAACGCATATTATGTGTGTAAATTAAAGAAGGCCTTGTATGGTCTAAAATAGGTTCCTAGAGCATGGTAATCTAGATTGGATAAATATCTACAGCGGGCAGGGTTCAGAAAAGGAAGTGCAAACAACAACCTCTACATCAAGGTAACTCAAGATAGTATTTTATTAATTGAATTTTATGTTGATGATATTATTTTTGGAGGTATTGATGACAGGTTAAGCCATAAATTTGCAAAGGACATGCATAATGAATTTGAAATGTCATTAATTGGATAACTATCCTTCTTTCTAGGTCTTCAGATATGTCAAAGCAAGCAAGGCATTTTTATTTCTCAAACCAAGTATATTAGAGAAATGATAAAGAAGTTCATAATGGAAGTTTGCAAACTAGTCATCACTCCCATGCAAACCAGTTGCAAGTTGAGAAAAGATGATGATTCAAAGTCTACAGATCAGAGGCAATACAAGTCAAATATTGGTAGCCTACTATATGTGACAACATCCAGACTAGATGTAATTCAGGAAGTTGGATAGGTGGCAGGATTTCAAGAAGCACCAAAGGAATCACATGTATTAGCAGTGAAGAGGATTTTCAGATATCTCAAAGGAATAGAAGAGTTTGGATTATGGGATCCAAAAGGAAAGGATATATCACTTATTGCCTACACGGATGTAGATTGGGCAGGTTGCATTGATGACCGATGAAGCACTAATGGAGCAACGTTCTACTTGGGTGAGTGTTTAGTATCATGGCTAAGTAAGAAACAATCATCAATATCTTTATCTACAGTCGAGGCAGAGTATATTACAGCAGCAACATGTTGTACACAAGTTCTATGGATGAAACAAACTCTAACAGATATACAGGTTGAGTATGATGAGCCCATTCCAATCTATTGTGATAATATAAGTGCCATTGGTATATCAAAGAAACTGGTGATGAAATCCAAAATGAATCACATTCCAATCAAGTATCACTTTCTACAGGAACAGGTTGCAGAAAAGAACATTAGAGTTGAATATGTGGGCACAAAAGAACAATTGGCAGACATCTTTACAAAACCGCTTCCACGGGAATCCTTTGAGTATCTTAACCAGAGACTCAGAGTTATTTCTACTCCAAAATGAATGTTTTTGAATGCTTATCTTATATGTCTTAGATGTACACAAGGAAGCACCATAAAGAGGTCATTTCAGGTTGGGAGATCAGGCGAGTCAGTTAGGGAGAGCATCCCCAAATGGAAAGATGCATTTTCCATTGATGACAAAGGGGGAGAGATTTATCAGATGCAGAGGACAGAGGCATGGTTCCATGGGGACCATGAGTGATATGATTTCATTATTGCATTAGAGTATTGCCATCAATGCCAAAGGGGGAGATTTTTTATTAATTGGGTTGGTTTTCATTGATGCAACCCTTGAAGAAAGTCTGGTAGCAAATTCCGGTAGCACAAATGTTTGGGTAATGGACCCAAGTTTATTTGATCTATAATGGTATGAGTTTTGATATATTTGCAAGTAATACTATTCTATATGGATAGTACATGTAATGCCATTTTCGGTGGTATGTGGAACGCCACATAACTCCTCACGGTTTGAGAGTTATGGCCTTACGAAGTTGAAGGACCCTCATATGATTGGCTTGAAACCCCAAAAGGTCAAAGAAGTCAAAGTTCTCGCAAATAAGAAATTATTTAAATAATAAAGTGAAGTGACAAAGTCAAAGAGGACTATTTAAATAATAAAATGAAGTGACAAAGTCAAAGATGATTATTTAAATAATAAAGTGAAGTGACAAAGTCAAAGAGGATTATTTAAATAATAAAGTGAAGTGACAAAATAAAAAATGATTATTTAAATAATAAAGTGACGTGACAAAGTCAAGGAGGATTATTTAAATAATAAAGTAAATGGAGAACTTTATAATTATGGAAAGTGGTTATAAGAAGGTTAACCCTAAAATGAGGAAAATGGGTTAAGTGGTCAAGTGGCTATTGGATACATGGACAAGTGGTAATTTGGGAAAAGCTGGGCATAGGTGACTATGTGGACAAAGTGGCCTAGAAGATGCTTCTAAGGAAGCTACTTGGAGAGTATAAATAAGAGGCAAGGCTCTCTCATTTCAATCACACTTGAGAATATTGAATATCTACAGGTGACTGACGTAACCAAAGGATATATAAGTGAAATTTCATAGGGAAGGTGAAGTAAAGAAGGCTGAAATTCAAGGGAGGATAAATTCTTCTGATGATGCTTTCTAAGGTATGTTATTTATAGGTCATCTCACCATTTTCGTAATAACTTTTTTTCTAGAATGATTCAGACCGTGAAATTGGGATTCCATTGGGAAAACATATCCAAGTAGCTATGGTACAAATTTTAGTCTGTGGGTCGTTGTATTTTTTTATTTACACTTCGTGGAAAATAGGGTTTGTGGCTAGTCCTGAAACTAGTCTAAAATAGGTGTTTCAGGTAAAAATGTCATACCTTCTTCATAATAGATCCAAATTCAGTAAGATCAAATGTGTTGGTTAAAGAACATTTTTTATTATTCTATGTAAAATATTCAGATTCATACAACAAATATTCCATGTGGGGAACTCTCTACAATTTATCTCTCTAGAATAAGCCAAAATTCAACAAGTTATGCCATTTTTTCTATAACTCCTTTTCTGAGAGGTTCCAAGTAGTGAGACCTGGAGGAATTGAATAAAACACACTAGAGAACATTGTGTACTATTTTTAGATCTTTATTAATTACAAGTACATAGTTATGATTATTTCAAGTTAGGTTTGTTGACTAATCCAAAACTAGTCACGTGAGACTAAAGTAAAGTTTGATGAAAATGCTAGTCTCTTATTGTTAAAGTTAAGAAAGGTTTGCAGGTTGAGGTACAATTTGGTGCATTGTTGATGCACTTTTTTATGGTACAAGTTGATTATAGGTTGTTTGGTAGAGGTTGGTGCATGGTTGATGCACTTGTTTATGGTACAGGTTGATTACATGTTGAGGTACAGGTTGATGCATGGTTGATACATGGTTCAGTTTATTGGTATAGGTTGTTTGGTGCAGATTTATTGGTACAGGTTTACAGTAGTATATCTCACAGTGATAGTGTGACAATAGTTCCATCATTCTACTTATACGTTAGGATGGTTGGATGGGGCAAGGCAGGTGGTTGTATCCACCTTCCAGTTGTAGCTAAAGAACATAGGGGGTTGTAGCCTCCTTCTGGTTGTATCCATAGAATTGGGGAGTTGGAGCTTCCCTGAGGTTGTAACCTGAGAAACTAGGGGCTTGGAGCCTCCTTCCAGTTGCAGCTAGAAAACAAAGGAATTTGGTGCTTCCAATGAATGTAATTCTTCGAGACATATAAGAAAAAACATCATGTGGTTTTCTCCTGCTTTGTGTTTCCACGTAAAAACACAGGTGTACTGTGTATGCGTATGATTGTTCATTTGTTCATTATTTATTTACTCTGCAAATATTGGATGATAATGTTACATTGATATAACACTTTCATTATATGGTTAAAAAGGATTAGATTGCTCTATTATTGATTCACCCCCCCTCTCAGTCATCTCAACTATAAATTTTCCCCTCCTTTAATTTGTATTTAGAAAGCTAGGGTTTAGCAAGTTTCATCTTTAGATATAGGTTGCAACCCCAAGTTTGTTTGATCTATTAAATTTGTCTATTTTTTCATCTAACTTGGGCTTTTATTGCAGGTCGCTCCATCAAGTTCATCATTTTTAAGTCGACTTGCTCATTTTGTTCCGATCTAAGAGTTTAATTAATATATTTGCATAGACATAACACCATACTTATGAAGAAACTCATTAACATTTTATTCACCCATAGATCTTAGGTATTCTTGTTTAAATCTAAATTTATTTGATACATTTTCAAAACTAACAAATCTTAATAGTAAATCTGGTTGGTAGGTTGTTGGTGTGGTTAATGTGGAATAATAATTGATGATTTGATTGATTAAATTTTCCACATTCTCAAGTGTTGAACATGCATTCATGGAATGTTTTAATTATTTCATGATCTAATATCTTTACTCAACCAAATTGATGGCATTGATGTTGAACGATTCAACTCCTAAAAGTTGTCTGGTTTGTTTGTTAAGGGTTTAAATGTTGCCTAACATTTAGATTAACTAATATATGGTTTGGAAAGCTTCTCTTAAATTGATTGGTCATGACCATGAATTAAATGGGATAAAAAAACAAAAAACAAATCAATGCACCAATTATGAAAATGCTCTAGATATCTAAAGAGTTTGAGTTGAAGTCTCCATTATCTTTTAATTTTGGCAGGAATTTCTAGTTTCTCTCATATTGAATGGTGACTATTACAATCACATACTCATTGAGCTAGTAAATTCACTTTGGAATGGGGTTTACTCTTGAATGTTCCATTGATCCAGGTTCAAAACAATTCATGAATGCATTGAAGGATGTTACTATCTACTTGATCTATGCTCTAAACAATTAATTAAATCACATAGATGCAATAAATGATTGAACACTTGAGTATATTTGAGTATTTTAAATAGTTGCATGACTAAAATGACTTTTGATTTGATGGTTTAAATTTCAATGGAATAAATATAAAGCATAGATACCTTTTTCATAACTCCATTGCATTGAAGGATGTTTTAAAAGGGATGATAATGTTGAGGGACTGAGGTTTTCTTGAAAGTTTTCATTTATGACATACACTCATCTCCGTTTTGCACATAATTTGAAAGATATGACTGAAATAAGCAGTCCTAAGGGCCTTCCTTCTTGCATTAGAACAACACCAATGCCATTTCCTGAGGCATCACATTCCACAATAAATGTTTTTGTGAAGTCTGGTGTGGTTAAGACAAGAGCTTTGCACATCACATCTTTAAGTTGTTCAAAATCTTGAGTTTCCTCTAGAGTCCATGAAAATGCATCCTTCTTGGTTAATTTCATTAAAGGTGTTGCTATTCTTCCATAGTTTCGAACAAAATTGCGGTAGTAACCTGTCAAACCCAAAAATCCTCTAAGATTCTTCAATTTTTTGGGTATCGGCCACTATTCCATCATGGCCTTAATCTTGTTAGGATCTACCTTGACACCTTCATGAGATACAATATGACCCAAATACTCTACCTCCTTCACCCCAAAGAAACATTTGGATGGTTTGGCATATAGTTGTTTCTCCTTTAGTAGTTGTAGCACCTTGTCAACATGTCACACATGATCCTCCCAAGACTTTCTATAGATTAGTATATCATCAAAAAATACTAACACAAATTTTCGAAGGAAGGGCTTGAAAATAGAATTCATCAACCCTTGGAATGTGGAAGGTGCATTCGTAAGGCCAAAAGGTGTGACCAAAAATTCATAATGGCCTTCATGAGTTCATAATGTTATTTTTGGGATATTTTCTTCCTTCATTCTAATTTGATGAGACCTTGAACGAAGATCCAACTTTGTGAAATAGATTGCTCCATGTAGTTCATTTAAAAATTCATCAATGATGGGAATGGGAAACTTATCTTTAATAGTGATCTTGTTAACATCTCTATAATATGGACACATATGCCATGAGCCCTCTTCCTTGAGTACCATTACCACTGATGCAGAGTAAGAACTTTGGCTAGGTCTAATAATGCCAGCCTCTAACATTTCTTCAACCATATACTCAATTTCACTCTTCTGGGCATAAGGGTATATGTAAGGCCTGATGTTAGGAGGAACACTCCCAGGAATTAGGTAATAGCATGATCATGATTTCAAGTGGGTGGAAGACCCTTGGGAATATATTCAAATACTTTGGAATGCTTATCAATGATCCCTTGGAGATCTAGAGGAATAGATGGCTTAGTTGTTTGAACATCTAGTGAGCATAGTTGTGTACAATTACACCCCAATGCCCAATTTTGAATAATTTTTTCATGCCATTAGAGCTTATCACCTTACTGGGTTTCCCTGTGATACCCCTTAACTCAAATTCTTTTCCTTCCAATGAAAATTTCATGAAAAGTTCTTGAAAATTAAAGGCCATTGTTACTAATGATTGTAACCATTGGATTCCTAGTACGACATCAACACCACCCATGGGTACAACAATCATTGGAATATTCATTACATATTCCCCCATAGTAATATTGATCTTATTGCATTTTCCTGAGAAATTGATAGTTCCTCCATCTGCAATCATTACTTGAAACTATGGCACTAGATATATAAAGCAATTGAGAGATTTAGCTAATTTATAGTGAATGAAATTATGAGTACTACCAGAATCAATTAGGACTATTACCTTTTTATTTTCGATATATCCTTCGATCTTGAGGGTTTGAGGAGTGTTAATTCCAGCCAATGAATGACATGATATCGTGGGAGTCAACTCTTTAGAAGAAATATCTTCTACGTTTTCAGCTTAAGATGGTTCTTGTTCTTGTTCTTGTTCTCTTTCCTCTTCACAATCTATGTAGAATAATTTCTTCTCGCCACACTTATGTCCCTTACTGTACTTGTTGTCACAATTAAAGCATAAAAAATTTTCTTTTCTTTCCTCCAATTGTTGAGGCATCAACCTTGTAGGTTGAGGTGTTTTAGAAGAAGGAAAATTATTCTGTCGATAGATGTTAGGAGTGGTCCTTCTAGTATCCATAGCCATATTTTTACTTTCAACATTTCTCGCCACCATGAATGCATTCTCCAATGATTTGGGTTACCAAAGGAGAAACTCATGTTCAATGGTATCCTTTAAAGTTCCTATGAATACATCAATCAAGTGCTCATTTGGAATATTTGTTACCTTTATATTCAATCTTTGGAAGTTCTCAATGTGCCCTGCAACTGAACCATTTTTCTTGAGATTTATCAATTGGATAAAGAAGGTATTGCTCCTTGTATCCTCATAGTGTGATATAATTTCTTCTGTGAAAAATGTCCAAGTGACGAGTTATTTGCGAGAAAAAATCCATCAATACCGCACAAATTGATTGGGTTCTAAATATAAAGAAGCAATTCGTACCTTTTGTGTATGTGGCACATCATGTAGATCAAAGAATTGCTCCATCTGAAGTATCCATGTGATTGGATCCTTTCCATCAAAATTCCTCATATCGATCTTAAGAAAGTGGTTGGTCTTCAACCCAAAGTTGAAGTTTCTCCATTCTTGATTCATCTTCCTTGTGTCCTCATCGTGAATTTCATGGGATACATTTTCACTTTCATGTGTCCTCTCTATTAGTAATTTTTTCAATCCTTCCATGATCTCCTTTTTTAAACCATCAATCTTAGTATTTATTGCCTCCAACTTAGCTTCAGTTGAATCCATTATCCCTTGTAGTTCATATTTTGTTACTGTCTTCTTTTGTAAATCATTTAGGTCCCTGCGCATTTCTTCACCTTCATCAAGAGTCCAAGTAGGACTGTCTGGAGGCTTAATTGGTGCAGAAGTTCCCTTTTTTAGTGGCATGTTGGTCAAGTATCTCAAAAATTTTGGCCCTTTTAAGTCTGAAAATTTCTTTGATACATCTTCTTTGCAATGCCACAGGTCTTATCAAAATTTGATGTTCCAAGTGGAAGTTATGGTAACTTTCCCACACCTTGTTGACTTTTGTCCTTCCAGGAGAGAGTACTTGTAAAGCGTGCCAAGATCACAATATCTGATATTTGATTCTCAAACTTGTACCAAAAATACTATAGATTGTCCACTATCTAATGCAACCAGTATCACTTAATTTGGATACTCACTGAAGAAGATATCACTATTTTACCTGGAAAACCTATTTGAGACTAGTTAATATGACTAGTCAAATACCCTATCTTGCACAGGGCATATCTACAAAAGTAGGATGACCCAAAAGCTGAAATTTTTATAAAATCTACCTTGATAATTTCTATGAATATCCTCTAGATTTTAGGGTCTTAAATGTTATAGAAAAAAAAATTATAGCTAAAATTTCACGATGATTCCAGAACCCTATTTTACACATGTTTGCACCCAATTCGTCACCTTGGTGAGAAAATAAGGGGTGCTTACATGCCCAGTTGGGTCTTGTTGAGCATGAAAGCTGTAGAGGAAAGAGTTAGGAAAAGAACAACAAAACTATGAGAAAGAATTAAACTAATACAAACTAAAATCATGAGCATATGGATAAAGAAATAACAAACACAAAAAGACCAATATCACCAATGTTTTTAGGCTGATCAATTGATGAAATCAAAGCACAATGAAGAAAGGGGACTATGAGTCCCTTCTTCCTCCAATGGAAGGCTCTTGAGGCCCTCACAAACTTGCTCTCCTTACAATAAGAAAATGAGAATGATGGTGAAAGAACTCCTAGCACATCCACTCAATGGAGAGGTGGATAGCTCAATGAAATGGTGCCAATTTGTTATTGCCAAGGAGTGAGTCCTTAAAAAAATCTAAGCAGCATAACATTACATGAAATTCCTTGAGAAAATGATGTTTCTTCATGGCTTTTTATAGCATTGCATTGGGTGATTATGTAACTCCTTTGAAGTGTGAAAGGGGCTCTTTAGGGCTTAATTAGGTCTTTGACCAGCCTACCATGCGGATTCAGCTCAGATTTGAGGGTCAAATCGGCTTGGGAGCTGATCCATAAGTGGTTGGGAGGCCGACCAATTCAAAAAATGTGTCGTTTAGCAGGTACGCGGGTTTTTGCGCCAACATCCGTGCATTGTGTGCATATGCGCGCATGGTACATTCATGTTCCGCGCATATGCGCGCGCACCAAACTTTTGTAAAGCGCCCTTCAATTTTTGGTTACTTTGTATAGTTTTTGACCTTTCTGGAATGCTGTGAAATTAATTCAATTCCATGAATGACTTCATTACTGTTTTGACGATGCTGAGTTCTTGTCGCCATGTGCGGATGAAATTTCAGTGATAACAGATGCCCCCTGATGGATGAGTTTCGGAGCATACGTATAGCCGAAATCCATCAATGTTTCTTCTACTGAGAATGTTGTTGTAAGAGAGAGGAATAGTGGGACCGTTCAGAGTGATCCGTTGGAGAAAAAAGGAACCGGTAGGACCCGACGTTCTGAGAGGTGTGCAAAAAATAGAAAACTGTGTACAAATGAGGCGGGCATGCCCCATGCTCGTGTTATGTAACTCGGAAAAAAGATGACTGAAGTGTTGGTGTAGACAACTGTAGTGCCCTCAGGGGCGGTAATGATAAAGGCAGAAGACAATTCTGCAAATGGAACATACTCTGAACAATAGGCAATGATCGCGGTAATAAGCAGTGATGAGGATGCGGGCATTGATGGCCCTACCCAGTTCAGAGGTCTTCGGAAAATGATAATAATAACTGCAATAGTCGCAAAGTAAGACCCACCGTAACATGAGAAAGTGTTGGCGTTGAATGTTATGGGGGGCAACGATAGCAGAGAGAAATGGTGTTTCCCCCTGTGCCATCCGAGATCTCTCATTGAATGGAAAATGAGAATCAAGATACTGTTGCCCTTCTGGAAAATTGTGTTGATGTCGACAAAAGGGGGACGCGACTCCCAGAAGAAAAAGGGCTTCGTGAAATCTACTAAGGTGAGGAAGTGGTAGAGGTACATGGATGGAGTCAAGAAGTGGGAAGACTCAAGACTGCCCTTGGTTGGAGGATGTATGAGATAAAAAGTAGCCGCAACCACGTAACAAGGTCAAGTGGCAGGGGGACGACAAGACCAGTGATAAGTTGTGCCAGAGGCAGGACAAGGTGAACAAATTCAGAGGGTAGAGGAAGTGACCTGGGTAGTACTCTAAAGATATGGACGATGTTGGCAAGGGTAGATGAGAAGCAATGCTCCAACCAAGGGTGACATGGGTTGCATGTGGCCAAAAGGAAGCAAGTCACCAATGGTGACGATAAAAGAAAATGTAATGACTGGAAATAAAGGTGTTTGTACAATAAATAATGAATAATTTTTGGGGAGAAATGTACAAATACAGAAACGGGTGCCCCAGTGGGAAATGAGTGCCCCAGGGAAGGCAGAATTTTCTTTGAAAACTGATGAAGAGTGGGAGCCCCATTGGTGAGTTTCTGTATGAAGTAGGTGAAATGAAGATAGGTTCACAGATGGGCAAACTGATGGTGGATGAAATGGAGGGTTCATGATCCTGTGGAGGTGCAGGTAAAAAGAATAGAACCATAAAGAGATGATCTGGGAGTCCATATGGGAAGCTAGCAAAATGAGGAGAAGAAGTATGTGGCTGATTCATGACATGATGAAAGACTATCGGGACTCCCATCCCTAAAGGGTAATGAAGAACAACATGAGTGTCGAAAAGTGCCAAAAGGGTGCTATGAATGGGACAACTCATGTGGGTGAGAATGCTACCGGGTAACAGTACCGATGATGCAAATGGAGGCGTGGGTACTACAAAGCCGAGAATGGAGATCCTAGAGGTGAACATCAGAGGGTGTGACTGGAAATGCAAGTGCGATACAGTGGGAAAAACTACATGCCAGTGCTGAGTATATACCTGAAGGAAGAATGTTGATGAAATGACGAGCCAGTACCTGCGCACAGAACAACCAAATACCCAAAGTGAACTATATCTGAAGAGAATCAAAGATATGAGCATATATTAGATAAATGTGACAATGCGCATGCGTACCTGACCATGATATGAAAAAAGGTGCCCCGGGGGCTCAGGATGAAAAGTGACCCAGGGACAGCTGTGATGTAGGTGACGGGATGCTGATCCTGTGGTTGAAGACGGTTTGAAAAATGGACACCATAGACTCCCGGATTGGTGAGTGGAAGTTTGGAAAAAGGCCTATATATAGCTGTAGGAACCACATTGCCACCTCATTTGTACCTGTTGCAACAGTGACTGGACGAGCAGATTTCAGAGGATATTTAGAGATTTGGGGAGGACGAGGCATCCGATCAACGTTCTGCGAGTATCAGGTTAGTGGTCTGATCATCCTGCATAGAAATAGGTTTTCAATTTTTGGGCAGGGTAGGTACAGAGGGCCATACAGAGGGTTTGATGGGTTTTTTTATGGGATGGGGGCCCATATGCGCGGGCAATTCGGTGGAAGGCGTGCATACGTGCGCGCCTGTACACGGAATATGCGCGCATGGGTGCGTGGTAAGGGGAATTTAATGCGTGCCCGAAGGGTGCGCCTGTGTTGTGAACAGGCACGCATTAGTGCGCGCCTGTGGGTTGGACAGGTGCGCACCTGTGCATGTCTGTATGGTGAACAGGTGTGCTCAGGGGTGCGCCTATGAAATGAATAGGTGCGCTCAGGGGCGCACCTGTGAAATGAACAGGTGCACATAGATGCATTCCTATGTAATGAACAGGCACACATGTGTGCGCGCCTGGCATGTGTGCGCACCTGTGGGGATAAAAACCGCGCCTATGAGGCAAGGTTGAAGGGTAAAAATTGAGTCTTTTTTATGCTGTTGATGGGTAGATGAGCTGATATAAGACTCTGTGTTGTGTGCAGGTGGCCAACAGTGACGATGTCTGTGTGGTGGCGAGAGCGAGACTGGGCCCAGTTGTGAGATGCTATGGCCAATGCGGGGCCTGAGGTGCGAGCGAATTTAGCAACTTGTGGGTTGCTAAAGTTTTTTGAGTGCCCGTTGATACGGGCACAGGAGTATTTACTACAGTTCCTGCTCCATATGTGGAGTCCGGAACTGCACTGCTTCCTCATGCGAGGAGAGCAGATCCCCTTCACTGCAGTGGAGGATGTATATTTTTTGATTGGGCTCCCCTTTCAGGGAACGCCCCTCCCATCAGAGCCGGTGCTGCCGAGGGAGACAGCTCTTGTTACCATTGGTCGACGATACTGCTCAGGTGAGAACTTCATGTCTGGGACTGTGGTGAGCGTTAGTGCTATAGACTCCCTGGCTCATTGTTGCATAGAGGCGATGATTGTTCGTGTATACGGGTCACTTGCGACCCAACGGATTAGTGGTGGCCAGCTGCTGGTGCTGGAGAGAGTGGTGGGCGGTGAGCAGTTCGCGTGGGGACTGACATTGCATGCACGGATGATCGTGCAGTTGGATCGCTGTTGGTCCACAGGGGTAGGAGAGTTCGCCTTTGGGTCAATCCTAGTGGCCTGGTTCTTGGAGAGGGTGTCGATGTTGTGCCCGAGGGTTCTACTAGAGATGTTGGGGGCACGAGAGTCGCGATTGAGGTGGTGGTCTACAGTTTTGGTTCGCCATGGTGGTGGCGAAGGTGGCCACTACTTTTCAGCGGAGGCAGCACGGATATGGTGGCAGATGTCGCAGGTAGTACTTCGGTACCCCTATGTTGGGGTTGACTTCCGAGGGTACCTGGACATGGTGCTGCCTCCTGGGGAGGTTTTTGACCATTGAGGTACATTGAGTATTGTGTATGTTTTTTATTTATGTTATTTTTTGAGATATCAGTCCATATGTATGTGCTATAGATGCTGATACTATCTGTTGTTGTTTGTTTGTTGCATGTGCAGATGTGGCACCTCACGAGCGCGAGGTGGAGATGCAGAGAGTACCGGCTCAGCGAGAGCCGAAGAGACTACCGCATGGAGAGAGATGTCGGTGGGATGAGGCCACGGGGCGACCAGCAGAGCCCGAGAGGGTAGCGAGGAGGCACCGGTTCGATGACCCTGGTGTGGGGCCATCACACGCTCCTCTAGCGGTGGCCGGAGTTGATTTTGATGATATACGCCGTCATCTGGAGACGGTGTTACAGGACGTGCCTAAGGGCATGTGGATATGCATCCAGGATGAGGGGTTCCTGGAGCAGTGTATAGGAGTACCACCACCATGGCGGGCGATAGTGCGACGAGCAGCGGTGCTGGCTGCGATGACTAGTGGACGCCTGCCACCGGGGCAGGAGGGTCCTATGGGTGGTCCTCCACCACCACCTGGGGCAGGTGGGGGTGGGCCACCACCTCCTTCTGAGGGAGGAGCAGGTGGGGGTGCGATAGAGGCACCCTGATTGATGTATGATGTATATCTTTTTGTTGATAGGCTGGTGAGTCGGTTTTTGTACCGAGGTGCTGCATTGGCCTGCGGATACATGTATTTTTTGTATGTAAACATTCGAATGGCTTGATGGGCTGATATATATATATGAGTATACATATTTTGAGATCATGATGTTGTCTACATGTGTTTTGTGTTGATGATTATGATGATGTCTATTCTATTTATATGTTGTGACAGGATTTTGTGGGATGTTTATGTATGTGTAGCGTGATGTGATATATGCCAATCTAACACCATGTTATCTATTTGATCTATAGTTTGATTCAATTGTCTTGGAATATGTGTAAATGTAATGGAATCAAAATGTCGAGATAACAGTCTAACCTACAGGTATTTGCGAAAGAGGCACGGATCGCGTACACGGTATACATTGTTGAGCTAGAGAATGACTAGTTGAGAGTCGAGGAAGACGCTAAGGTGACGAATATGATGACACTGGGCGTCGGCCAGGAGGCCAATGACAGCAGTATATTCAGCTTGGTTGTTGGTTGCTGGCCCCAAACATATGCCGCTTGAATGTAGCATTTCATGTGAAGGGGTGTAAAGAGCCCAAGCAGCTGAAGCGAGATTTTGTGTCCAACGGTTGGCGCCATCGACGTAACCAATGTGGTAGGCTAGTGGAGGAAGCATCTATCAATAGAAAAAAGGATAGTTTAGACGAGAGGGTAGGAGAAAAAAGATTAAAAACACTAAAAAAGAAAAAGTAACCTAAAGTAAAATGACTACTTCTAAGCATAAAATTTCTTGAGGTATAACCCATTGACGGGTTCCTTGAGTGAGAGGCCTTTGGGGGAGGCCAGGATGTATGTGCCTTTGGTGAGGCAATGTTGTATGATGTAAGGGCCATGCCAAAGTGATTCGAATTTGCCATGGCCAAAGGTATCATGGGCGATATCATAGGCCAAGACGAGGTCGCCTTCGCGGAATGATCGAAGGTTGACATGGCGATCAAAGGTAGCCTTGGATCATTTTTTAGTTGCCTCGTTGTTCTGTAAGGAAGATCGACGATCTTCATCCAGAGACTCCAAGTTCAGCAAGCGCTGATCCATTGGAGCAGTGTCAGGTAAAAGCTCAATTGCGGTGCGTAGGGTGGGAATTTCGCACTCGATGGGAAGAGTTTCCTCGACCCCATGGACTAAATGAAATGGCTTGAAACCTGTAGCGGTCTTTAATGTCGTTCGATAATCCCATAGCGTGGAAAATAACATATGATGCCAATTGGTTTTATGTTTATTAACCGTGCGCTGTAACATGGTCTTGAGGACTTTGTTCACTGCCTCGACTTGTCCGTTTGACTGAGGGTAATATGGTGAGGCAAACTCATGAGAGAAGCCTAACCGAGATGAGATTTCGATGAAGATCTCATTCTCGAAGTGTTTCCCATGGTCGGAAACAAGTTGGAGTGGTACTCCAAAACGGGATATGACGTGGTTAAAGAAAAAACGCGCTACAGTGTCAACGGTGTTGTTGAAAGTGGGCATAGCTTCGGCCCATTTGGTGAAGTAATCAACGGCGACAAAAATGTATTTGTGACCATTGCTGGAGGGGGGATTACAAGTCATAAAGTCGATGCCCCATTTACAAAAGGGGACCACAGTAATGACAGGGTGAAGAAGAGTGGGGGGAGCGCGGGCTTTGTTGGAATAGAGCTGACATTGCTCACATCGTTTCACGGCATGAATGCAATCATGAAACAGGGTAGGCCAAAAGTAACCGGCTCGGATAATCTTTTGAGCAGTGGATATACTCGAAAGATGGCCCCCACATGCACCACTGTGGCAGTCATTTAAGACCCTATTGGCCTCATCAATAGTCAGGCATCGACGGAGAATGGTGTCGACACCCCACCGTTATAAGATGTCTCCGATGAGGAGATAGCGGGGGGCCTGATGGCGAATACGCCGACGATCATCTCGTGATAGGTGGTTACCGAAATTTTGAGTTCGTAGGTAGACGAGAAGGTCTCCATACCAAGGATCATCAGAAGCGATGTAAAAAAGATGTTCGTCAGGAAAGTCGGTGTTAACAGGGGCACAGGGTGTGTCAGAGGGGAGGGTCGTGACAAGTTCGACGAGAACAAGGGCCTTCTTACTCTTAGGTGTCAAGAACTTGAGGTCGTACTCCTAAAGGATAACGATCCATCAAGCAAATTTGCCGTTAACTTGTCGACGACTGAGCAAATATTGCATAGGGTTGGAATCTGCGACGACCTTGGTGGTGCGAAGCATAATGTAATGGCGTAGTTTCTGGACTGCAAGGACAACTACAAGAGCAAGTTTCTCTTCATGTTTATACTTCAAGGGTGGTCCTGAGAGGTTATTACTAACGTAGTAAATGACGTGTTCACGATTGACATATCTGAGCTGGACGAGGACGTCGGCTACTGATACAGCTGATGCTGATACATAGAGGATGTAGTCGCGATTGTAGTCAGGTGCACTAATCAAAGGTGAATTTGAAAGCACTACTTTAAGATCGTCAAATGACTGTTGGGTGTAGTTGTCCCAATAAAAATGGATGTCGTTCCATAGTAAGCGAAGGAAACCATGTGCGCGTATGGCGTAATCAGGAACAAAGTGTCTAAGAAAGTTAGCTTTGCCCTATAGACTCTGTAGTTGTCATAAATTCCGGGGAGGTGGAATTTCGGTGATAGCTTTGACTTTAAGGGGGTCCACGGTAATACCGCTTTGGGAAATGATAAAACCGAGGAGGTGCCCTACGGTGACACAGAACACACACTTGAGAGGGTTCAAGCAGATGTTGTACTGACGACACCGTTGAAAGATGATTCGTAAATCATCGAGGTGCTGGGTGCGTTTCTTGGATCGAGCTGTGAGGTCATCCAAGTAGGCGAGGATGATTGCAGCCAGATCATGAAAGATGTATGTCATTGCCAGTTGGAAAGTTGCGCTGGAGTTTTTTAAGTTGAAAGGCATGACACGATATGAAAAAGTACCCCACGGGGTAATGAATGTGATTTTATATTGATCGGCTGGGTGGATTTGAATTTGGTTATAGCCAGAGAATCCGTCCATAAAGGAGAGAGCCTCGTGGTCGGTGCAGTCGTCAATAATTTGATCGATGAAAGGCGTTGGAAAGTTGTCTTTTGGACATGCATTATTGAGATCATGAAATTTGGTGCAAATGTGGATAGTGCCCTATTTTTTGTTGACGGGTATAGGATTGGAAACCCATGAAGTGTAAGCGATGGGGTAAATAAATCTAGCCGTACGTAATTTGTCAATTTCGGCTTTGATAGCCACGGCCTTGGATGGTTGAAGCGGTCATTGTTTCTGGCAAACTGGTGTGATGTCAGGCCAGGTGTCGATGTGATGCTCGACAATAGATGGGTCGAGGCTAGGAATCTCCGTGTATAACCAGGAGAAAATATCCCTATATTCTTGGAAGAGGGATTTATATGCGGCAATTTCCTGAGGAGTGCAAGCAGCTCCAATGATGATTTCTTTGACGATGCCATGTTTAATGGAAATGTCGATTTTGATAGTGGGGGGAATGTTAGCCATATTACCTTCTTCAAAAGCGTCAGGGGCAGGAATGGGATTGTTGAACCAATCGATAGGCTCGGATGGGATAAAATCTTTGGTTTCGACCGCGTAAATGGGGTTTTGATTAGGAGGCATGGGGGATTTCTGTGGAGAGAAGAGGGCATGATGATGTATCGCATCCCAGGGAGAGTCTGGGTGGTTTAGCTCTTCGAGTATTTCCTCGTCACATAGGAAACATTGGGAATACAAGGGGTCGTGAGGAGTGACCTTGGTGACAGTGTGATTGCCCCCTGATGAAGAAGCAGGGGGAACAATGTTAGGAGATGGGGAGGGTTCACTCGACATAAACCATATATTGAAGTACTGAGGGGTACCCGTGGTGATTGGGTGGAGACTTTCCGTAGGGGAATGAGCAGGAGATTTGGGTGGGTTACGGGGTAAATCCTCAGATACGTCATCTAAGAACCAAGGAGGTGTTGGGAGTGCCTCGGGTTCTGGAGAAATGACATGAAGATCCTCGAGTGACGAAGTAATGTCAATTACCGCCACTATGGGTTGGTGATGCAGGGCCAACCGACGTTGCCGGTATGCGAGGATCATAGGACACTAGTATGTAAAGTGAGTTAATGAATCGCAGAGAGAGCAAGGGCATCTCATACGTTCATTGACGGAAGTGGTGACATAGCGAATGTCAGTGATATTCAAAGAGGACGCAGTAGGGCGTGGGTTGTTCTAGAAGTTCTAGCGTACGGTCGCTAATGTCTATCGAAATCACGGCAGTGCTGGGCAATGGTGGGTGTAATGGCCATACTCTGAACATATAGCACAAGCATATTTGGTCCTCAACCCTTTACTACTAGAAGGTTGGGTGGTAGTAGTAGGACTAGCAGTAGTGACAGGTGTTGTGGGAGTTTGATTGAGGGGAATCAAATTTCATAATTCCGGTAGTGATGGGAAGTTGTTGGTTTGCTGACCCTCTTTCTCACAGAGCGCGCAAGGTGGTGGGATGCAGGGAGGAAGTGGAGCTATGGGCTTCTTCTTCTTTCTCCTGCCCCCACCTGTAGCAGGGGGAGTAGGGAGTATGGGGGTAGTGGGGGTAAGGATGGGAATCGTTATGGGGAGGCCTTCCTGTGGGGGAAGGGATGGGCGAGGGACCATCTCAGGTGGATGTAAATACCACACTGGTATTGCTAACACCATATTGGGTAGTGTGAGTGTTGCTGCTACCTGAAAAGCTTCTATAACGGGTGGAGGGTAAAAGAAGGGAATTTGAGTGAGGGGTTGGGGAACTGTTTCCCAAATGGGACTATGCCCCTGAGGGGATGTGGATTCGTGGACCGTAGGGGTCGACGAGTGCGCAGGAGGCTCCTGTGGGAGTGGTTCTGTGACTATTGAGATGTCAGGAATGACTGAAGCCTCCTGAGGAGGATGAGCATCCTCCATGTGAGTTTCGTTAGATGAGATGACGCATACTTGATTAGGGGGAAGGAGTGGTGGTGCTCCATGGTATGTCCCTAATAAGGATGGATCTTTGAAAATCCCAGGACCCATCTCTACGAGTGGGTATGTGTCGTGGTTGGTGTGGATGAGAGGAAGAATGTTATCGAGATTGGCAGATGGGTTTGGCTCATAATGTGAGACTTGGTCGATGGTCACAATCTTCCCGTTGTGGGGGAACATGATTGTCCGAAAGACGGAATATGCCACTACATTCATAGCATACATGTAGCTACGTCCGAACAAGATATTGTAATCGAGTGGAGCATCGATAACATCGATGTTAATGAGAATAGTTTTGCCCCCGAGTTCCATGGGGACATTTTGGAAGAGCCCTTCAGGAGATGATGGTCGTCCGTCATAAGCTCGTAATTTGATGGCGGAGGGTATGAGTTCTGGGGAACCAATTTTTTTCCATATTGTTTTGTACATGATGCATGTAGATGCCCCTTCATTGATGATACACTGATGAACGGTGATGTTCCGTATTTTTACTGGTATTTGAATAGCGACCAAGGCGGGAAGATGAGGTTCGCAACTAACAAGATCAAAGGTGATGAGTCGAGTATCTATAGGTTCGACTGTCCCCAAGGTGGAAAGTAGTGATTTCCACTACGTAGGACAAGTCTGGAGGACTTCCAAAACTGACATGGCAGCCAGGGATTGCGCTAAGTCATATACCAAGCTATAGTTATGAGCTGCCCTAGCCTATGGGTTGTAAACATTCCTGTGCAAGGGGATGCGAGGGATGCGTAATGGTGGTTCGGCAGAAGGGCGAGGGATCACCAACGGGAGTCTTGTCAGTGTAGGGTTTGTCTCTAGAGAGATAGGAGTAGACTCAGCTGGTGTATGATACTGACGATTGCATGTTTGTAGAAGAATTTCTTCCTCACTGGTGAGGAGAATTGTTCGCTCTGCTGGATTGTTGGGGTTGTGGTATTGGCCCACATGAGGTGGGGGATGCTGCGTGTCCTATTGGGTGTTTATTACACCTTGATGGGGGATAGGATTTTGCAGCACGGCGGGAGGGGGTTGTTGCACGTATTGTTGTGGTGCCTGCTGAGGGGCAGGTTGCGCAGGAGAAGGGGGAAGGCTCCCAGAGTCTTTCAACCTTTTGAAATCAGCAATCTGGGGGCAATGGTGAGTGTAATGATGGAACTCACCACAAAGGGCACAAGGGAAAATGGTTTTAACATTATTTCACCCTTGGCGTTTGTTGTTATTGCCCCCTTGGGGGTTTTGATTCCCTTGGTTCTGGTTGCCCCCAGTGGGTTGGTGCTGTGGGGGTTGATTCCCGCCTTGACCAGGGTTGTTGTTATTCCTGTTCCGTCCTTTCTTCTTGGTATTGTTCGACGGGTGAGTTGGGTTGTCTGTATTCAACTGTTCCAAAATTTCGGTATTGTTGAGTAGCAGAAGGTTGAACAAAATTTACCCCCGCATGTGGATGTGGGGGAGCCATGGGTTGTGGAGGACCGGGAAATGGGAAGTATGGATTTTGTGGTGGTACCGATCCATAAGGTACATAGGAAGGCGTAGCGCTTTCGCTAGTACTATAAGTGGATGTTGAGGGAGTACCACTAGTGGCTGGAAGAGGTGGATGTATGGGAGGCGCCGGTGGTGGTCCACTAATGGGTGGAGGTATAGCAACAGGGTATGGTTGTTGATAAGGGGGTGGGGGGTAATAAGGAGTGCCCCCATATGCCGGTGGGTATTGAGGTGTTCCATATATCAGTGGTGGCTGGGGTTGTGGACCATGGTGTGTGGTGGCACCTATTAGTCCGTCTGCTGAGTGAGACATCTCAGGTTTGTCTTGGTCGAACGGCACAGGTTTTGGAAGATTAGGAAGTACCGTGTATAAATACCCTGACTGTGCGTAGATGAGGTCATACTATTGGGCCTTACTGATGGATTCCTCTTCGGATTGTGGGAAGGTGGAAGCTACATCTTTACCAAGGAGAGAGACAAGTGATCTAAGAAACCAATCGAGACATTGCTGCTTGGTGGTTTCTGCTTTACACAAACTACGTCACCTACGCCACTCATGAATGTGGTCAGCAATGTGTGTGGCTGAGGTTTTTTTGAAGTTAGACAGTAGTTTTAGACCATTGTCATGGTGGATGGGTAATTGGAAGAATGTTAAGAATGCTTTGGCCAATGACTCAAAGGTCGTATGGGATCCTGATTTTTCTTCGACATACCATTTGGCTGATGGGCCAGTAAGCGTGCGTTGAAATAATCACAGTCTGATGGAATCATCCATAATGCTATTAGAAGAGCACCATAGATGAAAGGTCATGACGTGGTTGGCGGGGTCATCCCCCGCCTTTCCTTAAAATTTTGGTATGTCTGAAGGAAGTTTTTTTGGCATTGCAGGCCATGTGGCGTCATGCAATATAGGATCATTGGTGAGCTTGGTGAGATCCGGTATGTTGAGAGAGGCCAAATATGGCATCTGTAGTGGGGTGGGAGGGTTAGCTCCAGCCATAGTGTGTTGTGAAACTAACCCTTGATGGGGGCTAGGTGGGTTGGTTCTCCCTCCTTGAGAGGAAGTGGGTCCCCCGCTTCTGTGTAAAGGAGAGCGAGTGAAAGGATGACCTTGGGAAGTGGACCCAAGTAATGTAGAACCAAGCAAAGCTGATCCTAAGATAGTAGCACTCACAGGAGTGTGTGAAGGAGGTACCGATGAGCGGGTATGACCAGATACTCCCCCTAATATAGGAGGGAGGTTGAGAAAGCGTCGTGAACAATGGGGGTTATCTGGTTCCCCTATGATGTCAGACTAGTTGTGTGAAAAAAGTGGTGAGAGAAATATAGAAACAAGAGCCTTTGCTGTGACTGTTTTACACAATATATATATCAAAGTCAAATTGTAATCAGATGTGCATCATACATAAATGAGAAAGAAGAATATATGTGGGTAAGTGGGTTTTGTCTGTGTGGGGGAATCAAAAGAAAGCAAATGCTCGTGTCCTAGAAGACGTAACGTCCTTCCTCTCAAATAGCACTGGACCTTCCAATAGTATTCAACAGTGGGGTCTAAAGTCACCAAAAGAGAAACTAGTGAAGGATGAAATAATTGGTTATAATGAGGGGTAGAGGGGGCATATCCCGAAAGAGCTGGCGATATTTCCCAATAGCCACACAAAATCCAATCAAGGTGCGATTGCAGCCCACAATCACCACCTGGGTAGATGTCCTAAAGTTGGTCACTAGGTACCTCGGTCAAAGTGCGGCATTTAGATTTTCGGCCTAAGAAATGGGTCACGGGCTGGATCCCGTCCAAGATGTGGGTGCCTCAAGGGGGGACGCACAGAACAACCGGACCTCGGCCTTCAACTCTTCACTGGTATCTCCCTGCCTTATGGTGATTGGAACACTTGACTTGGAGGATTTGAAGTTCCCTATTTGTCAACCTCTATGTTTTGAAAATGTGAGAACCAGATAACAGGGAGTTATTTGGATGCCTATCCCCGAAATCCTACCTAGACTAAAAATTTCTTTTGGCACCTCTTGTGGAGGAAAACTTAGTGATTTTTTTAGAAAATTTTTAGATGAAGTTGTTTTGTGAGGCTGGGGGTGGAAACCAACCTCGTTTGATTAAAAGTGGGAGTGGATAGTCCTGTCAAGAAAAGATGGGGTTTTTTCGGAATCCCTTTGGAGGAAACATACTTAGACCTCCATGTTTCGAGAAGAAGCTATTGTGAGTGAGAAGTGACTTTTGTGTGTGAGTGAAAGTGTGCCAAATTTTAGTTAATTAGATGTCACCTTGCTGCATGTGGACTTTGCTTGGTCCTTACAGGAGTTTGATTACCTAATTAGCTAGATGTCATTGGTACAACCTTGCGGAATTCAAAATCCCTAGGAAGCTAGCATGTGGACATGTGGGTCTGTTACTATCCTTTAACTCCCTATGTGTGAGGTAATCTAGAAAAAGCATGAAACTATCTTAGATTGAACATGTGGGCATGTATGGGCCCGTGACAAACCTTTAAAACTCTCCTAGTGTTTTGATCTAAGAAAGTGAAATTCTAAACACTATCCTATCTTTGTGACATGTGGGCATGTATGGGCCCATTACAAATTTAAGATATGTTTGAAAAATGAAACTAAGAGGGGTCCCAAAAGGGCCTTTGTCCTCTCCTAAAGGTTTTGAAATTTTGTTAAGGGAGATGAGATCATTTTCACAATATTTTTTCTGATTCTCAAGATCGCTTGAAGGCGCGAGAGAAGAGCATACTCAAAGATTGTTACTTCAATTTCTAGTCCCAAATGTGAGTTAGGTGTGATTAGATATGATTGTCCACTTATGTTTGTTAATCAACACTAGCCATCCATGTGGCAAAAAGCAAAGAAGGGAAATTGATTTTTTATCCTCCTAAGTGCCTATGTTTGGTTGACTAACCCCTTTATATTATGAGGGGCCTAAGTGTAATGTGCCTTCACAGCATTTTTGACAACATATTTAAGAAGGCAGATGGCCTTTCCAACATCCAAAGAACTTACAATGAAAAATTTTAATCAAATGCGCGGCTCCTAGTGCAAACAGATGCGCACAGAGTGCAGGCGCGCTAGCAGAGTTGAGACAAAAAGCGCATGTGCGCAGAGAAAGGTTGTTACGAAAGCGCATGCACACACGATGCGTGTCTATGGGGTGGAATACCCGCACACCTATGACAAATGGCCGAGAAAGAAAATCTGAATGGATTTCTCTCAATTCTCCTGTGAATTGACTGGTTAGCAGGTCAGCAAAGGCCGGTTTGTGCACCTGCAAGTTAAACAAACTAAAAGGAAAGCAAAATAAACCCAAATGAGGGAGGAATTGATACCTTGTCCCCAGTATGGTCTCCAATCTGTTTGCACCCAATTCATCACCTTGGTGAGCAAATAAGGGGTGCTTACATGCCCAGTTGGGTCTTGCTGAGCATGACAGCTGTAGAGGAAAGAGTTAGGAAAAGAACAACAAAAGTATAAGCAAGAATTAAACTAATACAAACTAAAATCATGTGCATATGGATAAAGAAATAACAAACACAAAAAGACCAATATCACCAATGTTTTTAGGCTGATCAATTGATGAAATCAAAGCACAATGAAGAAAGGGGACTATGAGTCCCTTCTTCCTCCAATGGAAGGCTCTTGAGGCCCTCACAAACTTGCTCTCCTTACAATAAGAAAATGAGAATGATGGTGAAAGAACTCCTAGCACATCCACTCAATGGAGAGGTGGATAGCTCAATGAAATGGTGCCAATATGTTATTGCCAAGGAGTGAGTCCTTAAAACAATCTAAGCAACATAAAATTACATGAAATTCCTTGAGAAAATGATGTTTCTTCATGGATTTTTATAGCATTGCATTGGGTGATTATGTAACTCCTTTGAAGTGTGAAAAGGGGCTCTTTAGGGCTTAATTAGGTCTTTGACCAGCCTACCATGCGGATTCAGCTAAGATTTGAGGGTCAAATCAGCTTGGGAGCTGATCCATAAGTGGTTGGGAGGCCGACCAATTCAATAAATGCGTCGTTTAGCAGGTGCGCAGGTTTTTGCGCCAACAGCCGCGCATCGTGCGCATATGCGCGCATGGTACGTTCCTGTTCCACACATATGCGCGTGCACAAAACTTCTGTAAAGCGCCCTTCAATTTTTGGTTACTTTGCATAGTTTTTGACCTTTATAGAATGCTGTGAAATTAATTCGGTGCCATGAATGACTTCATTATTGTTTTGACGATGTTGAGTTCTTGTCGCCATGTGCGGATGGAATTTTAGTGATAACAACACATGCTATATCTTTGAAAGTATAAGGCCTAAGGAGATGTGTCCATGTACCTTGATCTATCTGTTAAATATAATCCAATGGGTCCCTTATGAAATGTCGTATAAAAAAATTTATAGCAAAAATTCCAAGGAATCTCCGTTGTAGCAGCAAAATCCCAAGACCTTGAGCTCTAATACCAAATGTTAAGAACCAAATATCAAAATAGCATAAAAAAAAACCTCAAAATAAGTACTCAACACCTTGAAAATGATAGAATTTTAGATAATAAGCCTCTGCGATGGGGTAGCCTCCTTATACACCACATAAATTTCCAAATACAAGATGATTCCAAATGAAAAGGTCGCCTTGGTATTTATAGGAGACTAGGAGGTACAATTACAACTAATGGACCCAAGCCGACAGAAATAAAATAACATTACTAATATAATATGCCCCAATTAAGCGGTAATGTGCCAATATTTAGGGATTAACAATCTTTACATATATATCCTCCACATCCTATACTACTAGCTCAACTAGTTTCTTATGTGGCTTCACATGTACATTCCCCTTAGCTCCCAAAGAAGTATAAAGCCTTGGCTATTGAACCTGGACCAAGTAAAAAAAAATGACCTACCATATCAGTCAGTTCTGATTCCTCTGAAACATCAACCATTATTAAATCCTTTCCTCTTAAACTTGAAGATAGTGTAAGACTTACTACCTTTAATGATATGCACCCGAAAATCAAAAAAGTGAAGAAAAGAAATCTACAAGTGCATATTTGATCAAAGACAGGGCATAAATATCAGAGGGTAGTGCACAAAGGCAAGAAACCTGACACAAAAAATACGACTTTTAATTTTATTTCATTGTCATCATGGCGTGTTTTTGACTTTGAGGTATGTATGTTTTAGGATAGCCGATACTATTATTATTATTTTGAGAAAACATAAATCGTGTTATATAACTTTTGGGAGATACAAGCCTTTATTATTTTTGGAGCATGAATATTTTAGTTGATTGTTTATGTTTATTATTGTGATGAGATGTGCATAAATTATGGTGATAATTATGGAGAAACAAGGGATTGATTGAAAAATTTACAAAGATATACGAGGGGACCCCACCTATTTAGTTATTATTTATTTATTAATTATCCTTATCAATAAAGGTATTGTCCTAATTATTAACTAAATTTATTTAACTTTAGTAAACTAAAAGTAGTTCAAGTACTTGAGGAACTACCTTTTGGAGAATAAAGCGAAGAACCAAAGGACAAAGAATGTGTGAGGAATTAGAGAGAAACACTTATGATAAGGTTTGATATTGTTTCATATTGAGATTTATGAATTTCATCCTTCCATTTTATGAGTTTCTTAAAAAGGTTAAATCCTCTTGTTGATAGCAGGATCTTTCGAAAGGTGGAAAAGAAGAAAGGACTAGGAAGCATTGACATTTGACATGATTTAGAAGGTCAATCATTTATCTTGACAATCTGTGTAGTTTTATTGTAATTTATGAATTAAGTTTCAAGTCTAATTAAGATTATTTTGCATAGTCAAGACTTGATGGGATTGTGACTTGGTTGATCCAGTGTATTCAATCATGGTCATTTTCTTTCAGACACCATTTGTCTATTTATGATGTTGAATTCCATATTATACTTCTAATTATGATCTTGGTCCTCACCCTCGCAAGGTTTTGAAAAGAGGCATTCTTCCTGTAGCTAAGAAAAGCTTTTATCAATAAAATATGGTTATTCCCAATTGAGACTTATGTATTTCTGATTTTCATATTGCTATATTCTTTACTTCATTCATTTTGATTCTTCTAATCATTTACATATAATATTTTTACATTTTTTTTGTTGAAACGCACAAATTTAAAATATCACCAGGTCTAAGAATATATTTCTTGAGGGTTGATTGATATTTTTGCATAGATTATAAACACGGGGTAACATCCCTGCCTATATTACCTTAGCCTAGTAAGATTCAAAAATTCTTGAGTGAGGAATTTCCATTCCTCGCATCAACAAGGTCCACCTTCATATTTAGGGATTTTAGATTCTTAACCTTGATTGAGTGAAGACCCTCTTGCACTACCCCCCTAGCCTCGTTGATTTGTTGTCATTCTAGGAAACCAAATTGCTCCAAATATATTTGATAGAGAGAATTCATTTCACCCTTCTAGAAATAATTTTAGAGATGATTTTGTAAATGTAATTACAAAGGAATGTTGAACTAGAATTCTCAAATTGAGAGGGGTTATGAGTCTTATGGATCAAAGATAAAAAATTTGCTTTGAAAGTTGCCAACTTTTTCCATATGGTTCTAGAGACTTCAACCACTCAACAAAGGTCCTCTTCAATGAAGTTGAAACAACCCAGAAATAATCCAGTGGGAAGGCCATCCATCCCAGGAATTTTATCCTTTTAGAACCTTTGAAGGGTTCAAAGGAGCTCCTATTTTCCAACTTCTTCCATCAACTCTTAGTTATCTTCTAGATTGATAAAGGTTGGAAATATGTTATCCAATTTGATTATTATTGTTATAGTTTCTCTAGATTATTCTATGAAAAGAGAGTGAAAATAATTTACCCCTTCAGAATCCATCTCACAGAAGCTTGTAGCCATGGATCCATCTTTCTCTATCTTCCAAACCGAGTTAATGTTTTTCCTGTTAGTGGCATACCTGTGGAAATGTTTTGTATTTTCGTCCCCATCCTTCAACCAGATATCTCTGCTCTTAATTCTCCATTCTTTCTCTCTGTCTATTAGAATATGCCTATTTTATGTTTCAATAGTTTTATCTCCTCCTTTTGATTCTCTATCAGGAAACCAAAGCTTTCTTTGTTATAAAAAGAGCCTAGAAATTCCTCAACTTCCCTCAAGATCTTGTCATCCTTTTTTTTCTCAACAAACCAATTAATTGCAGCCTTCTTTACCTTTCTTAGGTTTTGATGAAATTTTATGGGGTTTGATTCATCGAGAGAAGCATCGAAGGGCTTCCACACTTATTTTAGTTTATTTAGGAAATCTCAATCCTTTAACCATTCAAGTTTTAGTTTGAAGAGGTTGGTAGGTTTATCTTATGTTGGCACCACCTCAAGAAGCATAATATTGTGGTCAGAATCCCCTCCTAAAGAAACCCATTGGAAAAATTTTACAATGTTAAGAACCAAACATCAATATAGCATAGAAAAACCTCAAGAAAAGTACTCAACGCCTTGAAAAAGAGATAATATCAGATAATAAGCCTCTTCGAGGGGGCAACCTCCTTTTACCCCACTTAAATGTTCAAGTACAA
>ML786670.1:266298-281742 GCA_009831015.1 Picea engelmannii
TATATATATATATATATATATATATATTATCATAGTTTTACATGGTAAGTAAAGCATATACATATTCTACTTCAAAATAAATAAGCCTCAATTATATTGAAAAAATACACATAAAATCTAAGAGAGATTATTTTTCTAAGCAAATTAGCATTGGCCTTGAATGCCAACTTGCATTGATAATGATATCATTTTTTGCAAATGTGAAAAAGGAGATATAAAGCAAAGCTAACAATTCTTAGCAGATTTGTTTTGTATGTATGGATATGATATTGAAGCCAACAGACTTTGTATAGAGTCTCGGTAACTGCAAAAATAGTTAATTGATCATAAGGCATTGTACGTGCACACACTCACAAAAACACATAAAAACTCATGTTTGTACACACTTGAATATTTTAAGAGAATATTAGCATTTGATAGAATGCATATGCACGACATGAATGCATGTTTGACACTTGTGATGAACAAAGGAATGTTGACAAGATTCTATGGATATAAAATACCATAAATGACAGTTACGGAAAACATAGTATACCTGGTCCTCCATCATAGAAGTTGAAATAGAGCCAAATTCCTAGAATAGCATGTTCAGGTTGTTCCATGCGCAACCCATGTTTTCTACTCTTGCCTTGGTTTCTCTCATTAGGCCCCCAGACACATAAAAAACAACCAAGGAAAGAATAAAAAAACATGGGCAACAGAGACCTTGTAGGAAATGCATTGTGGATCGTGGATTGATCGCCCTTCAAACCTGCATTTTTCAAATAAAATAATATGTTAAATGAATTAATAATAACTAAACATCAATGAGCTTGTAATTGAAAAAGAGAATTAAATGTTATGTGTATGAATAATTATTAAAGATGTACGATGTTCTAGAAATATTAAAGGGGAATACCTCATGAATGATATCCTCTTGGTTTCAAGAATAATTTATTCTCTACTAAATAGGACCAACCACTTGAAGGTGGAATATTGTTTGGTCCCTCTTCCCCCTCTCTCATCACTCTCAATTCCTCATACCCAATCATGCATAACAAGTAGCAAAGTGAGAATTAAAATGAAATAAATAAGGTACATGCATACATAACATATAAGGTCCAAGCACAACTAGCAAAACAAAAAATTGACTCCAAGATAACAATGTTGGGTATGCATGCAACCCTTCAAACCATTTATGGGAATCAATAAATATACACCAACAAAGAATCTGATAGTGTAATAGGATGGACAAGTAATTTATACTACCTAATCATGAAATGTTCATTTCCCATTAAATACCAAATGTTGAGTACCCACAATATTCACAATCAATTATAGGCATACATTCATTTTCAAATCAAAGAGTAAAAATCTATGTAAGGGTCTCAATAACTACTAGGCAATCACTACCTCCTTCAAGTATATTTCTCATTCAAGAGCACTATCCAACCATTAAAAAAAAATGCATAGGTTTGAACTCTAAATTACACATTTCCTCCATTCACCAAGGCATGCACACTATTATTCAATGCTTCAAATTATGGGTAACCTAAATCTTTGACAAAGTATCCCATGCTTGCAAACATAATAACCTCATCATGGCATGCAACCAATCCTATCGAGATCATAGTTCTACCATGATTTTGTAAGTGAAACACAACCTATTATGTCCACAAACCAAGATACTCATAGTTGAATCAAAGCAAGTAACCCATACCATGACTTCATGCCCAAAAAACCACAAAATTGATTAGGAGAAATGATCTTCCAACATATTTTTCCATGGCTAAATTGGTGTTTGCAAAGGTTGGGAAAGGACATTCAAAGAGCAAGAAATCTGTGGGATTTTTCACTTAACCATTTTTATAAAAGGTTATAGATTATTCTATGAGCATGCCTATGTATATAGTAAAGGAGTGTTGGATGAGAGTACTTCAATGTTCTAGTATTATGCACATATATCAAAAATTTGATTCCTAAATATATTCTGTTGCAGTCATCATAAACCAAATCTGTACTTTTCAAATATTCAAGCATTCATTATGGCCTAAATATATGAATGACATGTATGCCAACATCATATAGTTCATGTATTCCATACAAATTGTTATTCAAGGCTTCAAATTATGGGATTGGAACAAGTACCTTTGGTGATGAGTGAAAATGATATTGGAACAAGTGCCTTTGGTCATGAGAAGTGAGGAAGGGTTTGTTATAGTAGGTTTTAGAAGGGGGACTATTTCTAGTGAATAAGAGGGATTAGGTGATGTAATGTGTCTTGTAAAAACTTGGGCAGTTTTGGAGCATTCTTGCAATTGGTCATTAGTGTATAGATTTTTTGGGATAGACTGGTGTTCCAATGCATAATAAGTGGAAGCATTATGAAAATAAATTTGTGGAAATGACACCAACAAGGGGGTCATGAAGGTGTGACAAGATTAGGGTTAGGATTATATTTAAGGTTAGGGGTAGTAGATGGTGACAACACACCATTGAAAGGCAGATGTGAAGGTGCAGGGTGAGAAAAAAGAGGATGATGGCATATATTCATTTTTCTTTCTATGGAAAGATAATAGAGGAAGGCTTGATCTAAAGTGTTTCTCTCAAACAAATATACTTCATGTTGAAAAATTACTAGAAAACCATAATTAAATTTAAAAATTGGTACCTCTTCAAAATATGTGATTTGGAGTTGGATCCAGAACTTTGTACCATGATTTCACCAAATGTTATACTATGATTTCACTACCTCCACACCTCCAAATGGTCATATGTCCATTTCATTGAATCCATCCTTTTATTGTGACTATTTATTTGTCTCCCATTAAATTTCTCTATCATTGAGAGTGAATGGGTGACAAAGAAATAGTGATAAGACAATGATGGATTGAATGAAAAGGACATATGACATTTTGGAGGTGTGGATGTAGTGAAATCATGGTACAACTTTTGGGAGGGTAGTAATTAATTATGATTATTATGATGTTTCATTATGATGAGGTGATGTAGATGTGTAATAAGGGGAAGGGGAGAGAAGGGAAGGGAGGGAGAGAGCCAACAAGCATCATCATTTTAATTTTTATCGGAACCATTAACACGCACCTCATTTTTTCAACAATAAGAAGAGAGAGAAGGGGGGTATAGAAGGAGGGAGGGATGGGTAGGATACAAGGTTTCCATGGGATGGGTATGATACCACTAACATGTTCATGGTTCACATTATAGCGTAGAAAGAGGGAGATACCATGTAGAAATATGGAGCTACCACAGAAGAAAAAGTGAACCTATATGTGACATATGGCATGAAATCCAAGAACCAGGGATGTGGTGTAACCTCCATTAACCATTTTCTGGTTAGCATGGTAGTACAATTGTTGTATACAATGGTATTGTGGACCTAAGGAAAGGGTGAGTGTACAAAATATGTCACCCATGTGGCTGAAAACTATGCAAATGGAATAAATTTGAACTAGGTGAGGTATATCACTAATGAGGTACCACATAATGTATTGGATGCATAGTATATGAACTAGGACTTTCATTTTTTGAGTTTTTTTATACTCATTTAATTCTCACATTGGGTAGAACCACTAGGTGTTCAAATATTGGGGACACAAGCTATGGAAGGTTAATAATTGAGGACATTTAAGATAAGATGTCACCACCATTATGGATAAAAAGAAAATATAGGACTTTGTTTTAACAAATATTAAAATTTTGGATTTCGGTAGCTTAAAAGGAAAAAAATTATAACGTTAGCTACCGAAAGTGCAGGCTTTTGGTAGCTTAAATCTCAGATTTCATATGCCCTTAGCTCCCGAAAGTGAAAGAGTGAAAAAATGGCCACCTATTTGTCACACGCATCACTGAATGTTTTCTACGTATCATCTTTATGTCAAATAATGCTGATATAGGCTCTAAATAATGGGTTGTTTACTTATGTTCAGTCATTGTGGTTGGTTTAACATTTCTTTTAATTGAACGATAACATTGATTGCGCCCCATTCTCATGATCTGAAATGTCACAGCAGTGTAACAGTCACAAGCCAACTCATGAAAAAATCCAAGGAGAGAACCCACGAGTGTACCAGGTCCAAACATCTATGATATGACACCAGTTGGCTGAGCCCAAGAGTTCAAGCACCACGCATTAAGCCACATGGAGGAAGAGCTCACGAGGAAGCACAAAAAGAATGCAATACGCAGCAAGAAAATCACAAGAAGGGTTTTATATAAATGCCACATCACCATTTCGAGGTTTTTTTCAATGGGGGTTTGACCAACGTAGAGATTTTAATCATTGCCTCATTTTCCCGAAACCTGAAGGCCCGAAATCGGTGTTCTAGCCTCACGCAAAAAACTGCCTTGGGAAAAAAACATTTTTCTCAGCCTTGGAGAAGCCATTTTCCACGTTCGAATAGTCGATCGACATCCAAATATCCTAATATTTCTAGTGGTGTCTTCGTAATTTCATTTGTATCTTGGGAAGGCAGTCAAAATTCCCCCGCAAGATGAGGTTCATTTTCAGAAATGTGGCGTTTTTTACTGTGTTGTGTCATCATTTTCAAATGATGATTCTGAGCGACTGGAGGATCATTTTGAGAAACGGTCAGAGTATTTTGTGCCTAACACATTAAATATCAATAGCCTCTCTCATTTTTCCTACATGTGTCACATATTGGGAGAATAAAATCCATCTCCGAACCCTAATTTTCGGATCTCATATTTTCCTATTTTGACACATGTTTGTAAAATGCATATTTGGGGCAAATGAAAATAGATCTCAGGGAACTGAGAGAGGTTTTTTCTCAAAATAAACATATTCAAAAAAGCCTCTTTCAGTTTATACACATATGTCTCTATTTGAAAGATAAATAACCATAACCGCAGCCCTAGTTTTCAGCAGTTTGGCCCATTTTCTATGACAGAAAGTTTCAAGAATTGATTGTAACTGTTGTTATCTTTTAGATTAGGGAGGATTTTGACCTCAATACCTATATGAGACATCTTTGTAACATTTGAACCAGGATGGGGAACATCTTGAGAGCCTTTTGGAGGCTGGTTTTGTAATGCATTCCTTTTCAGCAAATATAGAACAGAATGCCAAGAGATTCTACACCTCGTCCCTGTGTAATTTTGTTTTTCCTGTATTGTTTTCTCAGGTTTACATTCATTATTTCTTCCTTATTTTACATATTCAGCTTGTAATGGCTCTAATTTAGTAATACCTCTGCTATAGTCATTTATTGGGCAGCCTGTTAGGTTCAGTTTTTCCTCTGTTTATGCTGTGAGAAAAACAAGACCTGCAGCTTGATTGTTTCAGCCTAATTTACAAGTTATATATATGCATGTTTGTCTTTCGAAGTTATTTTTCATTCCTCTATTGAAATAAAGATTAGACTTATCATAATTAGACATATAACTCTTTGCTTCATTCTTCTTCATCTCCTATCCTCTATCCATCTTCTTTATTAAATCAATTAGGCAAACGAGGTCATGCCTCTTCGTTTCTAATCTATAAATGAGTGAAAGGTCGGTTTCAGACCTAGTTATAGAAGCCTCCTATGACTGATAAATCAACAAAAAATATTTCATTTAAAATGTGTTAAGGCTTGGCTCTATTACAGCCTAGAACCAACTCTTGCAACAACATTTTCTGGCACCGTTTTCGGGGACGGAGGAACGAAGCTATCTTCCCTGGGATACGACAAAATTTTAGAGCTATTCCTTTATGGTGAACAAGGGATAGGCATTCAATTGGCTGTGATCATTCACCTGGTGACTCCTTGGTTTGAAGACTCTACATGATTCATTGGCGACTCCACTGGTCTCAAAATGTCAAATTCGTTCATTTCTCGGATTGTTGCAAGGTTTTCTCCTCTGGACTTTACAAATGTTTATGGATTTCCAAACATTGTTCCAGACATTAAAATTTGGGGAGATGCCCTTCCTAAATTTGGAGGATATGTGGATGATAATCCTGCTCAACACTTGCTTGAATTCCACAAGCTCATGGATGAATTAAATGTACATCATGAAGATGTCCTCATGAAGTTGTTTATGTTTTCGTTGGAAAGAGATGCTAGGCTCTGGTATAAATCTTTACCCCATTCCAATATTCCTTCATTGAAAGATTTTCACACACTTTTTCATAAACATTGTAAGAGGATATATTCAGCTGAAATCCTTTTTGAAGATTGTTGTAATATAGAATTCATAAGACAAAAAGATCATACAAGTCCTCTTGAAGAGGAGGAAGAAACAATAGAAATTTTTCAAGTGGATAAAGATGACCAGCATGACGAAGAGTTGACTGATAAAGAAACATGATATGATAACTCTTGTGATCATATTCAAGAAGAAGATATTCAACATCATGGTCAACCTACAGAAGAGAAAGCAAACAATAGTTGTATGATCCAGAAATTACATAGACCACCTCCTCCTTTAACAGAAGAAGAGATAGATCTGCTCCTGAACAGTTATGTTACAACCCTTGCTTACACAGATTTGCATCATTCACACGGTCCTAAACATGTGAGTGAAACTTATTCTATTACTGAAAATGAAAATCTAAGTTTAAATGATGACAGCCATGGAACTTTAGAGGAAGTTAGTAAACCCATTTATGATGATGATTTCCTTCCAAAGGATCATCTTGTAGATATTTTTTTGTTTCATGAAGAAGATAGGGTTGTCATGTTTAATAACCTTGAAGAATGTTTGTTGTTCGAAGATGATTTAGACTATGATTTGGAGGAGTGTGGATCTGAGATATATAGCTTCACAATTGATATTTCAAGCATTTGTCTGACTGATGACACTCCTGAGTTATCTGCTAAACCTGTTTATGATGAATATCCAGAAGAACAAGAGTGGATTTATTTTTCATCACACACGAAAATTTACGACAGTACTCCTTTGTTTGATGAATGTGATGAAAGTGTTTCTAAAGATGATGAGCAGCAAGAAACTTTGGTTCAATAGGAAAGCAATCAGCAGCATCATGAAAGAGGTCATCCTATGTATGATAGCTACCAAGAAGATATGTGGACAACAGATGAAGGACGTAAGCAGGGGTTACTAAAATAATTGATCTCTCCTCCCTGTTTAGCAACTATTGAGCAACAAACCAGTAAGTTTCAATGTGACATTTTTGCACCAGTGGAAGAAAAAATCAGCAATGGACAAAGTGCAAAAAAACATTTCAGACAGCTTGCCCAATAGGAGGAAGTATGGATTAATTGTGAAAGTGGTATATCTCTTCCCTTCTACAATCCAGTAGCAATTTATATGGAGTCAAAATGGGGGACTGAAATTTTTATTTCCAACTTCTTGAAGTCTGAATTTCAAAACTATAAGTACCTACTTCCAGGGCATGTTTTGAAATTTGCAATTGCTCCTGTCATTTTTTTTCTCAAATATGGAAGCATAATTAATTTTGTTAGTCGGATACTCGCTTGGTTGATTTGGAATTTTTCCTATACTTGAAAAAAACAGTGATATCAGTTAGAGTAGGTTATGTATATAAATAAGCTTGACTTTGATCATTAGAGTACAATAGTGGTTTTTAGTATGTTTCTAATTTAGTTTGGAATCCAGTATGGTTTTGTTTTAAGGCATTATGACTCCATAGCCCAATGAATGCATAAGTGGTTTTTTGTTTCAGAAAGACGCAAGTTAAATGCCAAAGTTCAGAGTTTGATAAGATTGATTTCAGGTCGTCCAATGGATAAAGGCACGTAGTCTACTGTTCTTGGCGCTTTTTCGGAAAGCACCATCCCTAGATGGAGCCTATGTTGTAACAAATATTAAAATTTTGGCTTTCAATAACTTAAGAGGAAAAAATTTATAAACTTTCGGTAGCTTAAATCTCAGATTTCATATGCCCTTAGCTCCCAAAAGTGCAAGTGGGAAAAAATGGCCACTTGTCTGTCATGTGCATCACTGAATTTTTTCTACATAACATCTTCATGTCAAATAATGCTGATATAGGCTCCAAATAATGGGTTGTTTACTTATGTTCAATCGTTGTGCTTGGTTTAACGTTTCTTTTAATTGAATGATAACATTGATTGTGCCCCATTCTCATGATTTGAAATGTCACAGAAGTGTAACAGTCACAAGCCAGCTCACACAAAAATCCAAGGAGAAAACCCATGGGTGTACCAGGGCCAAACATCTATGATATGAGACCAGTCGGTCGAGACCAAGCGTTCAAGCACCGTGCATTAAGCCACATGGAGGAAGAGCTCACGAGGAAGCACGAAAAGAATGCAATATGCGGCAAGAAAATCGCTAGAAGGGTTTTACATAAATGACACATCACCATTTCATGGTTTTGGTCATCAGGGGTTTGGCCGACGTAGATATTTTAACCACTACCCCATTTTCTCGAAACCTGAAGGCCCGAAATCAACATTCCAGCCTCATGCAAAACACTACCTTGGGAAAACACCATTTTTCTCAAATTTGGAGAGGCCATTTTCCACGTTCGAATAGTTGATCAACATCTACATATCCTAATATGTCTATTGGTGTCTTCATAATTTCATTTGGAGCTTGGGAAGGTAGTCAAAAGTCCCCCGCAATATGAGGTTCGTTTTCAGAAATGTGACGTTTTTTACTGTGTTGAATCATCATTTTCAAATGATGATTTTGAGTGACTAGAGGATCATTTTGAGAAATGGTTGGAGGATTTTATTACTAACACATCAAAGATCAATAGACTCTCTCACTTTTCCTATAGGTTTCACATATTGGGAGAATAGAATCCATCTCCGAGCCCTAATTTTTGGATCTCGTATTTTCTTTTTTTGACACATGTTTGTAAAATACTGATTTGGGGCAAATGAAAATGGATATCATGGAACTGAGAGAGGTTTTTTCTCAGAATAAACAGATTCACAAAATCCTCTTTCATTTTATACATATCTGTCATTTTTTAGAGATACAGAACCATAACCATAGCCCCATTTTTCAGCAGTTTGGCCCATTTTCTATGAGAGAAAGTTTCAAGAATTGATTGTAACTATTGTTATCTTTTAGATTAGGGAGGATTTAGACCTCAATACCTATATGAGAAATCTTTGTAAAATTTGAACTAGGAGGGGAAACAGCCCGGGAGCCTTTTGGAGGTTGGGTTTGTAATGCATTCCTTTTCAACAAATATAGAACAAAATGCCAAGACATTCTACACCTCGTCCCTGTGTAATTTTGTTTTTCCTATATTGTTTTCTCAGGTTTACATTCATTATTTCTTCCTTCTTTTACATATTTAGCTTGTAATGGATCTAATTCAGTAATACCTCTGCTATAGTCATTTATTGGGTAGCATGTTAGGTTCAGTTTTTCCTCTGTTTATGCTGTGAGCAAAACAAGACCTGTAGCTTGACTGTTTCTACCTAGTTTACAAGTTATATATATATATATATATATATATATATATGCATGTTTGTCTTTCGAAGTTATTTTTCATTCCTCTATTGAAATAAAGATTAGACTTATCGGAATTATATACCTAACTCTTTGCTTCATTCTTCTTCATCTCCTATCCTCTATCCATCTTCTTTATTAAATCAATTAGGAAAATGAGGTCATGCCTCTTCGTTTTTTATCTATAAATGAGTGAAAGGCCTATTTTAGACCTATTTATAGAAGCCTCCTATGACTAATCAATCAACAAAATTTATTTCATTTAAAATGTGCTAAGGCTTGGCTCTATTACAACCTAGAACCATTGCAACAATAGACTCCATACTCAATAGGATAGATGAACATCCACAAGGAATTTATGTTAGTGGAAATGGAAAAGGAAATGGTGGCATCTTTGGGATATCAATTTGGATGGGTAACCATATTAGGCGAGGAGGAAGAGGATATAATCAACAAGTTTTTTCACCTTTATATGGAACTTCTATTAGTATGGGATTTCCTACCACTCCATTTGGAATTCATAAGAAAATAAGTCCTTCTATAAATTTCCATTACTACCCCTCCTATGATGACTATCAGCTCATTATCACAACCCATGTCAAGTGTAGTCTATATCCCACTAGTCGCAATGCATGCAACTAGTTCTAGACTTGATTTTTGTGTTTAGATCAAACAAAATTATTCTACAGTGGAGTGTTCAATATAAGGGAGTGGAAGAGTGGACTCATTCATTATACCATAATTAATTATTATGGTGGAAGAATTTGAAGAGGGAGATGAGGTCTAATTGCATCTTGTCATTGACTTTTGAAAGATAGATCTACCCTCACTTTCCAATATCATTATAGAATTAGAAACAAAGATGAAAGGAAGACTTAAGGAGAAGTATGATTGCATGAGAAAAATATGGATTCATAATCTATATCTCAAGGAACAAACAAGATAATGGGAAAAATAAATAGAAGTGTTGCACATACAAGTCAAATAAGCTACAACAAATTAGAGTCAATGGAGAAAGCAAGGAATATAAACCACCACATTTTTATCTAACCAAATGGAGTAGAGAACTATCGCACTAGTTAAGTTAAAGAAACAAGATTGAATTCTTGAAAGCTTTAAGAAAAATTTCATGAAGTTGAATGGAGGTAGGAGAATATCTATCCGCATGTTTTGAGGAGGTGCTCCCACACCTACCTAATTCCTTAGAAATCACCTAGAAAGAAACCATTGTCAAAATAAAGGTAACAACAACACAATATAAATCATCATGTCAATCATACGTGAGTGGGAAGAGCCAAAATAACAATATAAATCACCATGTAAATTATACAAATCAATTGCTATTAGAAATGAAATAACAACTCAAATACCTAGATATTTGATGGTTGTCTGCGTACAATATTTGTTTAACGTTGCTCCAATATATCTCCTCTAGTAGTTTTTCTAATAATTTAACATGCACTTAAAGAATTGGAAAAATAATAAAATAAATTAACAAACATTTTTATGACTAAATAATAATTAAAAACTTGAGTGCATGAATACCTTAATGTTCTCCTCTTGGTTTCGAGAATAATTTATTGGAGTAGTCTAATCTTGGAACAAACCTCCCTTGATTTGATGGAGCAGTAGTGAAGTCAACACTAACTTTGTCGCGGCTCTGTTGGATCGAGGGAGGTTTGCCCAAATATTACCCAAATCCTAATTTATTCTCTATTGAACATGGCCAACCATGTGAAGGTGGAAGATCTTACTTCCACTCCCCCCCCCCCTCACATCACTCTCGATTCCCCAGTACCCAATCTATATACTAGAAAATAGTTGAAAGCAACACATTAAGATTCATGCATAGACACTAGAAAAACAACAAATTTCATAAAGACACATATGTGGTTTTGTGCATAAAGAAACATATAGCAATCATTCATTAACATATAACATTCATTCATTCATTAAACATAGACACAAAATACTTCATCTCAATAAATTTTATCATAAAAAATATGTTTTCACAATATGGTACATGATGTTTCTAAGTACACTCATTTCTTTTTCATTTTCTTTCTGTTTGAAATTAATTCATAAAGTGGCTCATCAATTCCTTCTTCCCCTTCAGTTGTTATAGCCTCTACATGTCTTATTGATGACCTGGTCGTGTACTCATGATGTCGAGGTTGTTGCAAGGGGGGGGCACAAATCATCAATTTCTATAAGAAAGAAATGTTAAATTGAGATTTTTTGTCAATATTATTACAAGTATTTCATTAATAAAAAGAGAATTAGAGTGTTCTTTAATTTCTTGAGTAGTGGAGGCAAGCGGAGTAGTTTAGGATGCAACCATATGTTCCTCTTCTTGTCTAGCCTCATCCCCTAGATTCTCTAGAGTTGAAACAGGAAAGGTATAATTAATACACCATTTGAAATTAAATATTTTTAATTGTAACCCATACTAAATTTTATAGCACATGAAATACCTCCAGTACCAAGTTGCACACCACCTTCATTGGGTGGCACTCTATCGTCACTAGGTTGTGTTCTACTAGTGGGGACACTTGTTTCTTCGTTGGTTTCCTTCTTAAAGAAAACAAACACATTACTTTATGGTCGAAACTGTATTTTAAAAGTAATTAATTATAAATAATGTTCATTGATTTTATGTACCCTTGTGTTGGTTTGAGTGTTGGAAGGTTGTGTTTCCCCCAAGATTTTTTTGTGTTCAACCACAACTTGAAATCCATGCTTGAAAGCAAGATTGAGGTATTCATGTGCTGGAGATTATTTGAACTCCAACCCTTCAAATTTGCATAAGAACATGGATTTTTCTTCTTGTGTGCATTTAAATTAAAGTTGTTAACAATATATTGTTTGGATGCAATTGAATTTTTTATACTTACAATTCGTACAACCAGTTTCAAGTAACCACTCGAGCCAAGTTTGTGTTACCCATGTTTTTTTATTCTAGCCTTGGTATATTTGGATGTGTTTGGGCTACTATATTTAAAAGTTTCAAATACCTAATTAGATGTTACAGTGAAGATAAAGCATCATAATTACATTATTAGAAGTGTCGCATACCTTCTTGAGCCAGGTGGTGTCTTTCCTTCTTTTCAAAGCATCTTCTCCATTGCATCTTCCTATAGGGACTTCCACTCCCTCTCAGGAATCATTGGAGGATGCTCATACTTAGGGTTCTTTTACAGATGAACCCTATATTGGTCTAGCAGATATTTTAAATATGTGCTTTCTTTTAAGGAGACTCCATATTCGCTGAAGGAGCCCTTATTGAACAGGCCAACCAACTTGTTTATGAGTTCATATTTTAACTTGGAACTTTGGGAATTCCACCTTGTGCATATGGTGGGCCCAAAGATATCCAAGTTTAGGTCATTCATTCATTTATAAAATGTGTTGTTTCCTACAAAAATATATTATCATTAGTTTAAAATAATCACACATTTTACGTAAATTTCAATTAGATTGTACATAATAATTAAAGAACATATTAAATACCTGGAGGTTTTTCTATTTTCATAGGGATGAGCTCATAATTTACCAAAACTTTAAACGGTAGTGTTTCCATGCTAGTGACACGATAAGATCCAGGAAAGCATGCTTCAAAATGTGCAAAGTCATGCTTTGCATCCACATCATCCCGTGCACATTCTGGCATGTGCTCGTCAAGGTTTTTCATATTTAGAGAGTCTGAAAAACACTTAAAGGAAACTCCAAAATGTCCTTTTTCATAAAGTAGTCTGATGAGACAGAGAAATAGATAAACTACTGCTCAACAGATGCTTTATTCAAATACTTTAACGAGCGTGAAAAGAACAAGATCGCTCGACAATCTTTTCATGTTTAAAGAATCTGAAAAGAGATTAAAGGGAACTCCAAGGGGTTCCTTTTTCGTATAACCTTTACGAGTCTGAAAAAGTGATAAAATTTTACTCGATTACATTCTCAGATATTTACGATCACGAGAAAGAACAAAGACTAAGCTCAAGATTGTTTTCATGTTCACGCAAGATTAAAACAAAACACAACTATGATTGGGATAGATTTTATTTTTACACAAGCTTAAAATTAGCCAAAACTATGCTTGGACTTGGTTTCATTTTTACACAAGCTTGAACCAGAGAAAACTATGCTTGGACCTGGTTTCATTTTTACACAAGCTTGAACCAGATAAAACTATGCTTGAGGTAGATGGTTTCATTTTTACACAAGATTGAACCAGAGAGAACTATGCTTGTGACTTCCCAACACAAAATAGAGGGATGGTTGGTACTTATTCCCTAGCTTAAGAAACTAGTAGCTTAACTTTAGCATGAAGTCCATAGGTTGAAAGAATTTCCCCCCAAGATTCAATTCGTCCAACAACACAGGAGGATGAAAAGAAGCTTCAAATACTATATGTAACAAAGTACTTGACTCAATCAAAGAGGGGAGAAATCTATTTCATTTTTTAACGAGCTTGACATAAGAACAAGAACTATGCTCAAGAATCTAGGTTCAATCCATGGACCTTTGTTTCATTTTTAAACGAGCTTGAAACATAAACAAGAACTATGCTCGTAAGCTTTGTTTCATTTTTTAACGAGGTTCATACAGAGATGCAAAACTATCCTCACAGCTGGTTTCATTTTTTAATGAGCTTGAAATCAGAAAACCATGCTCAAGAATCTAGGTTCAATCCCCATACCTTTGTTTCATTTTTTAATGAACTTGACACAGAAACATGAACTATGCTCGTAACTTCAGTTTCATTTTTTAACGAGGTTTCCATAGAGACACAAAAATATCCTCATAAGATGGTTTCATTTTTTAATGAGCTTGAAATCAGAAAACCATGCTCAAAGATGGTTTCTTTTTTTAACGAGCTTGAAATAAAAAAAACCATGATCAAAGATGGTTTCATTTTTTAATGAGATTGAAAGAAAAAAACCATGCTCAAATATCTCTTCTTGATCATGGCTTCCAAGAGGACAATGCTCTGGAAGGAAACCATGTCAAGGGAAAAAAATCGGTCATGGCTTCCAAGAGATCTTCACTAGTTGGAAGAAACACACCCTGGAAGGAACATATGTCAAGGGTCGTGACGGGGGTAAAGAGGTTAGGCTATAAAATCCCTATCAAAGATATCACCATGTCAACTACCGGATCTAATTCATAAGAGACTGAGCTTACAGGGAGAGGCTCATCTACATCAGCAGTTGAAGGCATGGGAGACAACGCCACATAATTGACCTCTGGCAGGGGAAATACCATATGGATATAAGAATCGTTTAGAGAATTCATCGAGTTGACGGTCAATTCAGGACCAACAAATGAAATTTGATCAATAGTCACCACTCTTCCATCGTGCGGGAAATATATCACACAAAAAATAATCGACACAATAGCTTTCATGGCATAGACATAATCTCGCCCAAGGAGTAAATCAAAATCCAAGGGTTCTTGGACTACAATGATGTCAATAAAGACATTTTCCCTCCCAAAGTTACAAGAAACTAAGGAAGGACTCCTAAAGGTTGATCGGTTCTTCTGTTAAAAGCTTACCAATTTTGCATAACACACGATGAGGATAACCCAAAGATTTCCAAGCAATAGAGGACAAAATACTAACGGATGATCCTTCATCTATCAGCGTCTGAGGAACGTCCCGACCAAAAACCTGTACTATAATCTTGAAAGGAATGTGAGAGGGAAGACAAGGTATGGTTAGTGCACCCCAATCAAAAAGGATGGCCTTGTTACTTGGAGGGGGTTCCATGAGAGAAGGAGGAATTCCCCCCAGCACGGTAGTGTTTGTATCAACAAGAAAAACATGAGAAGTATGAGGTTTACTCTATAGAGAGAGAGTAGGATCGACCAATGATGAGATCAGATCGACCACTTGGGTTTCATTATCCAAGGGGAGAATGGGGTCGACGGATGGAAATGAATCAACCACTTGGGTTTCACTCTCTTGCGGGAGAGTTGGATTGACCGAGGATGGGATCGGATCAACCACTTTGTCAACTAGTTCAA
>ML786670.1:293828-318750 GCA_009831015.1 Picea engelmannii
GCACAACTAGCAAAACAAAAAATTGACTCCAAGATAACAATGTTGGGTATGCATGCAACCCTTCAAACCATTTATGGGAATCAATAAATATACACCAACAAAGAATCTGATAGTGTAATAGGATGGACAAGTAATTTATACTACCTAATCATGAAATGTTCATTTCCCATTAAATACCAAATGTTGAGTACCCACAATATTCACAATCAATTATAGGCATACATTCATTTTCAAATCAAAGAGTAAAAATCTATGTAAGGGTCTCAATAACTACTAGGCAATCACTACCTCCTTCAAGTATATTTCTCATTCAAGAGCACTATCCAACCATTAAAAAAAAATGCATAGGTTTGAACTCTAAATTACACATTTCCTCCATTCACCAAGGCATGCACACTATTATTCAATGCTTCAAATTATGGGTAACCTAAATCTTTGACAAAGTATCCCATGCTTGCAAACATAATAACCTCATCATGGCATGCAACCAATCCTATCGAGATCATAGTTCTACCATGATTTTGTAAGTGAAACACAACCTATTATGTCCACAAACCAAGATACTCATAGTTGAATCAAAGCAAGTAACCCATACCATGACTTCATGCCCAAAAAACCACAAAATTGATTAGGAGAAATGATCTTCCAACATATTTTTCCATGGCTAAATTGGTGTTTGCAAAGGTTGGGAAAGGACATTCAAAGAGCAAGAAATCTGTGGGATTTTTCACTTAACCATTTTTATAAAAGGTTATAGATTATTCTATGAGCATGCCTATGTATATAGTAAAGGAGTGTTGGATGAGAGTACTTCAATGTTCTAGTATTATGCACATATATCAAAAATTTGATTCCTAAATATATTCTGTTGCAGTCATCATAAACCAAATCTGTACTTTTCAAATATTCAAGCATTCATTATGGCCTAAATATATGAATGACATGTATGCCAACATCATATAGTTCATGTATTCCATACAAATTGTTATTCAAGGCTTCAAATTATGGGATTGGAACAAGTACCTTTGGTGATGAGTGAAAATGATATTGGAACAAGTGCCTTTGGTCATGAGAAGTGAGGAAGGGTTTGTTATAGTAGGTTTTAGAAGGGGGACTATTTCTAGTGAATAAGAGGGATTAGGTGATGTAATGTGTCTTGTAAAAACTTGGGCAGTTTTGGAGCATTCTTGCAATTGGTCATTAGTGTATAGATTTTTTGGGATAGACTGGTGTTCCAATGCATAATAAGTGGAAGCATTATGAAAATAAATTTGTGGAAATGACACCAACAAGGGGGTCATGAAGGTGTGACAAGATTAGGGTTAGGATTATATTTAAGGTTAGGGGTAGTAGATGGTGACAACACACCATTGAAAGGCAGATGTGAAGGTGCAGGGTGAGAAAAAAGAGGATGATGGCATATATTCATTTTTCTTTCTATGGAAAGATAATAGAGGAAGGCTTGATCTAAAGTGTTTCTCTCAAACAAATATACTTCATGTTGAAAAATTACTAGAAAACCATAATTAAATTTAAAAATTGGTACCTCTTCAAAATATGTGATTTGGAGTTGGATCCAGAACTTTGTACCATGATTTCACCAAATGTTATACTATGATTTCACTACCTCCACACCTCCAAATGGTCATATGTCCATTTCATTGAATCCATCCTTTTATTGTGACTATTTATTTGTCTCCCATTAAATTTCTCTATCATTGAGAGTGAATGGGTGACAAAGAAATAGTGATAAGACAATGATGGATTGAATGAAAAGGACATATGACATTTTGGAGGTGTGGATGTAGTGAAATCATGGTACAACTTTTGGGAGGGTAGTAATTAATTATGATTATTATGATGTTTCATTATGATGAGGTGATGTAGATGTGTAATAAGGGGAAGGGGAGAGAAGGGAAGGGAGGGAGAGAGCCAACAAGCATCATCATTTTAATTTTTATCGGAACCATTAACACGCACCTCATTTTTTCAACAATAAGAAGAGAGAGAAGGGGGGTATAGAAGGAGGGAGGGATGGGTAGGATACAAGGTTTCCATGGGATGGGTATGATACCACTAACATGTTCATGGTTCACATTATAGCGTAGAAAGAGGGAGATACCATGTAGAAATATGGAGCTACCACAGAAGAAAAAGTGAACCTATATGTGACATATGGCATGAAATCCAAGAACCAGGGATGTGGTGTAACCTCCATTAACCATTTTCTGGTTAGCATGGTAGTACAATTGTTGTATACAATGGTATTGTGGACCTAAGGAAAGGGTGAGTGTACAAAATATGTCACCCATGTGGCTGAAAACTATGCAAATGGAATAAATTTGAACTAGGTGAGGTATATCACTAATGAGGTACCACATAATGTATTGGATGCATAGTATATGAACTAGGACTTTCATTTTTTGAGTTTTTTTATACTCATTTAATTCTCACATTGGGTAGAACCACTAGGTGTTCAAATATTGGGGACACAAGCTATGGAAGGTTAATAATTGAGGACATTTAAGATAAGATGTCACCACCATTATGGATAAAAAGAAAATATAGGACTTTGTTTTAACAAATATTAAAATTTTGGATTTCGGTAGCTTAAAAGGAAAAAAATTATAACGTTAGCTACCGAAAGTGCAGGCTTTTGGTAGCTTAAATCTCAGATTTCATATGCCCTTAGCTCCCGAAAGTGAAAGAGTGAAAAAATGGCCACCTATTTGTCACACGCATCACTGAATGTTTTCTACGTATCATCTTTATGTCAAATAATGCTGATATAGGCTCTAAATAATGGGTTGTTTACTTATGTTCAGTCATTGTGGTTGGTTTAACATTTCTTTTAATTGAACGATAACATTGATTGCGCCCCATTCTCATGATCTGAAATGTCACAGCAGTGTAACAGTCACAAGCCAACTCATGAAAAAATCCAAGGAGAGAACCCACGAGTGTACCAGGTCCAAACATCTATGATATGACACCAGTTGGCTGAGCCCAAGAGTTCAAGCACCACGCATTAAGCCACATGGAGGAAGAGCTCACGAGGAAGCACAAAAAGAATGCAATACGCAGCAAGAAAATCACAAGAAGGGTTTTATATAAATGCCACATCACCATTTCGAGGTTTTTTTCAATGGGGGTTTGACCAACGTAGAGATTTTAATCATTGCCTCATTTTCCCGAAACCTGAAGGCCCGAAATCGGTGTTCTAGCCTCACGCAAAAAACTGCCTTGGGAAAAAAACATTTTTCTCAGCCTTGGAGAAGCCATTTTCCACGTTCGAATAGTCGATCGACATCCAAATATCCTAATATTTCTAGTGGTGTCTTCGTAATTTCATTTGTATCTTGGGAAGGCAGTCAAAATTCCCCCGCAAGATGAGGTTCATTTTCAGAAATGTGGCGTTTTTTACTGTGTTGTGTCATCATTTTCAAATGATGATTCTGAGCGACTGGAGGATCATTTTGAGAAACGGTCAGAGTATTTTGTGCCTAACACATTAAATATCAATAGCCTCTCTCATTTTTCCTACATGTGTCACATATTGGGAGAATAAAATCCATCTCCGAACCCTAATTTTCGGATCTCATATTTTCCTATTTTGACACATGTTTGTAAAATGCATATTTGGGGCAAATGAAAATAGATCTCAGGGAACTGAGAGAGGTTTTTTCTCAAAATAAACATATTCAAAAAAGCCTCTTTCAGTTTATACACATATGTCTCTATTTGAAAGATAAATAACCATAACCGCAGCCCTAGTTTTCAGCAGTTTGGCCCATTTTCTATGACAGAAAGTTTCAAGAATTGATTGTAACTGTTGTTATCTTTTAGATTAGGGAGGATTTTGACCTCAATACCTATATGAGACATCTTTGTAACATTTGAACCAGGATGGGGAACATCTTGAGAGCCTTTTGGAGGCTGGTTTTGTAATGCATTCCTTTTCAGCAAATATAGAACAGAATGCCAAGAGATTCTACACCTCGTCCCTGTGTAATTTTGTTTTTCCTGTATTGTTTTCTCAGGTTTACATTCATTATTTCTTCCTTATTTTACATATTCAGCTTGTAATGGCTCTAATTTAGTAATACCTCTGCTATAGTCATTTATTGGGCAGCCTGTTAGGTTCAGTTTTTCCTCTGTTTATGCTGTGAGAAAAACAAGACCTGCAGCTTGATTGTTTCAGCCTAATTTACAAGTTATATATATGCATGTTTGTCTTTCGAAGTTATTTTTCATTCCTCTATTGAAATAAAGATTAGACTTATCATAATTAGACATATAACTCTTTGCTTCATTCTTCTTCATCTCCTATCCTCTATCCATCTTCTTTATTAAATCAATTAGGCAAACGAGGTCATGCCTCTTCGTTTCTAATCTATAAATGAGTGAAAGGTCGGTTTCAGACCTAGTTATAGAAGCCTCCTATGACTGATAAATCAACAAAAAATATTTCATTTAAAATGTGTTAAGGCTTGGCTCTATTACAGCCTAGAACCAACTCTTGCAACAACATTTTCTGGCACCGTTTTCGGGGACGGAGGAACGAAGCTATCTTCCCTGGGATACGACAAAATTTTAGAGCTATTCCTTTATGGTGAACAAGGGATAGGCATTCAATTGGCTGTGATCATTCACCTGGTGACTCCTTGGTTTGAAGACTCTACATGATTCATTGGCGACTCCACTGGTCTCAAAATGTCAAATTCGTTCATTTCTCGGATTGTTGCAAGGTTTTCTCCTCTGGACTTTACAAATGTTTATGGATTTCCAAACATTGTTCCAGACATTAAAATTTGGGGAGATGCCCTTCCTAAATTTGGAGGATATGTGGATGATAATCCTGCTCAACACTTGCTTGAATTCCACAAGCTCATGGATGAATTAAATGTACATCATGAAGATGTCCTCATGAAGTTGTTTATGTTTTCGTTGGAAAGAGATGCTAGGCTCTGGTATAAATCTTTACCCCATTCCAATATTCCTTCATTGAAAGATTTTCACACACTTTTTCATAAACATTGTAAGAGGATATATTCAGCTGAAATCCTTTTTGAAGATTGTTGTAATATAGAATTCATAAGACAAAAAGATCATACAAGTCCTCTTGAAGAGGAGGAAGAAACAATAGAAATTTTTCAAGTGGATAAAGATGACCAGCATGACGAAGAGTTGACTGATAAAGAAACATGATATGATAACTCTTGTGATCATATTCAAGAAGAAGATATTCAACATCATGGTCAACCTACAGAAGAGAAAGCAAACAATAGTTGTATGATCCAGAAATTACATAGACCACCTCCTCCTTTAACAGAAGAAGAGATAGATCTGCTCCTGAACAGTTATGTTACAACCCTTGCTTACACAGATTTGCATCATTCACACGGTCCTAAACATGTGAGTGAAACTTATTCTATTACTGAAAATGAAAATCTAAGTTTAAATGATGACAGCCATGGAACTTTAGAGGAAGTTAGTAAACCCATTTATGATGATGATTTCCTTCCAAAGGATCATCTTGTAGATATTTTTTTGTTTCATGAAGAAGATAGGGTTGTCATGTTTAATAACCTTGAAGAATGTTTGTTGTTCGAAGATGATTTAGACTATGATTTGGAGGAGTGTGGATCTGAGATATATAGCTTCACAATTGATATTTCAAGCATTTGTCTGACTGATGACACTCCTGAGTTATCTGCTAAACCTGTTTATGATGAATATCCAGAAGAACAAGAGTGGATTTATTTTTCATCACACACGAAAATTTACGACAGTACTCCTTTGTTTGATGAATGTGATGAAAGTGTTTCTAAAGATGATGAGCAGCAAGAAACTTTGGTTCAATAGGAAAGCAATCAGCAGCATCATGAAAGAGGTCATCCTATGTATGATAGCTACCAAGAAGATATGTGGACAACAGATGAAGGACGTAAGCAGGGGTTACTAAAATAATTGATCTCTCCTCCCTGTTTAGCAACTATTGAGCAACAAACCAGTAAGTTTCAATGTGACATTTTTGCACCAGTGGAAGAAAAAATCAGCAATGGACAAAGTGCAAAAAAACATTTCAGACAGCTTGCCCAATAGGAGGAAGTATGGATTAATTGTGAAAGTGGTATATCTCTTCCCTTCTACAATCCAGTAGCAATTTATATGGAGTCAAAATGGGGGACTGAAATTTTTATTTCCAACTTCTTGAAGTCTGAATTTCAAAACTATAAGTACCTACTTCCAGGGCATGTTTTGAAATTTGCAATTGCTCCTGTCATTTTTTTTCTCAAATATGGAAGCATAATTAATTTTGTTAGTCGGATACTCGCTTGGTTGATTTGGAATTTTTCCTATACTTGAAAAAAACAGTGATATCAGTTAGAGTAGGTTATGTATATAAATAAGCTTGACTTTGATCATTAGAGTACAATAGTGGTTTTTAGTATGTTTCTAATTTAGTTTGGAATCCAGTATGGTTTTGTTTTAAGGCATTATGACTCCATAGCCCAATGAATGCATAAGTGGTTTTTTGTTTCAGAAAGACGCAAGTTAAATGCCAAAGTTCAGAGTTTGATAAGATTGATTTCAGGTCGTCCAATGGATAAAGGCACGTAGTCTACTGTTCTTGGCGCTTTTTCGGAAAGCACCATCCCTAGATGGAGCCTATGTTGTAACAAATATTAAAATTTTGGCTTTCAATAACTTAAGAGGAAAAAATTTATAAACTTTCGGTAGCTTAAATCTCAGATTTCATATGCCCTTAGCTCCCAAAAGTGCAAGTGGGAAAAAATGGCCACTTGTCTGTCATGTGCATCACTGAATTTTTTCTACATAACATCTTCATGTCAAATAATGCTGATATAGGCTCCAAATAATGGGTTGTTTACTTATGTTCAATCGTTGTGCTTGGTTTAACGTTTCTTTTAATTGAATGATAACATTGATTGTGCCCCATTCTCATGATTTGAAATGTCACAGAAGTGTAACAGTCACAAGCCAGCTCACACAAAAATCCAAGGAGAAAACCCATGGGTGTACCAGGGCCAAACATCTATGATATGAGACCAGTCGGTCGAGACCAAGCGTTCAAGCACCGTGCATTAAGCCACATGGAGGAAGAGCTCACGAGGAAGCACGAAAAGAATGCAATATGCGGCAAGAAAATCGCTAGAAGGGTTTTACATAAATGACACATCACCATTTCATGGTTTTGGTCATCAGGGGTTTGGCCGACGTAGATATTTTAACCACTACCCCATTTTCTCGAAACCTGAAGGCCCGAAATCAACATTCCAGCCTCATGCAAAACACTACCTTGGGAAAACACCATTTTTCTCAAATTTGGAGAGGCCATTTTCCACGTTCGAATAGTTGATCAACATCTACATATCCTAATATGTCTATTGGTGTCTTCATAATTTCATTTGGAGCTTGGGAAGGTAGTCAAAAGTCCCCCGCAATATGAGGTTCGTTTTCAGAAATGTGACGTTTTTTACTGTGTTGAATCATCATTTTCAAATGATGATTTTGAGTGACTAGAGGATCATTTTGAGAAATGGTTGGAGGATTTTATTACTAACACATCAAAGATCAATAGACTCTCTCACTTTTCCTATAGGTTTCACATATTGGGAGAATAGAATCCATCTCCGAGCCCTAATTTTTGGATCTCGTATTTTCTTTTTTTGACACATGTTTGTAAAATACTGATTTGGGGCAAATGAAAATGGATATCATGGAACTGAGAGAGGTTTTTTCTCAGAATAAACAGATTCACAAAATCCTCTTTCATTTTATACATATCTGTCATTTTTTAGAGATACAGAACCATAACCATAGCCCCATTTTTCAGCAGTTTGGCCCATTTTCTATGAGAGAAAGTTTCAAGAATTGATTGTAACTATTGTTATCTTTTAGATTAGGGAGGATTTAGACCTCAATACCTATATGAGAAATCTTTGTAAAATTTGAACTAGGAGGGGAAACAGCCCGGGAGCCTTTTGGAGGTTGGGTTTGTAATGCATTCCTTTTCAACAAATATAGAACAAAATGCCAAGACATTCTACACCTCGTCCCTGTGTAATTTTGTTTTTCCTATATTGTTTTCTCAGGTTTACATTCATTATTTCTTCCTTCTTTTACATATTTAGCTTGTAATGGATCTAATTCAGTAATACCTCTGCTATAGTCATTTATTGGGTAGCATGTTAGGTTCAGTTTTTCCTCTGTTTATGCTGTGAGCAAAACAAGACCTGTAGCTTGACTGTTTCTACCTAGTTTACAAGTTATATATATATATATATATATATATATATATGCATGTTTGTCTTTCGAAGTTATTTTTCATTCCTCTATTGAAATAAAGATTAGACTTATCGGAATTATATACCTAACTCTTTGCTTCATTCTTCTTCATCTCCTATCCTCTATCCATCTTCTTTATTAAATCAATTAGGAAAATGAGGTCATGCCTCTTCGTTTTTTATCTATAAATGAGTGAAAGGCCTATTTTAGACCTATTTATAGAAGCCTCCTATGACTAATCAATCAACAAAATTTATTTCATTTAAAATGTGCTAAGGCTTGGCTCTATTACAACCTAGAACCATTGCAACAATAGACTCCATACTCAATAGGATAGATGAACATCCACAAGGAATTTATGTTAGTGGAAATGGAAAAGGAAATGGTGGCATCTTTGGGATATCAATTTGGATGGGTAACCATATTAGGCGAGGAGGAAGAGGATATAATCAACAAGTTTTTTCACCTTTATATGGAACTTCTATTAGTATGGGATTTCCTACCACTCCATTTGGAATTCATAAGAAAATAAGTCCTTCTATAAATTTCCATTACTACCCCTCCTATGATGACTATCAGCTCATTATCACAACCCATGTCAAGTGTAGTCTATATCCCACTAGTCGCAATGCATGCAACTAGTTCTAGACTTGATTTTTGTGTTTAGATCAAACAAAATTATTCTACAGTGGAGTGTTCAATATAAGGGAGTGGAAGAGTGGACTCATTCATTATACCATAATTAATTATTATGGTGGAAGAATTTGAAGAGGGAGATGAGGTCTAATTGCATCTTGTCATTGACTTTTGAAAGATAGATCTACCCTCACTTTCCAATATCATTATAGAATTAGAAACAAAGATGAAAGGAAGACTTAAGGAGAAGTATGATTGCATGAGAAAAATATGGATTCATAATCTATATCTCAAGGAACAAACAAGATAATGGGAAAAATAAATAGAAGTGTTGCACATACAAGTCAAATAAGCTACAACAAATTAGAGTCAATGGAGAAAGCAAGGAATATAAACCACCACATTTTTATCTAACCAAATGGAGTAGAGAACTATCGCACTAGTTAAGTTAAAGAAACAAGATTGAATTCTTGAAAGCTTTAAGAAAAATTTCATGAAGTTGAATGGAGGTAGGAGAATATCTATCCGCATGTTTTGAGGAGGTGCTCCCACACCTACCTAATTCCTTAGAAATCACCTAGAAAGAAACCATTGTCAAAATAAAGGTAACAACAACACAATATAAATCATCATGTCAATCATACGTGAGTGGGAAGAGCCAAAATAACAATATAAATCACCATGTAAATTATACAAATCAATTGCTATTAGAAATGAAATAACAACTCAAATACCTAGATATTTGATGGTTGTCTGCGTACAATATTTGTTTAACGTTGCTCCAATATATCTCCTCTAGTAGTTTTTCTAATAATTTAACATGCACTTAAAGAATTGGAAAAATAATAAAATAAATTAACAAACATTTTTATGACTAAATAATAATTAAAAACTTGAGTGCATGAATACCTTAATGTTCTCCTCTTGGTTTCGAGAATAATTTATTGGAGTAGTCTAATCTTGGAACAAACCTCCCTTGATTTGATGGAGCAGTAGTGAAGTCAACACTAACTTTGTCGCGGCTCTGTTGGATCGAGGGAGGTTTGCCCAAATATTACCCAAATCCTAATTTATTCTCTATTGAACATGGCCAACCATGTGAAGGTGGAAGATCTTACTTCCACTCCCCCCCCCCCTCACATCACTCTCGATTCCCCAGTACCCAATCTATATACTAGAAAATAGTTGAAAGCAACACATTAAGATTCATGCATAGACACTAGAAAAACAACAAATTTCATAAAGACACATATGTGGTTTTGTGCATAAAGAAACATATAGCAATCATTCATTAACATATAACATTCATTCATTCATTAAACATAGACACAAAATACTTCATCTCAATAAATTTTATCATAAAAAATATGTTTTCACAATATGGTACATGATGTTTCTAAGTACACTCATTTCTTTTTCATTTTCTTTCTGTTTGAAATTAATTCATAAAGTGGCTCATCAATTCCTTCTTCCCCTTCAGTTGTTATAGCCTCTACATGTCTTATTGATGACCTGGTCGTGTACTCATGATGTCGAGGTTGTTGCAAGGGGGGGGCACAAATCATCAATTTCTATAAGAAAGAAATGTTAAATTGAGATTTTTTGTCAATATTATTACAAGTATTTCATTAATAAAAAGAGAATTAGAGTGTTCTTTAATTTCTTGAGTAGTGGAGGCAAGCGGAGTAGTTTAGGATGCAACCATATGTTCCTCTTCTTGTCTAGCCTCATCCCCTAGATTCTCTAGAGTTGAAACAGGAAAGGTATAATTAATACACCATTTGAAATTAAATATTTTTAATTGTAACCCATACTAAATTTTATAGCACATGAAATACCTCCAGTACCAAGTTGCACACCACCTTCATTGGGTGGCACTCTATCGTCACTAGGTTGTGTTCTACTAGTGGGGACACTTGTTTCTTCGTTGGTTTCCTTCTTAAAGAAAACAAACACATTACTTTATGGTCGAAACTGTATTTTAAAAGTAATTAATTATAAATAATGTTCATTGATTTTATGTACCCTTGTGTTGGTTTGAGTGTTGGAAGGTTGTGTTTCCCCCAAGATTTTTTTGTGTTCAACCACAACTTGAAATCCATGCTTGAAAGCAAGATTGAGGTATTCATGTGCTGGAGATTATTTGAACTCCAACCCTTCAAATTTGCATAAGAACATGGATTTTTCTTCTTGTGTGCATTTAAATTAAAGTTGTTAACAATATATTGTTTGGATGCAATTGAATTTTTTATACTTACAATTCGTACAACCAGTTTCAAGTAACCACTCGAGCCAAGTTTGTGTTACCCATGTTTTTTTATTCTAGCCTTGGTATATTTGGATGTGTTTGGGCTACTATATTTAAAAGTTTCAAATACCTAATTAGATGTTACAGTGAAGATAAAGCATCATAATTACATTATTAGAAGTGTCGCATACCTTCTTGAGCCAGGTGGTGTCTTTCCTTCTTTTCAAAGCATCTTCTCCATTGCATCTTCCTATAGGGACTTCCACTCCCTCTCAGGAATCATTGGAGGATGCTCATACTTAGGGTTCTTTTACAGATGAACCCTATATTGGTCTAGCAGATATTTTAAATATGTGCTTTCTTTTAAGGAGACTCCATATTCGCTGAAGGAGCCCTTATTGAACAGGCCAACCAACTTGTTTATGAGTTCATATTTTAACTTGGAACTTTGGGAATTCCACCTTGTGCATATGGTGGGCCCAAAGATATCCAAGTTTAGGTCATTCATTCATTTATAAAATGTGTTGTTTCCTACAAAAATATATTATCATTAGTTTAAAATAATCACACATTTTACGTAAATTTCAATTAGATTGTACATAATAATTAAAGAACATATTAAATACCTGGAGGTTTTTCTATTTTCATAGGGATGAGCTCATAATTTACCAAAACTTTAAACGGTAGTGTTTCCATGCTAGTGACACGATAAGATCCAGGAAAGCATGCTTCAAAATGTGCAAAGTCATGCTTTGCATCCACATCATCCCGTGCACATTCTGGCATGTGCTCGTCAAGGTTTTTCATATTTAGAGAGTCTGAAAAACACTTAAAGGAAACTCCAAAATGTCCTTTTTCATAAAGTAGTCTGATGAGACAGAGAAATAGATAAACTACTGCTCAACAGATGCTTTATTCAAATACTTTAACGAGCGTGAAAAGAACAAGATCGCTCGACAATCTTTTCATGTTTAAAGAATCTGAAAAGAGATTAAAGGGAACTCCAAGGGGTTCCTTTTTCGTATAACCTTTACGAGTCTGAAAAAGTGATAAAATTTTACTCGATTACATTCTCAGATATTTACGATCACGAGAAAGAACAAAGACTAAGCTCAAGATTGTTTTCATGTTCACGCAAGATTAAAACAAAACACAACTATGATTGGGATAGATTTTATTTTTACACAAGCTTAAAATTAGCCAAAACTATGCTTGGACTTGGTTTCATTTTTACACAAGCTTGAACCAGAGAAAACTATGCTTGGACCTGGTTTCATTTTTACACAAGCTTGAACCAGATAAAACTATGCTTGAGGTAGATGGTTTCATTTTTACACAAGATTGAACCAGAGAGAACTATGCTTGTGACTTCCCAACACAAAATAGAGGGATGGTTGGTACTTATTCCCTAGCTTAAGAAACTAGTAGCTTAACTTTAGCATGAAGTCCATAGGTTGAAAGAATTTCCCCCCAAGATTCAATTCGTCCAACAACACAGGAGGATGAAAAGAAGCTTCAAATACTATATGTAACAAAGTACTTGACTCAATCAAAGAGGGGAGAAATCTATTTCATTTTTTAACGAGCTTGACATAAGAACAAGAACTATGCTCAAGAATCTAGGTTCAATCCATGGACCTTTGTTTCATTTTTAAACGAGCTTGAAACATAAACAAGAACTATGCTCGTAAGCTTTGTTTCATTTTTTAACGAGGTTCATACAGAGATGCAAAACTATCCTCACAGCTGGTTTCATTTTTTAATGAGCTTGAAATCAGAAAACCATGCTCAAGAATCTAGGTTCAATCCCCATACCTTTGTTTCATTTTTTAATGAACTTGACACAGAAACATGAACTATGCTCGTAACTTCAGTTTCATTTTTTAACGAGGTTTCCATAGAGACACAAAAATATCCTCATAAGATGGTTTCATTTTTTAATGAGCTTGAAATCAGAAAACCATGCTCAAAGATGGTTTCTTTTTTTAACGAGCTTGAAATAAAAAAAACCATGATCAAAGATGGTTTCATTTTTTAATGAGATTGAAAGAAAAAAACCATGCTCAAATATCTCTTCTTGATCATGGCTTCCAAGAGGACAATGCTCTGGAAGGAAACCATGTCAAGGGAAAAAAATCGGTCATGGCTTCCAAGAGATCTTCACTAGTTGGAAGAAACACACCCTGGAAGGAACATATGTCAAGGGTCGTGACGGGGGTAAAGAGGTTAGGCTATAAAATCCCTATCAAAGATATCACCATGTCAACTACCGGATCTAATTCATAAGAGACTGAGCTTACAGGGAGAGGCTCATCTACATCAGCAGTTGAAGGCATGGGAGACAACGCCACATAATTGACCTCTGGCAGGGGAAATACCATATGGATATAAGAATCGTTTAGAGAATTCATCGAGTTGACGGTCAATTCAGGACCAACAAATGAAATTTGATCAATAGTCACCACTCTTCCATCGTGCGGGAAATATATCACACAAAAAATAATCGACACAATAGCTTTCATGGCATAGACATAATCTCGCCCAAGGAGTAAATCAAAATCCAAGGGTTCTTGGACTACAATGATGTCAATAAAGACATTTTCCCTCCCAAAGTTACAAGAAACTAAGGAAGGACTCCTAAAGGTTGATCGGTTCTTCTGTTAAAAGCTTACCAATTTTGCATAACACACGATGAGGATAACCCAAAGATTTCCAAGCAATAGAGGACAAAATACTAACGGATGATCCTTCATCTATCAGCGTCTGAGGAACGTCCCGACCAAAAACCTGTACTATAATCTTGAAAGGAATGTGAGAGGGAAGACAAGGTATGGTTAGTGCACCCCAATCAAAAAGGATGGCCTTGTTACTTGGAGGGGGTTCCATGAGAGAAGGAGGAATTCCCCCCAGCACGGTAGTGTTTGTATCAACAAGAAAAACATGAGAAGTATGAGGTTTACTCTATAGAGAGAGAGTAGGATCGACCAATGATGAGATCAGATCGACCACTTGGGTTTCATTATCCAAGGGGAGAATGGGGTCGACGGATGGAAATGAATCAACCACTTGGGTTTCACTCTCTTGCGGGAGAGTTGGATTGACCGAGGATGGGATCGGATCAACCACTTTGTCAACTAGTTCAATTAAGGACGTGACTAGATTGATGACATGATCAACCAGATTGAGCGATGAAGGGACCGAATTAATCATTCCATCAACTACAGAGGGGTTGAGAGAAATCTTATGGTAAGCAACTAGATGTTGAGGCTGTGAAACAGTCATGACTTCTAGGAATTTTGAGGCTTCATCCATATGAGGGAAAAGGTGAGTTAGATGACTCACTCTACATAACATACATGAGAACTTGACTCTACTTTTCTTCTTCCCAATGATATCTTGAATAGTTGACAAGAGTTCATCATCATGTTGATCAGAGGCTAATGACATGGGTTGGCGAGGGTGTGTAGACCATACTTCTATAACTTTGGATAGACCAAGAAAATATTTAGGAAGATGGCTACCCTTACAAAGCCTTCAAGGGTACTTGGGCTTACAGTTTTGGGTTGTCTTGGGAGCATCAATACTCCTAGCACGATCATCAATAACTGGTTGGTTTCCAACATGTCTAGAAGCAGTTGGAAGTTTGGACTCTTGTTATTTTTTCTTCTTCTTATTCTTCCTTTTTCTCTTCTTCTTATCCACCGGGTTACTAGCTTTAGAGCTTTCACTAGGTCAAGAAGATGAAAATGGAGAATACCTTGCAAGTGAAGAAAGTGAAGAATATCTTACAAGTGAAGATAGTGAAGGATCAACATGAGGTTGATGTTCTTGGGGGAAAGTTCTTCCAACAGAAGGACTAGCTGCATTTGGGATTACCTGAGTGGAAAACAACCATACCGGTAATCCAATTGTGAGACCTGGAAGGCCCAAAGTAGCGATGTGAGGAGGACCAATGTTTACATAAGAAGGAAAAACAAAAGGTTTCCCTGGAAAGGGGTTCCCTCATTGGTCATTCCAGGGACTGGCGCCATTAAATAAATATCCAACCTATAGTCTTCTAGGGAAAAAAAACAGCACACGCTAAAAATCTAGGAAGAAAACAAGCCAAAAATACCTTCTTACAATGAACGCACTAGTTGGTGATGAAATCCAACGTTGCAAGAACAATTCAAGAAGGGGTTGAGATAGAGCAGGTGGAAAAGTTATGTTGATGACATTCTTAACAGACTTACACCCTGGTGCAAGCACCCACACATAAACATGGGTATACCCTCCAAGGAGCCTGAGTGAGTTTGGCCTACGTCGATTTGAGGTACCGTGAAGACTTTCCGCTCCACAGTCACCTCATGTAAAGACCCTAAAGAGATAGGCCACTAGGGTTACCAATTACTACAATGATGCATGGGGAAACAGTCGATAGTCTGATACATGTGCAAAGGCAAGGTATCAAAGTCCGAAATCAACTCGAGAAGGTCGGCACGGGATTTTCTTCTCAAGTGACCCCCAATAATACATGCAATCTCTAAACCAAGACCAACAAAGCAGTGTGAGTAACTCTGTCAGTCCTAATTCGACCTCATGATTGACCCTTGTGTTAGAAGGGCTTCTCAGGACAAAATGTAGCAAGTGGATTTAAACTCTCCCTATGACAAGATACTACGTTTGTTTGCAGCTTTGGAAAGTTATCTTTCATGCCTATTCCAAAGCTCTACAACTAATCTAATGTAGGTTTGCTACCAAAAAATATAAAAATGTCTAATCAATTTTTATAAGTGATTTATTTTAAGGCTGTTGTTTACTCAAGAGGAAAATGGCATGGACTAAATGATGTTTTGACCGACTCTAAACAATGCAACGAAATGAGAATGCAAATATTTCACTTCGATGAAAGCTATATTATGAGGAGAAAATGTTTATCATTCCCAGATGCACAATGTCCCAAAATATTATAAAACTCATTAATATCAAAATTCTCAAGAAATAAGCAAAAGAGATTGTACACCAAAAATGCCAAAAACCATGCAATTTCACTACTTCAAATGCCAAGATGCCCCCAATCTAATGCAAAGAAAGAAATTAAAAAAAAAAAAAAAAAATTCAAAGATAGCTAAAAGAAAATTCAAAGTTGTCAAGAAGACAGTAATCAGACCCACCCCAAAACCATATCTAATATCTGGGCAAGAAAAACCATCAGAAATCGATTTTTTTCACAATCGACGTAGGTTGTAGACTAACACAGCACGACGATCCTTGATCATCGCAGGCTAGAGAACAATTATAGTGCTACGATGTCGCACTGTTTCAAAAGGTAGGGTGTGTCAATCCTATATCATCTCACTATCCCTCAAAGCAGGGTGCGACAATAAAAGAACAAATGGAAAAAATAAAAAATAAGAAGTTTTTTTAGTGAAATTAAACAGTCGGAGAGTTAATATGGATCTCCCAATGACTCAACAAATAGAACCCAAGAAATCAAATAAAGAAAGCGAGACTACTAGGAAAACAATTTGTTCCCCAGTATGGTCACCAAATTTTTTATCGTACAAATCAATAAGTGCGGACACAAACATATCTCCCTAGTTTTATCCTGAAACTAGAACAAAACAAGATAGAATATAAAAATTTCCCTAAGTTTTAATTATCAAGCATACTAACTAACAAGAGATAAATTACATACCTTTTAAACGTCGTTTGTCCTCGCTAGTGTCATCCTCGCTCCATTCCAAGACTTATGGGATACTGAACCTGTAAAAAGAAACAATCCAACGAAGTGAAAGAAACAATGTATACTCAATAAAACCTATGTATGTGATCAAGGAGTCATACAATAAAATAAGACCAATTTCATGAGAAAGAAATATGTTGATGTATTAAAAATTTGAAAAGGAGAATACAACCAAGGCTTTGATGTTGTAAGGTCCCTTTCAATAGTTCCTTTCTTTCCACACACTTCTACTCCACAGATTCTAAGATCAACAATATATCTTGACAAAGCAAAGCTCAAAGCCACAAAAATTACTCAATCTCACACTAAAATATAGCCAACTCAATCCAACCTTTCCAAATCTAAAAGATAACTTTCCCAAGCTAATTTTCTCCATGAGAGCTCCTCTCCTTTTATAAGCTAAAGAGGATAAAGTGAGGAGGTTAGGATGATCCCACTAAATCAGAAAATCAATTAAGATCCAAACCAATCTAAGGGCACCTCACCAGAGAAGCTTCTCTTTCTAGAAGCATCAAGAAGATGCTCATTTTTCCCACGTACGAAAATCGTCGCACCCCTATAACTGAGTAGAGTGTGATGACGTTGCAGGACAAGTTTAGTACAGCAAGCAATGATCTAGGATCGTCGAACCCCTAACATTAGGTAGGGTGCGATGATCCTCCTTAATAGGGTTTTTACAAAGGAAAAGACAACTTCTTCTCTCATGCAAAGTTCTTCTCCCTTCTTTCTTTAGGAATTCACGCCATTGATCCTTCTAAAGACAAAGGATAGGTTTACATCATTAACTGTCATAGGGGTGAAAAAAACAATGTGTAACAAATGGATACATTGTTGGGGGAAAAAATATCTCATTATATTTCCCTTTATTTTTAATGAACATACTATCAAACAATTTCCAAATTGACATATCAAATCTCAATAAAAAATAAAAATAAAAAATAGTCAGTATAAAGCTAACAAAATTATTTACAAGTTTTGTTTTTACAGTAAAGTAAAATTCTAAACAAAAAAAATAATTTTGTTTACTGGAAGTTGAAGAACCTGTTAAAATAAATAAACAAATCTCATAAAACAAGCAAAATTGTTACCCATCTTCATGATTTTACCCCCCTTGATTTTTTGCCTTAGTTTCAAGTTTCTCCTTTTTAATTTCACAACTTATTTAATGAAAGAATGAGGTTTCTTCTTAACATTTACAACATTCGTCATGCTAGGTTCCCCTTCTTTTATCTTTACTTTGACTGGATCTTGTGTGGCATCCTCAACATTGAAAAACTCTTTCCCAGTTTTTTCTTTAGTGGATGGTTCTTGTGTAACATCCTCTTAATTAATTCTTTTAGCCATGTCTGGTTCTTGTGTGACAAGCTCATATTTCACTTTTTCTACAGTGGTTGGTTCTTATGTAACAGTCTCTTCATCCATTAATTCACCCATGTTTGTTTCTTATGTGACAGACATGGTGCCTCTGGTCCCTTCTTCTAAACCAAGTGCAATTTCAACATTTTCTGCTACTTTGACGACTGGTTCTAGTGTAATAGCCATATGACTAACTCTGTCTAGTTAAAAAGTGGTTGCAAAGGGGTATGTTTCTTTAGGCTCTCTTGTGATGGCTTTTGTATCACCAATTTCCCCCAAAGGTGGTTCTTGTGTAACATCTACGGGGTTGATGATAGGTGGTTCCACTCTCTCTAGTTCATACCCCATTGGTCTTGTCCTTCTAGGTAACAATGCCACAAATTTTGCACCCGATATTTTCCTTTCTTTTAGTGTAGTTGGTGTTGCAGGTTGTTCTTCCTCAACTACAAATGGCTGCCAACTCTCCTCTGGTGTACTTTTTTCTATAATTTCTACATAATTATCCATTGAAGGAGGTGTGGGATGGTCAGATCTTTTTTCATCGACTTCCTCAGGGTTGTCATCCTAGTCAATATCCCCTATGATTTTTGTTGCTTCGCTTGTCTCCCTAATGTCCATCTCATTTTTTTGTTCACCCTACTCTGCCTCTTCCTTTTGTTCCCCCTCGGACTCTTTCGGTAGTCCCAGGAATTTTCTCCATGTCAGTGGGGTGCTTCCCAAGGCATCGAGAATCAAGGGCTTGATTAAATCGTGGTTTGTGATTACTGCTAAAGGACATTTTTCACTTCTCACAGAGTGTGCCATCAGTTGTAAGGACCTTAACAGGAGATATGGGATTTTCAATCAAACATTATTCCTTACATGCGATGACAACATGAGATGATAATAAAATATTACCTGGCAGCGACACGTGCATGTCAAGTACTTTTGGATGAATAAATTCATGTACTTCTATATAGAAAGTAAGGACTCTCACACATATCCTTTCCCTCGATGTTGCAAGAGTTATCCTTCTCTACTAAATTATTTTGTTGCATGAGTCAAGGATGACCTCCTACAAAACCATCGCTCACCTTCTTCCAGGAGGCTCATCACCCTTGCTATGATTTCTTCTATTACTAAAACCTTCATACCTTTCACCATGGATTTTTTGCCAGTCAGGTTCTGGAATAATGCTTGTGTCGCTTGCATGTCTATCAAATTAGTGAAAAGTAATTGTAGTATCTATCAAATTGGTGGTGGAATTGGCAGAACTTTTAGAGGATGCGTGATGTGCAATAACAAATATGAGCTATAGCAGTGTAGAGAGTGTTGGAATTGTGCTTCTAGTTTGGACATGAGGGAACTTTAATCGTGTTGGAACTGAAAATTTGAAGAAGATGGAAAAAATTAAATTTGTAATAATTATAATACATCGTGTTGGTACTTGAACAGGTTCTAGCATTGTTTGTGTTGGAAGTTATACAAGTTTCAACAGTTGATTGTGTTGTTATTTGGATAAGTTTTGGCAATTAGTCGTGTTTTTACTTGACAAGTTTCAGCAATTTATCATGTTGTTAGTTGAAAAGTTTCAGATTTATGCAAAATTTACAGCATTGTTCCTATAGAATACAAAAAGGTCATGTTGTGCCAACACTGAAAATTTAACATGAATATTTTATTTGGAACAATAAAAATGACTGAAAAATAACTATATATATATAAAGCAGTTGTCAGCTGCCAACGAGTTGGTTTTCAACTAACACATGTCTAATTGTTCCCTTAAGGGGATTTTCACAATTAGATATTTATTTATTTTATTTTTGTTATTGTTGTTATTATTATTATTATTATTTTATGGTGTTGATGGTGTCGAGGTCTGTCTTTCCTCGTTGAGCATTTATACATGTAGGCTGGAGAAAACATGCTTGTTGAAAGAGTCCTTCTAGGTTGGATGATGATCATATAACCATCGATAATGTCCATTGGCAAGCAGAGGGGTGCATTCTCCATTTATGGTTATTAACTTAATAGTTTTGTTGTCAAAAACTATATCTACCTCATAAGGGCCCAACCATCTAGTGCGAATTTTTCCCTTAAAATATTTAAACCTCGATTCATACAGAAGTGCCCAATCTCCTAGTTGAAACAACTTATTTTAATGAGCTTGTCATGCCACTTTACATGTTGTTTCTAGACAATATCAATATGTTGCACTCCATCCAGGAGGATTTCATCGAGCTCGTTAAGTTGTTCTAATCGATGCTTTTGTCTTGTTGTCAAATCCAAACCAACATGTACAACAGTTCTAAGTGTGCCGATTTCAAATTCAATTGGAAATATCGAACATTTACCATATACCAACTAGAATGGAGAGAAGCTCGTTGTATTTCTCCAAGTCATTCTATAATCCCATAGATATTTTGGCAATCAATCAACCCAATATCTAAAATGGTTGGCCACTATCTTTGTGAGAATATTTTCCAATACTTTATTTGTGCTCTCGACCTGCCCATTTGCTTGTTGGTGGTAAGTAGAAGTGACTTGATGGTGAATCTAGTCCCCGTAAGATAGGAGTTGTAGACACCAATGTTTTTAGTTTTTCAAAAGAAGATTGACAACTCTTAGTCCATGACAATTTTGCATCCCTCATAAGCAATGAAAATAGAGGGGATTCTATTTTAGAATAATTTTCAATGAAGTGACAATAGTATCCAGTCTTCCCCAAAAATATATGTACCTATTTCTACGTTTTTGGAGGTGGCATACTCAAGATTACCGGAATTGTTGTCGGGTAGGCCTGAATCCCAGTAGTAGAGAGAAAATGTTCCAATACCACTCCTTCGGTCATCATCATATGGCACTTTTATGTACTTAGTGAGAGGTTAGTTTTCTTGCATTGTTGGAGTGTTTTCTCTAGATTAGATAGTGCTTCATCAAAATCAGTACCATATGGAGTAAAATCATCGATATATATTTCAACACTATCATTAACCAAATCAAAAAAAATGCCTAATATCGCTCGCTAGAAGGTAGTGGGTGCATTACAAAGTCAAAATGAAGGACACGATATGAAAATGTTCCCTAGGGGCAGGTGAAAGTCATCTTATGTTGGTCTTTGAGAGCAATCTGGATTTGATTATATCCACTGAAACCGTCAAGGAAAGAAAAATACTTCTTTCCTGATAGTGTTTCTAGGACTTGGTCGATAAATGGTAATGGGAAATGGTCTTTTACGTAGCTTTATTTTGTTCTCTATAGTCCATGCATATCTGTCATTTTCCATTTTTCTTTGGGACAATAATGAGAGGTGATACCCATTCGTTGTCAAATATCAAATAAATAAAATTAACATCCAACAGTTTCTGGAGTTCCTTTTCAACAATGTCCCTCAGGGTGGGGTTCATCCTCATTTGAGATTGTCGGGTGTGGTTATAGTCTTTTTTATGTAAATATAATGGGTACAGAGATCAAGGTGTACACCCTTCATATCCTTGTAATCCCATGTGAAGTATTCTTTTTCTTCTTTCGGGACTTGTAACAGTTTGTCAATCTGTGCAGGGGTCAAGTTTGGATTATTTTTTAGTGTTTTCCCTGGTTCTATTTCAACTGAGGTGTTATCATGAATGATTGTTGTTGGTATACCTTCTTATTCTTGTTGTGGATTTGGATCATAAATTTCAGGGACATCATCATTAACTACAGTTTCTATTAGTTGATACATGGATTGAGGAACAAAGGAGGCGTTACTGATAAAGGTATTGATAAAATCATCCTCTGTTTCAATTTTAAAAGACAGGGATTTTTCAGTTGTTAAGGTAGGCTAGACATTTTCATCTTTGAGATCAAAATCAACCCACAAAGGGTTTGATATGTCATTATAGCCTTTGTTCGTGGGTAGAGGAATAGTTTTTTCATGGAATCCCCATGGGAAATTGTCATGTTCCCTATTTTCATCTGATATAAGCGTCATTCATGGATAACCATGGCCAGCTCAAAATCAAAGGATGTCCTTTTAGGAAATATTTTGTCTGCTTGACAAATAAGTCTATTGGATATGCCCAATGATCAAAATCTAGACCAGGGGTCAAATTTTAGCTCAAAAATCAATGTTATCGGAATTGCCTCAAAACGAATGAGAGTGTAGCCCTCGTCATCATGAATCCAACGCAACTCGTTTCATCTCAAACGGACATCGGGAGCGAGAGATATTGCAATCTGTTCATAAAGTCAAACAGGCAAAAAAAATGATGTTGACTGTACAGTCCGTACAGGCTGATGTGGCAAGGCCGTACGACCGTATGATGACGTAGAATGTGGTGACATGGAAATCATCTGTTGGTTGAAATTTGGTCGAATTGGAAGTCGACACGTGGCACTGTTTGGGGCAAGTGATTGGGTGCCACGTGGCCCAATCATGGGCTGCCACGTGGCACCCCGGTATTGATTGCTTGTTTTGTTTATTAAAATGTATTGGAGTCCGTGGGGTTTGACCCCCAGACCTCCCCACTGCATATAGCTTTCACAAACTCCAACCGACCAATGGGTCACACGTTGTGCTTTGAAACATATGCCCATAACCTTTGTTAAATGGCGCGGAGTAACTCATATGTGGTTTCAAATGTGAGACCCGCGGCCATTTGCTTTTGCATATGCCCATACTATATACCATGTAACCAATGGTTGGCACGGGGTTTTAATACATATCCCGTGGTCTTGTTAACACATATGACCATAACCAGAGTGCGGGGGGGAGTTAAAACAGTTGTAACGGTTTAAGCCCTTTTTGTCAATACGCGCGGTCATATGACCCACGTGCCCAGGTGCTAGGCGGTTAGGGGCTGGCGCGCCCATAACCGTCCTACAGTTCACACCGTTGGCACGTTTGTACCCGGTGCTGGGTTTAAACACGAATTTGGAGCGTGTTCTTGGTTGAAGCACACAAGGGTGCGTTTTGTAGATGCAGAGCCAGCAAGCTTGAAGGAAGAGGATGGCAAGAGGCCTATCTTTCTCATTTTTTGGCCGATTAAGGTGCCGTAAAAGCCCAGCTAGGGGTTTTTGGATGTCTTGAATCCATTGGCATTGTTATCAAGGCCATTTGAAGACTTCTTTTGCATTTTTTCAGCCATTTAAGTTTCAGTAAGCTCTAGGGAGCTTGAAGCCCTCATTGATTGAGGACATGTTTTGGTGAGCCTATGTTTGTTTTTTGTGATTGAATAAACATTTTTGGCTAATTGTTATGCTCTGAACACATTGGGACAGGTTTCAGAGGCTTTTGAGGACTTTTACAGGTGTTTTTTCCAAAGATAATCTCATTGAAGCTTATGGCCACATGTAGAAGAGGTCATGCCCGGATGAGCCATGATCCGTTTTCAGAGTTCTATTAGTCATTTTTGGGGTTTTTATGTGTTCTGATCCCAATGGTACAATCTGTTTTTCCATTGGAGTTGAGAAGCAGCTTGTAAAATAACTTTTGACAAATTAATCCCAGGGAGCCAAGTCCATTGATGGAGGCTCAAGGAGATGTAGCCCGGAGAGGGGTGAACTCCTTTATCATCTTGTTCTTGTTGTGAGTTTGATGGTTATTTTGCTGCAAGTTGTGTTGCTGTGTATTTATTTAAAGTACATATTTAACCATCTAAAAGAACATTTCCTCACACATAAACATTCAAAAGAAGATTCATAAACTTAACACATGATTCTATCTTGCATATTTTAACACATGAAGCAAGGTCCTGTAAAGTTTATTTTTAATGAAGTAGAGGGTGCTTGCATAGCATAACAAGTCAGCCTTCTATTTTTAGATCAGGTGGTATCAGAGCATATGTTTGTTTTTCTCATGTGTTTGCCATTGATAGCTTGAGATTTAGCTATTGGTTTTTGTGCAAGTTTTGTGTTGAAGTTTGATATCTTGCAAGGATGGAGGAAGCTTCAAGCATTGATAGTTCTCATACATATTCATTATATAAATTATTTGACAAAGAAGAGATTCTAACTATGAGAGATTTGATGAAAGAGATGTGTGAAGATAGAAATGAGTGCATTGCCCTTGAAGAGCAAATGATGGCCATGAATAAGGAGAAAGACCAACTTCTTCAAAAGTTGCAAGAGATGGATATTCAACTCCATGAGGCAAAGGAAACCCTTACTAAGTACATGCATGAACATAAGGTATGCAATGTTAGTTTATCTTCTAATTCCTCTCAAGATGTATGCTTTGGTGTTTTTGAAAATCACACAAGAGGAATAGGGTCCAAGTTATTGTTAAAAATGGGCTATGAAGGTAGAGGTTTGGGCAAGCATGCACAAGGCATTGTTGAGCCTATTGTTGTTGAAGAAAGACCTAAGTATTGTGGTCTTGGATATGAACAGAAAGATGGAACAAATTCCAAAGTCGAGGAGACAAGGGAAAAAGTTCCAAGCACAAACTTTGTTTCAAGTTCACCTCCTCAAGAAGGCTTTAAAGGTGAAATTTCAAGAACTTTTGTTGAAAGTTCATTCCCTCCAGCATGCAAGGGTTGAGTTCAAGATGAATGCGAATGTGTGAAACGAAAGAGTTGTGACAGTGATGAGGACAAGAACATTGTTGATGGTCTTCAAAGGAGAGCTTGTAACTCTTCAGATTCACCTCCTCAAAGAGGCGATAAAGGTGAATGTTCAAGGTA
>ML786670.1:318800-337893 GCA_009831015.1 Picea engelmannii
GTTAAGAATGATAAATTTGTATGTAAAAATGGAAGAAAGAATCCATGTACATATTGTGGTTTATATAACCATCATGTTTCAAAGTGTTGGAAAAGATTGGCCAATTTCAGGAAACTTTACAAGCAAAGACAGCGTGAAAAGAGAATGCAAAAGATTTGCACTCATTGTCAGAAGCGGGGTCATCTCATCGACCAATGTTGGACATTGCATCCAACCACTCATCCACGGCACAAGAAGTAGTTGGATAAAGAGATTGGCAAGAATGGAAGAGGAGATTCCATCATCAATGTGAGTCAAGATGATTCACAAGAGGACGATTTTCAGTAGAAAAAGTCACCGTTGAGTTGGCTTGGTAAGAAATGGTTGGATTTCTTGAGCAAGTAAGGCTTACATTTTCTATTGTAAATAAACTTTTCAGCGTTATGTGTGCATTTATGGGAAGCATGATAAGTTGTAACAGTTTATCACAACTTGCATGATGCAAGTTGCATGTGAATTCAATTCATTTTGAAGGCATTTTTGTTGTTGCATAAATTCGCCAGGAGGATGGATATGATGTTCACTTGTTACTGCCATTTATCTTTTTCATTTCAACTCTTATGTACCCACATGTTTCAGGTTTGTGTACTTATGTTCGTATTGGAAGGAGAGTTGAAGAGTCATGCACATGCATTTGTTTTTTGTATGTGTAAGCAGTGGACCTGGTGATGGTTTATCATGAATGATTCATGATTGTAACATGATTGTGTATCATGTTTGTCGACTTGTCATTTTTGGGAAGGTTGAGATGTTTCAAATGAGTCTCAACTAGTGTCGATGATTGTCTGATGACTATGTTGTGTCGATCGTGTTTTTCGACTTATGTTTAGTCGATGGTGTTTGTTGACTTGTAAGTTGATTTTGAGTACACCATGATGCAGGAAAACACCATGTACTTTGATGAAGTACAATATGCGACAGTTTGTTTGAAGACAAAGACTTTGTTGGCATCATTTTTCAGTCTTGTAAATTTGTTTTCAAGATTGATGGTTTTCTTGGCTTGTGACAAGATGTCGCAGGGAAGCTTTTGTAGCCATTGGAGAGCTGATTATGTTGACGTCAAAGATTTCACAAGAGGGACTTGATTCTTAGTGGGAAGGTTGGCATTCTTCTAAGCACAGAGAGAACAGTGGGTCAGCAGCAGCCAGAGAACAGTGGTTGAGGGACATAGCCAATTGCAGTGCAAGGCATGTCAAGGTATCCAGGTGATTGTCGAAAAGACTTTTCAAGTAGAATCAGTTGATATAACTTGAAAGCAGAGGTGTATTGAATCTCAGATCGATAATCATAAGCTATTGTGGGTCCAAAATCCTTTCAGTGGGAAGGTGTGATCAAAATCTGGACCAGGGGTCAAATTTTAGCTCAAAAATCAATGTTATCAGAATTGCCTCAAAACAAATGATAGCATATCCCTCGTCATCATGAATCCAAAACAACTCGTTTCATCTCAAACGGACGTCGAGAGTGAGAGATATTGCAATCTGTTCATAAAGTCAAACAGGCAAAAAAAAATGATGCTGACTGTACAGTCCGTACAGGCTGATGTGGCAGGGTCGTACGACCGTACGATGATGTGGAATGTGGTGACATGGCAATCATCTATTGGTTGAAAGTTGGTTGAATTGGAAGTCGACATGTGGCACTGTTTGGGGCAAGTGATTGGGTGCCACGTGGCCCAATTATGGGTTGCCATGTGGCACCCCGGTATTGATTGCTTGTTTTGTTTATTAAAATGTATTGGAGTCTGTGGGGTTTGACCCCCAGACCTCCCCACTACATATAGATTTCACAAACTCCAACCAACCAATGGGTCACACATTGTGCTTTGAAACATATGCACATAACCTTTGTTAAATGGTGCAGAGTAACTCATATGTGGTTTCAAATGTGAGACCCGCGGTCATTTGTTTTTGCATATGCCCATACTATATACCATGTAACCAATGGTTGGCATGGGGTTTTAATACATAGCTCGTGGTCTTGTTAACACATATGACCATAACCGGAGTGCGGGGGGGACTTAAAAGAGTTGTAACGGTTTAAGCCCTTTTTGCCAATACGCGCAGTCATATGACCCACGTGCCCAGGTGCTAGGCGGTTAGGGGCTAGCGCACCCATAACCGTCCTACAGTTCACACCGTTGGCACGGTTGTGCCCGATGCTGGGTTTAAACATGAAATTGGAGCGTGTTCTTGGTTGAATCACACAAGGGTGCGTTTTGTAGATGCAGAGCCAGCAAGCTTGAAGGAAGAGGATGGCAGGAGGCCTATCTTTCTCATTTTTTGGCCGATTGAGGTGCCGTAAAAGCCCAGCTAGGTATTTTTGGACATCAAGAATCCATTGGCACTGTTATCAAGGCCATTTGAAGACTTCTTTTGTAGGTTTTTATCCATTGAAGTTTCAGCAAGCTCTAGGGAGCTTGAAGCCCTCATTGATTGAGGACATGTTTTGGTGAGCCTATGTTTGTTTTCTGTGATTGAATAATCATTTTTGGATAATTGTTATGCTCTGAACACATTGGGACAGGTTTTAGAGGATTTTGAGGACTTTTACAGGTGTTTTTTCCAAAGAGAAGCTCATTGAAGCTTATGGCCACATGTAGAAGAGGTCATGCCCGGATGAGCCATGTTCCGTTTTCAGAGTTCTATTAGTCATTTTTGGGGTTTTTATGTGTTATGATCCCAATGGTACAGTCTGTTTTTTCATTGGATTTGAGAAGCATCTTGTAAAATAACTTTTGACAAATTAATCCCAGGGAGCCAAGTCCATTGATGGAGGCTCAAGGAGATGTAGCCCAGAGAGGGGTGAACTCCTTTATCATCTTGTTCTTGTTGTGAGTTTGATGGTTATTTTGCTGCAAGTTGTGTTGTTGTGTATTTATTTAAAGTACATATTTAACCATCTAAAAGAACATTTCCTCACACATAAACATTCAAAAGAAGATTCATAAACTTAACACATGATTCTATCTTGCATATTTTAACACATAAAGCAAGGTCCTGTAAAGTTTATTTTTAATGAAGTAGAGGGTGCTTGCATAGCATAACAAGTCAGCCTTCTATTTTCATATCACCCAAGAGTCCACGGAGATCTCAATGTCCTCCAAGATCCCTTCCAGTCGAATGGTGGATCGATCAGCCAGTTCAAGAACTGTGGGGGTTGGTATAAGGTTTATAGATCCTAGCAACTCCCAAGTTTCCTTAGTCATGATATTAATGGCTTCCCCCAAATCCACTAATGTATTGGGGAGATTTTTCTCTTGGATATGAATAATGATTGTTGGATTCACAGGATCATCATATTTGAGGGGTGTGTCCCTGCCTAGGATCAAGTTAGATAGTTTTCCCAACACATGGATAATGGGTGGGGTCTATGTGTCTCCTTCCCGGTTTGTTAAGGAAAAAATCCTACACGGTCTTGGCATAGATTAGCACATACCCTATTTCTTTTAACAATTGGATCTTAACACACAATTCATGAAGTTCTCCCAATAGGTTGAGTTCAGGTTGGGGGGGTATCTTAGCTATTTCTATCCTTCATGGATATGGAGGAGTAACATCTTGAGTGTGGGTTGGGATAGCAACATGCGCTTTTTGGGTTGTTGTTGTTACTACTGAAGTTACAACATCTGTAGGGTATTTAATTCTTTCTTGATGTTTTTATGTTTCAGGAGGTAGGGGTTCATCCTCCATCTGTTTGGTGATTATTGGTGAATTTTCTAAGCGAATTACCCTCCCAGACTTAAGGTGTAAATTGTTACATACAAAGGGGCCAATACCATAGGTTGGGAAGGTTGATGTTTCAACCTATTGAACTGTCTTATTGTTTGGATTTGGATTGGATTGAACAGATAATTGAGGTCATATCACAGGGACATTCATTGAGGTATTTATTGGTGCATTCATAGGGAGTTTCAATTGTGGTTGCATAGGAAATTGTGGAGGTAATGTTAAAGGAAACTGTGGTTGGGGTACTAGAAATTGTTGTACAGGGAGAGAGGGATTTCACCAGTTTGGTGGCCAAGGGGATTTCTGGGTTGGTTGAGCTGACCATTGTACCCAAGGTGAGGGGTTTTGAAATTGTTGGGGGCTCTTCCAGGAAGGATTGAAAAGTTGTGATTTTTGAGAACTATACTGACTATTCCAAGTATTGAAAAATGTAGAAGGATCTTGATTCATACCTGGAGGTCGTTCCTTCCATAGTTTCTTTGAATCTAGAAAGTAAATTGGTTCAGCTTCCTCATTGTTGCCCCAGTAGACTGCCTTTTTCCTTGGAAAATATCGAAAGGATTTTGTAGGATGATATTGATCGCAAATTTTACATACTTCAAAAAAATTCACTAGACATTCCTTTGAACAGTGTTTTTTTTCTACATTTTGGGCACCAAATGGAAAGTGCTTTTTCGGCCTCAAGTTTTTTTTGTTTAGCTTGAAACACATCCAACTGTGAAGATAGTGTCCCAAGGATTTCAGTCTTAAAGTATTCTAGTAAATTTATAATCTCTAACCAATTTACTCCCCCATTTGTTGACTTTGTGGCTCTGGTGGTAAATTATGTAATCCCTGGTTTGTTTCGATACATCCCCCTTGAACATCTTTTGCATAGATCAAAAAATTTCTCATAAATTTTCTTTAGAGATATCCCCTTTTCTCATTAAATTCAAAATGTCCAACCATTCATATCGCATTCATCTGATCAAGATTATTTTTAATATGTCACCACTCAAAGTGATATCTGAGTATATCTACAAATTATATTGGAACCATTCTACATAATCTTCCAGGTTCTCATCCTCTTTTTGTGCCAACTTAAATATTTCTTCCATCAGTTATCGAGATCTACACTATTCTTGATACTTCTTAAGGAAGGTTTTATGGATGTCATCCCTAGAGGTTATAGTACCACCACCGAGACCCATAAACCATCTCAGAGTTGCTCCCTTCAAGGTGGCAGGGAACAATTTTAGCTTCTACAAATTAGTTGTATAGTCATAACTCCAGCATAGTACATCAAATTCGAACAAGAAGGCATATGGATCTTCAGTGGTGATCCCATGGAATTTAGGGAGGAATGATAAGTACATCGACTTCATAGGTGCACCTCCATGTGTATCAACAATAGGGAACTCGATTGTATAGGTTGTATCGATCATATTTTTCCACAACTACTAATAGTATTCTGGGACTCTAAAGCCAAGAGCTACTTGTTGAGGTGAAATAGGATCCTTAGTCTCTAGTGTTGCAGGTTTCGCAGAACTTCCTTGATCCAAATAGGAATTTTAGGGGTTGTTCCCCATGCTGGATTTTGGTAACCTGGTGTAGGCTCTCTTGTTTCTCCACATCCTTCCGTTGGATTATGAAACTCAGGTTCTACTATTACAGAGGATTCTCCTTGTGGTCATGATTATTTTCTTATCTCATCTTCGACTATCTCAGTGGAATTACTCATGATTTTCTGACGACTAGTGCCTACATGAGACGCCACTTTTGCAACATTGTGAGATTTTGATTCTTCCCTTGAAATAATCTCCTATATATATGTTTTGTTTCCTTGATCCTTTTGTTTCGGACCTCCTCTACCTCTAGGATTATTAGTTTTTTGGGGTCTTCCTCTTCCTCTACATCTATTCATGCATCATATATTATTTATCACCCATGCAGTTTATATGCTCTGGTGCATGTGGGACGAGAGTCTATTAGGGATAACCCAAGGTTGATGATAGATGTGTAGGTTATTACATTTTGTATTTACTTCTCAGGCCCCAATAGTACCAGATATAATGCATCTAATCCAGAACTAAATTATACTATTGCACCCTTATAACCTCCCTAAAAACGATGCCAAAATGTTGGCATTTTTAAATGTCTTTTTAAAACAAGTAAATAACATTTCACATTAATTGTCAAACTAGGGATCATATTTTATTTCAAGGTTATGTGAAAGTTCTATGAAGGCTACAATTTCTTCTATAGTGATGGTGATTCTAAATGATCGTGTATTAAATGAATGGGAAAATCACTCAATTAATCCTTTTTCAAGAAGACACACTTCCAAGTTGTTTTATCTCAAGCCTTATGAAAAATCATAGGAAAATATGGTTACACTCAATCCAATCAATTCCTGACTAAAAGAACAATCCCAATTAATTCATACAACATGCATCTGAAATGAAATCACTTCAATCCATGTAAACCCTACTGGAAAGAAATCAATTGCAACAACCTAACATCATTCTTAACCAATCCACAAGATCCTGATCATTTAAACAGAATTCACATGTTATAATTTAAGAATAAAATCTATCTATCAAAAGTAATTCCATGATGCAAAAATTTAGAAGAACTTCAACCAGGGGTAAAAGTCATGATGCAAATTGATCAACTTTTCAAGTATCATCACATACAATCAACTTTAACCAATAACAAGTAACAACGTGTGGAATTAACAAAGACCAAGAACAAGTAACAACTCACAAAATTAACCAAAATTGTGAATAAGTAATAGCTTGTTGATGGGTGTTCTATATGCACTAAAAACACACTAAAAAACCTCAATAAAATTGTCAACTTGGGGTATGTAAACTTAGAGTTGTAGCACTATATATGCCAAGGCATAAAGGATAGAGGTAGTATTGTCTAACTAAGAAAAGGGGATATTTAAAAGCTAATCTATTCAAGCAAAGACTACTAATGATTAAACCCTACTAAGAAACTTAAACTATGTAACCTAAGTAACTTTTGAACAAAGGATCGATGGAGGGTCCTAAGAAAGAAAATGAAAACCGTACTTAAAGAAAGCTAACGTAATCATGACAATAAGCAAAATCAAACTATCTACCTAATAAGAAATAACAACATCAAACTACTTTAATTAACCTACTCAAATTCAATAAGCAAATATCCTATAAAAGTAAGTAAATAAGCAAGCAACTACCCTATTAAAGCAAAATAGACAAGCAAGCAACTACCCTATTAAAGCAAGTAAACAAGCAAGAAAACAACTAACTAACCTATGATAACTTCTGCATCAAGTAAAATAATTAAGATTACTCAATAAGCAAATAATTAAGCTAAGAAGCAAGTGGAGGAGATAACTAGGCGGGAATACACAAGCTTCGATAATGGCGGATTATCAGGCATATGATTACACCAGCTTCAATAATGTCATATTTTCAGGCACAGGATTACTACTTGGATCATTTATGATCCATGGTCTTTTTTTCTTGACTACTACTCTAGAGGGTGTTAAGAGTTGTTTTGTTTTTTTTGAGTTATTTTAGATCTTTTCCCCTTCAGGACAGACTCTATCGCTTGTGACAGTTTTTGGAGTTTAGTAGTGGAGTACTTTTCGGGGATAGGTTTTATTTTATATTGATGCAATCTGACCTGTGTTTGTTGGGAAACATCACTCTTTCTTGGGTACGTTGGCTTGTTTTTCCTCTGTCAGAGTTCCCCTGTGTTGACAAGTCGAGGAGTCTCGGGATTGAAGACTTTTATTGGACTTAGGACCTTTCCTGACAACCTGTGTTCTGCTGGATTAAAGAACCATTTTTTTTTTGTCTATGTTCCCTTTTACTATGGCTATGGACTTGAAAGAAAATAATGACTTGCTACAGGATGTCATGAACCTTATGGATCCTTTGGATGAGGTAGTGTGGAATAGAAATGGACTATTCATTTCGATCAACTTGGTTGGGGTGTGTTCGGGTATATCGTCTTGTACTACTCATTCTTTACCTAAGACTGGGGACATTAATGATCCATGTCACCTCTCACCACAGGGTAACCGAATGAAACATAAAACCTTGTCTGATGGTGGTCCCCCTTTTACTAATTGTTCGTCTCTGCCTAGGAAAGGGGACAAAGGTGATTTTATGGATGGCCAGGTTAAAAACTCTTCACTAAAAATTCCTCAGTCAGGGGTTCGGAAATGGGATTGGAGGCCAAATAAGAGAGTGAGGAATATGGTATTATGGGAGGATTTGGATCTAGCAGAGACCTGCAGACTGACTATGTGTGGGATGGTAGGGAGACTTTCCTACTCTTTTCTAGCTGACACTTTTTTTTTAGCTTGGGTACAAAAAACTTGGACTTCATTACTAGGTTATGTCCCTAAGATACTATATCTTACAAAAGGGTGGATGGGGTTTATTTTCAAGACCTTGAAGGATGTCTCCATACTTCTGTATAGGTTCTAGTTGTTGGGAAGTAGCACACTAATGTTGAAAATGTGGAGGGTGGCCTTTGACCCTTCTACTGAGCACTTTCAACACAGGCATCTATGGGTACTATTGCCTGGACTTCCATTACATTTCTGACATGAGGGGGCCCTAAAGGCCATTGGAAATGCCCTGGGAATATTTATTACTGTAGACTCCACATCCCTATCTACTTCATCAAGGAAAGTGGGGAGGATTTTGGTGGAAATAGATATACATGAATGTCTTCTAGAAACTCTAGACATAGCATGGTGAGGAAAACACACCATTCAATGCTTAGACTATCAAGGCATCCCTTTCAGATGCAGTTTGTGCCATTATACTGGTCATCTTCGGAGATAATGTAGTGGAACAGTTATTGAGGAAAAATCTGAGAATACCCTTTTACAGGAAGATCCTCCGGCTTATATGGATGACGAAGTATCCTTAGGCATTGCAAATTTTCATGATACAGTTGAGGATCTTCCATACACTATGTCGGGTAAGCTAAAACAATACTGCCCCTCACTATTTTCTTCATTAACCATGTGGGAAAAAGAAGCTCTAGAAACCTTGGGGTGGCTGCTGCAAGCTACTACTGAATCCAAAGGGGTTAATGAGGGGATACAGGTAGGTGTAGAGCCAAGTAAGGTGTTGTTGTCTTCCATTGGCATTGAGGGAAGGATTCCTAGCAATGATAAAGTTTGCATTATGACTAGTGATACATCTTATCCACCTAGCTTCTCCATGCCCCGATGCTCTTACAGCTCGTTGCTCAGCCTACCTTTAAAATCTATCCTTTCAAATTCAATGAATAATGGCTCAGTGAGAAGGAGTTTATAGAGTTAGTGTATAAATTTTGGACAGATCCGGTGTATCTGACTAAAAGAGGCAAGCAAAAGAGACTTATATGGAAGTTACAAGTCCTAAAAAAATAATCTAGAAGTTGGAATAATGAAATTAAGACAAAAAATAAAGCAAATATGATTGAGATCGAAGTCGGGATTACAGAGAACATTAAGTCAATGTTGGAAGGTCATACTAATGTAGAATATGAGGTAGATTTTTGGGCTCTGGAGATCGAAAGGAATGGGTTACTTAGGAAAGAGGAAGAGCTTTGGCGCTTACGCAACAGGGAACTTTGACTAGAATGTGGGGACAAGAACACAAAGTACTTTCATAAACTAGCAAGCTACAATAGAATCAAAAATCATATCTGGGAAATCAAAAGGGAGGCATGCGACTTGGTTTCTGATCAAAAGTCTATCAAGTGTGAAGTTGTGCAATATTTCAAACAATTTTACAGGGCATCGACTTCAAGGTATATAGCCGATCAATGAAAGATGGTGGAACTCTTTTCATTGACAATCAATGAAGAAGAATCGAGCACATTATACAGGCCAGTATTGCTCGAGGAATTGATAGATGTACTTTCACACTGTAAGAATGAAATAAGTATGGGCCTAGATGGGTGGACAATAGAGTTTTTCTTTCATTATTTTGAGCTAGTGGGGGGAGATCTGTTGGATATGGTGGAAGAATCAATAACTCTAGGCAGTATAATGGGTGGACTAAATTCTAATTTTTTGACCTTGATTCCAAAGGCTAATAACCCTAATAATTTTAAGGACTTCCGTCCTATTTCTCTATGTAACCTATGTTACTAGCTTATATCCAAAATTGTTGCCAACCGGATTAAGCCCTTCCTGTCAAAGTCAATATCGTCTGAACAAATGGGCTTTCTGAAAGGGAGGTGTATACAAGATGCAATCGGAATAGCTCATGAAATCCTTCATAGTATCAAGAAGAAGAAGATGCAGGCCCTTGTCCTTAAACTGTACTTAAAGAAATCCTATGACTGCATTGACTGGGATTTCCTTAGGCTGATTCTTCACAAAATTGGATTAGGGATAAATATGACTAATTGGATCATGTCTTGCCTCACTTCTTCATCCTTTGTTTTCTTACTCAATGGGGAAGCTACAGATTTTTTCAGAAGCGGGAGGGGAGTAAGGCAGGGTTTCCCTCTTTCTCCTCTTCTTTTCATTCTAGTTATGGAGGGCCTCAACCTATTATTGAAGAACAGTCTGGAAAAAGGAGAGATTACAGGGATCAAGTTTGCTAGAGTGACCAAAATTATTCACTTTTTGTTTGTAGACGGTGTGATGATTATGTCTAAATCAAGCCTTGGGGAATGGAGAGAGATTGATAAACTGATTAGTTTCTTTTGTAGAGATTTCGGACTTGCGATGAATCTTTCTAATTCTACGGTCTATTCTGTTGGTCTCTCGAAGTCATATGTGTCCCCTTACAAATATTTCCTTCCCTTTTCTTTTAGTGACCTCTCAAATGGTTTTTGTTATCTAGGGTATAATTTAAAAACTGGAGCACATCAAGCAGCAGATTGGAGTTGGCTTGTTAAAAAAGTCACTAATAAAATCGTTCTTTGGTGCAACAGGTGGCTCTCTTTGGGTGGGAGATTTATCTTGATTAAATCTGTACTGGAAGGCCAAGCAGTTTTCTGGATGTCCATGGAAGCCTTGCCACAGTCGATTTTATCCAAAATCAGAAAACTAATGTTCCATTTTTTATGGAATGGTCAGTAGGATCGCAAGAAATTTCATCTCTGTCGGTGGGAATTTTTGTCTAGACCCAAGAAGTATGGGGGTTGGCATCTCCATAATCTTAATACTTTCAATTTGGCTTTGAACACGGCCACTCTTTGGCGTGTATTAAATCAGGAGAGCCTCTGGAACCAAGTAATAAGAGACAAATATCTTCAGAATTCCTCACTTATCAGCTGGATTAGAAGGCCATTACATAAGTACTTTTCAGCTTCCAGGATTTGGTTAAGTCTTCTTCGCTCTTTGTCGATTATCAATCATTAAATAACCTGGTTTCCTAGAGCCAGACATTCTATAAATATTGGGCGTGACAGGATTCTGGGCTTGGGTGTTGGCTCATTCCTCAGTAAAGAAATTCTCTCAGTGCTTACTCATAGACAGGTGATAACCCTTTCTCATGCTAAAGAAAGGCGTGAGTTTGTCTTCTCTACAGAGACCTGGCGGTCTAGTGATGAGTTGGGGTTGTCAGGTGAACTAGCGTTAGAATGGACTGTGTATACCTTGGAATTAAATGGTACAAGTATCACTCTAAACTCCAATTTGATGGATGAACTCAGGTGGTCGGATGGGGACGGTTCTAGGGAGATCACTGTCTAGAATGTATACAATGCAATTTTCACTACACAAAATATGTCGATTGTGAGTGGATGGATGGTTAATTTCTGGAAGTGGTGCGATCAGTTGAAAATTTCACTATTTTTTTGGCTGGCAACATTTAATAAAGTCTTAACATGGGATGCATTGTTGAAAAAAGGTTGGATATGTCCGGGTTTTTTCCACATGTACAGAGCAAGCACAGAAGATGCACCACACTTATTCATCCAATGCTCTTTTACTAAGCAGGTATGGACTTTTTTGATGCATTATCAACCGTTCAATTGTGTGTGGTTTGGCCAGTCCATTGTTGAATGTATGGATGTGTGGCTCCTAAACCAGACAAGATCCAAAATGCTAGCACTGTTCACGATCTGGTACATTTGGAAGGAGTGTAACCTAGCTTTGTTCGAAGGGAAAACGCCCTCGGCGTTAGCGGTTTCTTTGAAGACTAGTGCCGCAATCAGGAAAAAACAAAGAGACATTAATCCCCAGGTATTAAGGATAAAGACTTGCAACTGACTTTTGGATTTTGATGTGGCTTTCTTCGATGGGGCAGCAGTGGCAAGGGGGACCATGTGCGGGGCAGGAGGCACTTTGAAGTGTATAAATTTTCCTGATTATAGATGGTATATCAACTGTGGCGTAGGGTCAAACACAAAGTCCGAATTACTAGGGGCGTGGGCCTCTCTCCTGATTGCAAGTCATTTGGGAATTCAACAACTACAGGTTTTGGGGGATTCCAAAGTGATCATTGATTGGCTCCAGACGAACAAGAAGCTTCAAGATATCAACATCGAAGGGTGGAAGAACAAACTTTGAGAGTTGAAGACAGCCTTCGAAAAACTCAGCTTCCATTACATTTTTAGGGAATCCAACGAGGAGGCGGATAAACTGTCAAAGCGGGTGCTCTTCTCTCCGAAAGGAAGACTAACATTTTTTACTTGGTATGTATATTTTGAGGGGCCTATCCATCATTGGAACATTTTCTAATAATTTGCTTCTTTCTGGTTTTGTATGAGACTATTAGTCTTAGTGAGGAAACCGCTCCTTGATATGTAATCTCAGAATTTCATTTTTTTAACAGTTTTATGATTGTAGTAGGAACTGTAGTATTTTTCTGGCTAGTAGGGAAGGCAAGGGATGATCAGATCTCTCTATGATTATAATAGAGCTTTGTTGTTCCGGCATATCGAGATATTGAAATATATGTGGCTGTAAAAGAAAAAGAAAAATTATTCTAATATAATTTTTTGAGCGAATTTTCTTCGGAAAAAAAAAAAAAGATAAGAAGCAAGTGAACTCTATTCTTAAATTAAACTTCACAACTACTTCTAATTTATGAAAAGGAAATCTTAATCTACTCAATTGAAAGCATTATGACAATAAAAGTAATTAGCAACTACTCTTTAATCTATGATAACAAAACTATTCTTTAATCTACTAAAGCAAGAAACTTATTCTCTAATCTACAAAAGCAAGAAAACTATCTATGAAAGCAAGAAACTCAAACATGGTGTTGATGGTTATGTCTCTGGTGTTTTATAATATCACGATGGTACTTAACAATGAACGATAATTCAAGTGGAATAAACTCGATATTGACTTCGATAGAAAAGTGAAAAGTGTGAATTAGACAATCCAGTGAGAACTTAGCCATTATAGAAGCAACATCAACTATCTTGCATATCCATGTGATTATTCAATCATGCATTAATCATCAACAGTAAAAACACTATTCTAGTAAATTCAATTGCATTCTATACTAATTAAGCAAATTCATACTACACTAAACTCAATAATCAACTTTGAATTGAAATTGAAACTTAGATCTAAGAAAGAAATTGCATAAAGTAAACTAAACTAGTCCTATTTTAACAATTCAAATTGCAAAAGAGGAAATGCTCATAAAACAAAAAATAAATACTATTTCAACATATGACAAGAAAGTAAATGAGCAAATTAAATGAAAATTTAAATAAGCAAAGCTAAATAACAACAAGATAAACAAATTGGAATTGAAAACTAAAGACTAATATATATCCATCCACCAAAGCCCTATCAAGAAATCATGAATTAAAAACTCTGTTTTAAACTATGTTCTTAAACTATATTTCAACATAAAAGAAGACTTAATTTATCATCTAGTTATACATAGGGTTAGTATCTAAGCTTGCAATCTTATTTCCTATCAACTAACAGATCATTGCATATTAACAATAGCCTCCATAATAACCTGCAAAACTGAACTAAACTAATTAAACAATTTATAAACAACAATTTATACAGTAAATAAGCATAATGAAAAACTCATGTATAGGAAATAAACAAAATGACAATTACACTACTCAAATTCATAAGCAAGCTAACTAATTCGATATTCACCCAGACTGTTGGTGGGCCCCCTAGCAAGTTGTGGCTAATCTTCAAAGGTGAACCACGAGCTCAACAACATGAATTCACCATTAAAATAAAAAACACAATCTTTACATAGTTTTAGCAAAATGAAAATAGCAAAAGAGAGTTGAATTGTCTTTGTCTCTCTAACACTCTACTTAATAATTTTCTGGCCACTGAGGTGGTATTTATAAGTTTTACAAGCTGAGAGGTCGACCACTGGAAGGGTTGACCCTCTCTAAGAACAACAAATCGCATTTAATATGCCCTAATTTCCGGTGGCTTCTAGAAATAAGGCGAGCCAATAATCACCCAACATAACAACCCAAATCGAGTTGTCAAAAGCTCAGTAGTTGGAGGCCATGAGCACAATCAAAACCCATGTTTCTAATTCGTTCATCGTTGGTCGCTGATATGCTAACCGCCAAATCGCCCATGGTTTTTTTTCAGGATGGAGTGTCAGATGGAGTACCAGACGGAGTGTCAGATGCAAAAACAAGCTGGGATTTTTACCAGTGACACACAAAATGTGAATTAGTTCCCTGGAATCATAAAAACGTGTTGATTTAAACTCAAAATCATCACAAAACATGAATCTTGCATACCTGGTGTGAATCATAGCGATTTGACACAAAAGCTCTTCAAAAATTCTTCAAAACAGGAAAACGAATATACATATTTGGCCAAAAAAGATCTAATTAATGTCATTAAATCACTCATATCATGGGCCCAACATTACCCCCACACGTAATATTTTGTAGGTCCCACTTCAAACAAAAATAAATTTCCCCTCATGACTAATCTTGCTGAGGAGGATCATCTTTAGAATCTTCTCCTTCTTGCTGTGAAGATTTGGTCTTATGCCTATTGCGTTGCTTCAATTGTGCCTTGAGGTTGCGGTTGGATTTGGTCATCTCGTCAACCAATCTTTGAAGGGAATTCACCTTTTCTTGGAGGACTTCATTATCGTGGTGAAGATGTGTGTCCATAGTCTTCCTATCTTCCAACTATTGCAACAGCTGAAAATTATCTTTTTGTAGCTTCTCAATTATTAGAACATGATCAGTTATCTCAGAGGAAGGCTTAGATCCTTTGAAAGATGTAGAGTGTTTGTCATTATTAGCATCTGCAGTAGGCATCAGTGAGGTAGGAGTAATAGGGGGTTGATGAGGAGAAGAAGGTTCGTATTTTGTCTTTCTTTGCAGCTTCAATGCATCTACGGTCACTTCCCTAAGTCTTTTGTGAGGACTCTTGAGATCAGAGCACACTTGGATAGGATCCGAAGTAGTCAGGGTTTTTGCATAAGGTTTTCCTCTTGTTCTCTGGGTACTCTTTCGAAAGGTTCCTCTATTGAATCTATTAGCTCCTCTCCTATTGGTGGGAACTGTAGGAAAGACTTGTTGAATTACTTCTTGGAGCTTTTTGGGTGTAGGATCAAGAGATATTGAAAGCATCGAGGGGTTAACAATAGGATTCTTGGTCTTTTTGCCCAATGAGGTTGCAGGGATTTCAACAAGCTTCTTGAATTTTTGTTTCAGTAAAGAAATGGCTTGTGCAGGAGGGTTTTATTTATTGGAGAGTGAGGTTTGGATGGAGAAATAGTCCTTAGATCCAATGTATTTTTGCTAGTCTTGATTTTCAAGTGAGGGTTTGCAAATTGATAAATGAATGCATCCCAAGTTTGCCCTTGTTTTTCCAATTCGGCTAAAACAAGGAGTTTGATCAGGCCATGGTGAAAGAGACTCTTGTGGGGGTTGGTTACATTCTTCCTTACTTGAGAGGACATCATCTCCAAGCTCTTCAAAAAGTAGAAGGGAAAATTCAATGGTTTATTGAATTGGAATTGAGCTAACAATGTAAAATGATAGGATTTAAAGGTGGAATATCTACCTTCAAATGTGGTCAACCTAGTGATGACTATGAGAGGGTTGATCAGATTCTCTTTTATCCACTCCTTGGAGTATCCTTTAGCTCTAGAGATGTTCTGGAATTGTGGTTTAAAAAACCTGTTATAGCTTGAGCACAACAGCTGGTGGTTTTTAAACCATCTATCTCCCACTCTTGGAAGCTTCGTGGTCGCAGCTATGGATTCATATGAGACCCCAAACATGAGAGACCCCACGCGTGTTGTCTTCCCATCAAAACCGAGGGAAAATTGCATTGAGATGCCATCATTTTGGCCCTACAAGTGTGATAGAAATGGCCCCCAGTCTGCGTGCAAAAACACCTCCCTGCACTGTGAAAACTTAGGGATGGTGAAGAGGTCCTCGTAGGAAGATGGTTCATACCATTTGGGCATCGTGATGGTGTGAATAAATGAACAGAGGCGCAATTCACCAAGAGAGGGTGCGATATGGCCAAGGAATGGCATGATTTGAATAGAGGCCAAGCACAATTTGAACAGAGGAACAAATAAACAGAGGCTGAGTGCGTTTTTAAAACAGGGGCAAATGCAAATGGAAGAGGTCAATTGGAATAATAGGATAACCCAATCCCATTTTTTAATGCGCCTAGGGTGTAATTGGTTGCACACATGCGTGCACGAGTTGCCATGTGTGAGAAAATTCGAATTTGAAGGCTCGTTTTTGGGGGCAATCTTAATGATACGAAGTTAGATCAATGTCCAAGTCTTTTGACTTGGACATTTGATCATGAAAATGTCTAAGGTTTTCATCCTCAATCTTGATTTCCCTAAGCCAATTCAATTAAATGTCATTGATTCCCAGTTACCTGAAATTATGGACAGTTATTGGTGTGTATATTCATATGGAACTTCGTTCGGCACCTCATACGGTACCTCTATGTTAAATGCATTTTTACCTCCTATAATGGATAGCCTGCACTCTTGAAATGGTTTTGACAGTCACAGTGATTAAGAGCAGAGGCAGAGTGTTCCATTGTTATTGATTTTTCCACCATGCTTAATCAATCCAATCGCATAAGACATGTAATTTCAATCCTATAATGAACAGCCTATAATGAAAATAATCCAATAAAGTGGTATGTTAAGGATATGTACAACAATTTATAGCACACAGGGGATTTAGCATTTCAAAAATAAAATGATTGCTGATGTAATAACCTGTATCATGAAAACAATACATAAAATTTTACGAAGATTTACTTCTCTAGGAAGTGATCATTTGTCAACTCATGAACCCCTCCCCCACACCTAAGTATCGTGACACCTCACAATCAAAAATATAGGAAACCAGTAAATTCTCCCAATAGCCAAAGATTTACAGCTTGTTAAGTGTAGAGATAAATTTCATAGATTGGTATGATGAGATGGTTAAAAGATGGCCCCACCTATAGGATAAGAGATCCTATATATAGATAAGAAGAGGTATGCAAGAGAGTTTCAAGATAGTCTCAGAGTTAGTTCCCAATGGAAAGTTTATGGAGTTCATTAACCTTAGCTTAACCATACATATTTCATGTCAACTTTGTCTACAATTAATGTCATACATCAGGACAAGTTTAAATTTATTATTTATTTTTTTGTCATATTACCATCCTCGCTAGCTAGAATGCCCCCCTGCTAGAAAGCCTGTTCAGTACTCCAGTGGGTTTACCTAATCATACCATAGGCCAGTACCCATTGCCAGCATACATGTTAAGTATCTCGAGGGGTTAGCCTCTTACACCCTTAGAGATTGGCCCTCCATCTCTTAATATTTTAGTAGAATATTTCTTTGTGCAAGAAGATGGGGGGACGGCTGCGAAAACAACTTCTTTTTTTTTTTCAATCGGGATGGTATTTATGTTAGAGGATGACTTTCCTTTATATTCCTTAGTGGTTGTCTTGATGTAAGGGGTACTGAAGAGGATGTGGCCTATCAAAATATATGATATAATCAACCTTTTTAGTGTGTAGTGGATGGTAGCATTGAGAAAGAATAGAAAGGTATCTCTAGGCTCAACTCACTTTCTTATTTTGTAAGTTATTGTGATCTTTTCATGACTAACCAGTAATCAGACCTCCTTGTTACTCTTTAATAAAGATACTTTACTCACTTACTTAGGTTTCTTGGGAAAACTGTACGAGAGACCTCTCAGCTTGATGGTTACAGTATCACTTCCTTATATAGTGGTGAATATTTTCAAGAGCAACTGCTTTTTAAAATGCCTTGAGAAAAAGAGAAGATGAACATTTTTGCAAAAATATGGCTAATTACCACAAGTCAATATTCATTTGATTCTTCGCAGACAACAAGGTTCAAGTGTAACAATGTTTTGAAGAAAAATACTTCTTTTATATTTCCTTGAAACGATCTACTCATGGTGAAATAAATACCTACAGAAATCTCTAGAATTGTTTATTACCAAAATTCAAAAACTATTTACATATGTACGGTAGAAAATGTAAATTCTAACCTTGCACAATACCTACTGCAAACTGATATTCAGAAAGAACAGAAAAGATACAATGGCAAATACAAACATTACACAGAGATTTTTCACCTGGAAACCCAAACCGGGAAAACCAGCATATATTATATTCATACATTGTGTTACATTGTTTACAATACAATATACATATAGGAGCCAACAACATCCAAAACCCTAACCCAATGACCTGGATTAGTCCAAAACCCTAATTCCTTAACCAGAAATAGAAAACCATCGACAAAAAACCATGTGCCGAAAAACCACCTAAATATCATGTGGTCCCAGAAATATGTCATCCCGGTAATATGTCATCCCGGAAATATGTCGTACCGGTGCGAAAAAAATTTCGGGGGCGCTGCCCCCGAACCCCTGCACGCCTAACACAGACACTCAAACACTACTACTCATGAAAAGAATATAACACATACCCAACATTCTCCCACTTGTTGTTTTCTTTGCACACAGGGGGTTACAGGGTTACATAGTCAACAATCCAAGGCATCAATGCCCATGGATCCTCTACACCAAGAGATCTTCTCAGTGCTCACAAGTTTTGTTAATGAATCTGCAACATTCTTCAAAGTGTCCACCTTCATCAATGATACTTTATTTTCTTCAATCATGTCTCTTACAAAGTGATATTGAACATCAATGTGCTTTGTCTTTGAATGATAAGCAGGGTTCTTTACCAAGAAAATTGCACTCTAACTGTCACACTCTATCCTTACAACTTCTTGTACCAACCCAATACCTGAACACAATCTTTGTAACCATACTGCTTCCTTACTTGCATGAGTGGCTGCCATGTATTCATATTCTGTAGTTGAAAGTGCCACTACAGCCTGTCTTT
>ML786670.1:341565-358823 GCA_009831015.1 Picea engelmannii
AATATGTAAGGTCCTTACTTGGAATTCTATTGGTAGAAGTACTTGTTTCCCGTACACTAGCTCATAAGGGGTATGCCCAGTGGTGTTTCTCCAGGTGGTCTGGTATGCCCACAAAGCCTCTAGAAGCCTATCAACCCAATCCTGGTGATCTAATTGAACAATATTGGTCAAGCTAGCTTCCAGAACTTTGTTTGTAGACTCTACCTAACCATTAGCTTGCGGGTGGTATAGAGAAGATTTACAGTGTTTAATCCCATATTTCTCTGTTAGCTCTTTCATCAGCTTGGAAGTGAATTGAGTGCCTTGGTCTATAACAATTTCATGAGGGACACCGAAGAGGGTAAAGATGTCTTCATAAATGAATTCAACAACATATTTTTCTATATCCCTAAATAGGGATTTTTCCTCTACCCACTTAGTGACATAGTCTATACAAACCAAAACATAGTTCTTCTTGCCGGACATGGGCGCAATTGGTCCTACAAAGTCAAGGGCCCATTTTTCAAAAGGCTTTATCATAACTTGGGCACGCAAGGGCATTTCATTAGTTGACGTAGGTCTTCCTATCCTTTGGAAACTATTACAACTTCTCACATACTTGGCATCATATTTGAAAATGCTAGGCCAATAGTAACCTAAATGTAACACCTTATATGTTGTACGTTTGTCAAAAAAATGGCCACCACATGGTCCATCATGAAAAATTCCTAGTGTTTATGGTACCTCATCCTCTCGGACACATCTACAAATAATCAAATCATGACTTGTGCGAAAAATATCATGGCCAAGAACTTTGCATGATAATTTTATGCTTTTCACGAGGTGACAAATGAGACGGTAACTTCCTAGTAGCCAGATAGTTTACCATATCTACAAACCACGGGGTATTTACAAAGAGGTAAAAAAGGTGCTCATTTGGGAAACTATCATCTACAGGAATATCATCTTCCTCATTTTTTATTCGTGAAAGAAAATCAGCTACCAAATTCTCCTTTCTAGGTCAGTCAAGAATGATGATGTTAAACTCTTGCAATAGCAGAAGCCACCTAGTCACTCGGCCATTAGTTATGGGTTTATTCATGATAAATATAATGGTGGAATGATCTGTATGTACAAATACTTCGTAACCTGTAATGTAATGACAAAACTTATTGATAGCATGAACTACTACCAAGAATTCCTTCTCAGTAACTATGTAGTTTAGCTCGGTAGGGGAAAAGTTCTTGCTTACAAAATAAATGGCATAGGAATGCTGGTCTTTTTTCTTCCCTAGTACCCCTCCTATTGCAGTGTCGGAGGCATCCATAGATATGTGAAATGGGGGAGTCCAATTGGGCCCTCTAAGAACAGGTGCCACAGACAACTTAGTTTTCAGGGTTTCAAAGGCAGTTTGGCACTTCTTAGTCCAAACAAAATCAACATCTTTTATTAGCAGTCCAAACATAGGTGCAACAATATTTGTAAAGTTTTCAATAAACCACCGGTAGTATTCAGCATGTCCAAGAAATCTTCTCACCTCTTTCTGAGTTTTGGGGAGTGGAAGTCTGAGGATGACCTAAATATTTGTAGGATCGACTTTTATCCCTTCAGATGAAACATGATGTCCTAGAACCACTTCTTCATTCAACAACATTTTACATTTTTCATGACTTAGAGACAGGTTCATTTATTGGCATCTGATAAGGAATTTTTCTAAGTTATCTAAGGCTTCGTGGTAAGTGTTTCCATAAACTGTGAAGTCATCCATGTAGACCTCCACACAATCATGAAGAAGATCAGCAAATATCCCTAGTACTGCTCATTGAAATGTAGCAGGAGAATTACACAATCCAAATGGTAAGACCCTATAGGCATAGGTGCCCCAAGGACAAGTAAAGGTGGTCTTGTCCTGGTCCTCAAGTGCTATGAGAATTTGATTGTACCTATTGTACCCATCTAAAAAGGAGAAATACTTCTTTCCAGAAAAGGTATCCAAAACTTCATCAATGAAAGGAACAGTAAAGTAATCCTTCAGAGTGGCTTTGTTGAGTTCTCGGAAATCAACACAAATTCTCCATTTCCCGATCACTTTCCTTGGAACCACTACAAGAGGGGACACCCACTTACTATTAGATATGGGATAAATAAATTCAACATTTAATAACTTTTGGATCTCCTCTTTTACTATATCTTTGAGTGTTAGGTTCATCCTTCTCTGGGGTTGCCTAACAGGTGTTGCTTCCCCTTAGGTATATATGTGATGGATGCATGTGTCAGGGTGTATACCCTTCATGTCAGTGTATTCCCAGGAGAATGCTCTTGTTTTTTCTTTAAGGATACTTACTAACTGGTTTTTTTTGTCTGCATCTAGCCTGGAGTTTATATGTAAAAATTTCCCTTGACTAATCTCGTAGGGCATTGTATAAGACATGGAAGACTCATCTATCTCGAATATAAAATATGTCGAAGACAGAATGGATGGGTCCAATTGTTCCTAAAATTATTCCCCAAACATGTACTCAAATTGGGGAAAAGATTGTGGAAAATCAACACATGTGATAGCAGGAATGAACTGGTTTAGCACATTTTCCATTGTGTGCTCCTGAAGTGCCCAGGCATGGTCACTTGGCAATACGGGTTATTCCCAGTCCTCATTCTCATATGGAAATTCAATCCACCATATATTTTCCATGATAGGTTGGGTTGGAGGGTATATGGTGAGCTTCTAGATAGAAAGTCCATTCGAGATGGTCATTTCTCCCTCTCTACAGCCAATAAATGCATTGGTTGTGGCTAACCAAGGTCTTCCCAAAATAACGAGATGTCCTTTGGTAGGATATTTTGACTGAATGACAATAAATTCTACTGGATACTCCCATGAGGCTAAAGTAGCTATGATATCATCTAGAATTCCTACAGGTATAACCCTAGTTTTATCTGTTAATTCCAAAATGGTTGGGTAGGTCTAAGAAGAGGTTTTAACTGTAATTTCTCCAAGGTAGTAGCGGTCATAACATTGATGTCTACCCCTAGGTCTATGAGAGGATCTCCAATGGAGACCTCATTAATGGTTATGGTCACTACGGGGTTTCCCGGGTTCCCATATTTTGCTAGCTTTGGCTGCTCTGATATATATTCATAAATTTCTCCTATCAAATGTACTGTTGGAGGATCCTTCTGCTTCCTACCTGGCTTCTTAATACACAATTCTTTGACTACCTTACTGTAGATTGGAATATCCTTAATGGCTTGAAGCAAGGGAATCTTGACACAAATATTATTCAATTCACTCAAGATGTCAAATTTCGGTTGGGTGGTAGGTTTCTCGATTATTAATCTATCTAGATAAGGAGGGGCCTTCGTAATTTGTGAAGGTTCATTTTGGGGAAGCTTGGGTTCTTGGTCCTTAGGAATAATAACATCTTCCCACCTAGTGTCATCCATGGGTTGTTTGGTGGTTTCTTCTTCTTCTTCTTCCTGGATGACTACTAAAGGTCTCTTCCTATCTAGAACTTTTCTCGATCTTAGTTGAATCTCCTGTAATGGAACAGGAGTAATGACATATGTCGGGAAAGCCTGCATATCAACATTATGAAGAGGTTGAGTGGGCCTATTATCGGTATTGGGCACTATTTGTGCCGGTAATAATGTTGGTCTCAGGGAGCTTGCATTATGATATTGTAGCGGTTGTTGTTGTGTAATAGGAGGTAAAGGTGGTGGAAAAAAACCTGACAGAAGTTGCAGAGTGTTCGGTGGAAACTGAGGATAAGGATGGTTGTACATAGGGATAGGTGGAGCTTGATGGTTTCCTTGGTTATGCCCTCCTCTCCATCCTTGAAGCCAAGGATGTTGGTACTAAGTAGACTAGTTTTTCCAACTTCATGAGTTCCACTGTTGTTGTTGATGATAATAGGGAGGAACTTGAGATTGTAGATCTGGGTATGTGGGTTGGTTCCTAGGCTGCCATGGCCTCCTAGGTGCGTAAGAGGGATCCCAAGGATCCCCACTCCTATATATGGCTAACAAATTGGGCAATGATGGACATGTCTCAGTTGAATGGTCTTCTGTGCAAAAGCCACAAACTGAAATGTTATCTAATGGGCATTCCCTTGAGGAATGCTTCATCCTGCATCTTGGGAAATATATTATCATTGTTGAATTTTCCTCCTCCTATTTCTTTTTAATATTTAGGGCATCCAACTGGGAACCTATTATGCTTAAGATATATGTTTTTAAATTCTCTAAAAGGTTCCCTATCTCTGCTCTCGTGATACCACCTGAACTAATTCGTTTTAAGTTTCTGTTATAAGGGTCTTGAACATTATTTCCTGTTTTAGTTCTACTTCTTGAGTAATTCTTACACATTTTACATATTTTGGAAAATGTTTCATGATATATGTCCCCTGATGTCATCAAGTTAAGCATCTCTAGGTATTTTTCTGAAATTTCCTTAAGGAAAAGATCCCTAACTGCATCCTCTGGGAGGTCATGGTATTTCAATTTTTGGGAGATATAACCAAATCGCTCCATATAATCCTCGAGGATCTCGTCTTCTAACTGTTGGATTTTAAATATGTCATGACGAGACTCCTTGGTCTTGTCGTAGTCTTGGTACTTTTTAAGAAAGATATATTTCATGGCTTCCCAAGACCTAATACTGGATTCTCCCAACCCCGTGAACCATCTTAGTGCGGAGTCCTTGAGGGTGGCAAGAAAGAGTTTTAGTTTCTAGTCATCCTGTAAGTAGTTGTAGCTTCTACACAAGATGTCGAATTCAAATAGGAAGGTATCTGGATCTTCACTGCTTTTACCATAAAAGGTGGGCAGTGCTGAGAGAGGAATATTTTTCATGTTGACATTTGGGGTGGTGTCCAAAATTGGAAACCCGAAGGTAGTTTCAGTTTGGTTTCCAGCCTCTTCTTCCTCCCCATGTCTTACATTGTTGTGGTCCCCTTGATCATCCATATTGTTTTGGTTTCCAAAAAGAGAGTACCTAGGTGGTTTTATCTTTGAAGAGAACAAGGTTTCCTTTTGATGGAAAGGTCTTCCTATTGATTGGATGTCTGGGACTCTACTCGAGCCAGTTGAGATTATTGGTGCCAAATTTTATGTGTCAATTTGAGAGATAATTATGTTGGTTGAACTACCAAACAAAATATTCACCTATTCAGGTTCTATGATGTCTTCAAAGTTAGGATCTCCTGATGGTGATGTAAAAGAAAAGGTTTTATTGTTTGGTTCTGCGGAAGGCTCGAGTGGTCGTGTATCTTGTTCCACTATTACTGATGCTTCAATTTTTTGTTCTATAGTGCTCCATGTCTTAGTCTCTTCAGAGACTACTTTATCTCTTTGGATTGATCTAGCTCATTTTTTTCAGTATCGGTCTGCGTAATTTATGAGTGGAACATTCCTTCCCCCAAAAAGGTTAGAAGGAACTTTGGTTGAAAGATCTGATTTAGATTTAATGTATCTACCTTTTGGGTCTCTAGGTCTATTCATGAAAGCAAACAAAAACAAAAACAAAAACTACCATTGGGTTTGGGGGAGCCTGCAATAGCATATGCATAGGTTCTTACCTCTTTTCTTAAAGTTCCCCCACCACCAATCTAATGTTAAGGTTTAGAAATGATCTATTTCCTAAAAATTTCCTACCTTGAGACAACTCCCCGGCAACGGCGCCAAAAATGATGGGTGTTCTATATGCACTAAAAACACACTAAAAACCCTCAATTAAATTGTCAACCCAGGGTAAGTAAACTTAGAGTTGTAGCACTATATATGCCAAGGTAGAAAGTCTAGAGGTAGTATAATATAACTTAGGAAAGGGGCTATTTAAAAGCTAATTTATTCAAGCAAAGACTACTAATAATCAAACCCCACTAAGAAACTTAAACTATGTAACCTAAGTAACTTTTGAACAAAGGATCGATGGATAGTCCTAAGAAAGCAAATGAAAACCCTACTTAAATCAAACTAACTTAATCATGACAATAAGCAAAAGCAATCTATCTACCTAATAAGCAATAACAACAGCAAACTACTGTAATTAACCTACTCAAATTCAATAAGCAACTATCCTATAAAAGCAAGTAAATAAGAAAGCAACTACCCTATTAAAGAAAAATAGACAAGCAAGCAACTACCCTATTAAAGCAAGCAAACAACTAACTAACCTATGATAACTTCTATAGAAATTAAACTAATTAATATTACTCAATAAGCAACTAATTAAGCTAAGAAGAAAGTGAACTCTATTCTTAAAGTAAACTTCACAACTACTTATAATTTATGAAAAGGAAAGCTTAATCTACTCAATTGAAATCATTATGACAATAAAAGTAATTAGCAACTACTCTTTAATCTATGATAAGAAAACTATTCTTTAATCTACTAAAGCAAGAAACTTATTCTCTAATCTACAAAAGTAAGGAAACTATCTATGAAAGAAAGAAAACTCAAACATAGTGTTGATGGTTATGTCTCTGGTGTCTTATAATATCACGATAGCACTTAACAATGAACGATAATTCAAGAGGAATAAACTCGATATTGACTTCAATAGAAAAGTGAAAAGTGTGAATTAGACAATCCAGTGAGAACTCAGCCATTATAGAAGCAACATCAACTATCCTGCATATCCATGTGATTCATGCATTAATCATCAACAGTAAAAAACACTATTCTAGTAAATTTAATTGCATTCTATACTAGTTAAGCAAATTCATACTACACTAAACTCAATTATCAACTTTGAATTGAAATTGCAACTTAGATCTAAGAAAGAAATTGCATAAAGTAAACTAAACTAGTGTTTTAAAAATTCAATTTGCAAAAGAGGAAATGCTCATAAAACATAAATTAAATACTATTTCAGCATATGACAAGAAAGTAAATGAGCAAACTAAATGAAAATTTAAATAAGCAAAGCTAAATAACAACTAGATAAACAAACTGGAATTGAAAACTAAAGACTAATAACTATCCATCCATCGAAGCCCTGTCAAGAAATCATGAGTTAAAAACTTTGTTTTAAACTATGTTCTTAAACTTTATTTCAACATAAAAGAAAACTAATTTATCATCTAGTTATACACATGGTTAGTATCTAAGATTGCAAGCTTATTTCCTATCAACTAACATATCATTGCATATTAACGATAGCCTCCATAATAAACTGCAAAATTGAACTAAACTAATTAAATTATAAACAACAATTTATACAGTAAAGAAGCATAATGAAAAACTCATGTACAGGAAATAAACAAAATGACAATTACACTACTCAAATTCATAAGCAAGCTAACTAATTGGATATTCACCCAGACTGTTGGTGGGCCCCCCAGCAAGTCATGGATAATCTTCAAAGGAGAAACAGGAGCTCAACAACATGAATTCACCATTAAAATCAAAAATGCAGTCTTTACACAGTTTTAGCAAGATGAAAATAGCAAAACAAAGTTGAATTGTCTTTGTCTCTCTAACACTCTACTTAAAAATTGTTTGACCAGTGAGGTGGTATTTATAAGTTTTACAAGCTAAGAGTTCGAACACTGGAAAGTTTGACCCTCTCTAAAAACAACAAATCGCATTTAATATGCCCTAACTATCGGTGGCTTTTAGAAATAAGGCGATTCAATAATCGCCCAGCATAACAACCCAAATCGAGTTGTTAGAAGCTCAGTAGTTGGAGGCCACTAGCACAAGAAAAACCCATGTCTCTGATTTCCCATCGTTGGCCGCTGATATGCTAACCACCAAATTTCCCATGGTTTTTGTGCAAGACAGAGTGTCGGATGGAGTACCGGACTAAGTGCTGGATGGAGTACCGGACAGAGTGTCAAATGCAAAAACAAGCTGTGATTTTTCCCTTTGACACACAAAACGCAAATTAATTCCCTGGAATCATAAAAACATGTTGATTTAAACTCAAAATTATCACAAAACATTAATCATGCATACCTGGTGTGAATCATAGTGATTTGACACAAAATCTCTTCAAAAACTCTTCAAAACAGGAAAACACATTTACATATTCGGCCAAAAAGGATCTAATTAACGTCATTAAATTAGTCATATCGTGGGCCCAACACTTGCATGAACCCAAGATAACTACATCAAGCCAAATTATGAAAGGATCTATGATAATATATTAAACAAACAAAAATATAATTACAACACCTAATTAGTGAAGGGGGGCCTTCCTTCACCAATCGAGGTTGCTAAGATAACTCACATATAAATTCTCATATAGCACGAACCAACATACTCATATATTATAAAAAGTATGGTACAATGAGTTCTTCGGACTATGTTATACACTATGTTCTTCCCTCTTTTTCGAACCCCCCAACTCAAGAGGGTTCTTGTGAGTGATACATCTTCAGATAACAATGTTTATAATTAGAACATTCGATTTGATCAATACATGGTATAATATCTGTTTCACATTTTGTTGTTATAAACAGTGTAAAAAATAGAGTATTTTTGTTATAACATCAAAACCATAATTGGTTACAACAATTGGTACTTTCATCCCTTTGATGACCCGTCCTTGCAATGCTGGAAATTTTTTCTCCTATACTTGAGCATCAATCAAAGACCAAATGCTCAAGTATCAAAAATTTGTAGTAGTGGCATCATTGTGGTTCAAGAAGCAACAATGCCTAGTAGTAACAACATATCAAAAAGAGACATCCTCTAAGCTTGTAAAAAAGTAACAACATCAAATTCTTGAATGAACATAGCCTTTCATCAGCTTGCAAGTATATGCTTTCGAACCATCTTATTAGTACACCCAAAATCAAGTAGGAAACCACTCAACAACCTATATTAATACTTGAATAATGCAATCCATAAAAAGGTTGTATCTTGAGTTGAAATATAAAATCCCAGGCAAGATATCGTCAAAAGAGGGTAAAATTTGACTTAGAATATCACCAAAATAGGGAGAATGGATGGCAAGAAGGGTACAAATCCAGGGCCCAACATAGGGGTTTTTTGGATGCAGCGGGATCCTATATATTATATTGTAAACAATGAGTTGGGTTATTAATAGAACTAGAGGTGGAACTCTAAAACAGGTTTTTGGTTTTCTCGGTTGGGTTTCTAGGTTAAATCCATATGTATATGTGTGATTGCAATTGTTTTATTTTCTATGTTAAAAATCTATGTGTGCATTGAATTAATGTACAAGGTTTAAAAGTTACAAAAAATAGGATATCCTCTAGTTCTAGGTATGAGATTATATTTAATAGAAACGGAGGCTTGAGAGCCACTATGAGTATCCCTTTTAGGTACAAGACTAGAAGAATTCTTAGAGGTTTCAGGTACCATGCCTTGGAGCCCTCCCAATCCATCCAGGGGAATGAAAGTAGAAGTCTTGGACCCTTTAATTCCTGACTGACTGGGTAGGAAGTCACCAGACTATTCACGGTTCAACTCTTCTAAACCTACCTCCAGCGACCCAAAATAAAACATGTCATTCTTTTGAAAATCAAAAGAAGGGGGAGAAAGTTGCTTACCCAAATTAATCTTGAATTCAACTTGAATAAGGTGCTCCGGAGGGTTCTCTGTTCTTTGAATATCATCCTTTGAAGATAATTTCATCTAGGAGTTGTCTTTTATCAGGATTTTGGAGAAGTCTCTCAAAGGAACCTTATTTAGTGGACATTGAGGGGTTCTCTTGACCTCTCATGGTACCTTGTGAACCTAGACCTTCCTTTTATTAATAAGAGGAAAATCCTTTTCTAGATGCCCATAGACATAGCATCTTTCCCATTTGAATGGGATCACTTCATAATCCAAGGATTGATAAAATATTGTTTGGCCCTTTCTGATAACGATGGAGTTCATTATACCTTAAGAGAGTTCTAGTCCAACAAGAATTCTAGACATGCCCATATACCTCATTTCTTTGTATGAATCATCCACTTCATAGAATGGACCCATAGCATTGATAATTTCATTGAAGGCTTCATCAGACCATAGAATCAAAGGTAGACTTGGTAACCTAACCCAGATTGAATAATAATCCATATAGGATGAGTTGGAATCGAACTCTAAGTGCCACTTCTTAAGAAAAATGGATTAGTATGATTCCCATTGCCATCTTGACTTAATAAGTTTATCTGCATCATTCATTTATTGAAGGATCTAGATCATCCAACATTTGACCAAAATCATACAATGTGGAGAATAACCTAACACTTCAGTGAAATTTTCTTACATACGAGCTTTAAGAGTTTCTCCATTCATTTGCTTACTCGAAAAGTGACCCATGATGGTCAAATCCTCCACCTCCATTATTTCATGAAATTTAAGTTTGTCTCTTGAATGCAGGCTCACCACCTCCACTTCTACTTATTGCACTTGCATATCTTTCTAGCTTTCCTTGAACCTCTCAGTCCCAAACCCTTCTAGTTGGATGCTAAAGTCTTGGTAATGGGAATTCTTGTCCTGAAATCACTTGTGAGCATACCTCTAATGAAACCTTAATCGAGCAGTCCTCCCACAAAATCTTCCTTGCCAAGAATTAAATAATGTGAGGAGCTCGATAGCAGGTATAAAGGTACATCCTCTAGGGTAATTAATGCGTGGAGTAAATTTTTAGGTGGAAAAAGTGAATGCTTGTAAGATTCCACACTTGGTGAGTAAAAACCATGGCTTTTCAAATCCCACAACCTATAATTTCCAATATCTCCCAATGGATCGACATGATGGATTAATGAAATCTCCTCATTTACATCTGATTTCATGGTGCATGGTCCCAATGAGATGAAAATCCATTCGTTGGATTGTTCTCACACCAACTCACATGAAATAGCTATAGTTTCTTCCTCCATAGGGTTTACGATGGTTTGAATGCTTCTTAGTGGAGGGGACTTGGATATGAGCATGTGATCCACTAGATTAGACCATATTTGTTGGACTCCAAGGGATCATCGGAGAAGTCCATGACTTCATCCTCCATTAATCACAGAAAACCCAGACCCGCAACAAACTCTAAACCCTTTATGAAATCACCAACTCCAACTAATACTTATTTGTGTTGAGGGGTAAATAAATAAATTGTGTTCAATATTTCTAATATAAGCCTTTCAACAATTATGGTTTGAAATGTTGTGTTGAATGTTGTTCCTATCAAGGCTATATGTTTTTTTTCAACTTGCTTAGGTCCAAACCATTAAGGGCCCTTAGGGGTTCCAACTAGTGAGAAATGGTCAAAAAGTGTTACAAATTAGGTGTGATCCCAAACATGATAGTACTTTTAATCTTGTAGGATTTCTAATGTCCACAACTATAGATACTTTACAATACAAGGATTATCACTATAATTATATTTTCCTTGAAGATGTAATTCACAAGGGTTATGGAGGGGATGGACTGTGTCGAAGTTGAGGGTCCACCGACGGGAGTTGGACGTGGAGGATATGTGGTGAGAGAAATCATGAATTTGTTAAAATAATTAAATGCATTTTACAAATATGATATTATAGTATTCGATGTATTAGGTTATGTCACTAATATAGTTAGCCAATTTTCCAACAATTTACCGACGCATGTCTATCGCCATAATGTCCCAAGTACAACGAAGGCTACAGCTAGTTTTTCATCGCGTCATCTCCGTCATAATTAAGATGATCAAAAATTCATCACAATACTGAATAACACGTCTGCCGTACCATTGATTGGTGTTCATCCCAAGTCTATGTTGTTCTTGTCGCTATTCCATCGTAAGAGTGACTAACCTACGATGCATGTACCCCATCAGTCTGTCTCAAACCCATCATGTTGTTGTCACAAGTACATCAAAATATCAATGTATATATGTCTTAAGAGAGACACATCAGTGACAAATCATCGATGAATGTGCCCCATCAATTCGTCAAAAATCCATTATGTTTTCCTCTCCAGTATGTCATAATAGCGACCAATCAACGACGAATCTTCAACAAAACATCATCAAGATCCCATCGAAAGATCGATAGGATATCAATGAACATTTTGTATTATCGATGGTTACTAGGTGAGGAATAAATCTTCACCTTAGTCTAACCATCGATGAAAGTGTTCGTTGACGGTTCGACGAACTGTGATTATTTATAAAAATAAAATAAAAATAAAATAAAAATTATAACCAGGATGCATGCTCTTTCAACCTATACAAGTGTATGTACAGTATAGTGAATAGGTTAGAATGCCATATATAGTGTAAATCTTATTTCATAACTTACTCATACTAATCTGAGTGAATAGAGTTAATTAGGTGAATGCTTACTATTGAGATATCATTCTTTCTCTATAGTTTAGTTGATCTAAGCTCGTATAAGTTGTATTAGTAACCTTGTTTGTTTTATGTATCAGATTACTTGAATTACACTTGTTATTTATTACTAATATTATCCCAATCAACATTGTGCTTACTATCCCTATTGATTCACCATGCTTAAACATGATCAGTTACCAACTTTTTCAACATTATGGATACATGATTACGTAACTAGTGTTATAACTATGTGGGCTTGCAATTAGCTTATCACATTAACTACTAGTATTGATTATGAGAATGCTTGATTACGATATTCTCATTACTTGATTAGTAGTATAATCTTGTATCATATTACTAGTACAATGGGTTTGATCATTGTTGTTACTTATTCTCTAAGATTTGATTTGAATGAGTGCCACCATCTCATATAACAATAAGGATACAATCTCATGTTCATGGAATAATGGTTACTATATCCTCTTAATGGCATTAGTACTACCTATATTTACCATTGACCAAGTTTCATATCATAGATTGATTGTATGATTCTATGCATATAGATGAGGTAAAGGAAAGTGTATGTATGGTAATGATACATTGGTTATTAGGAAACAAACACCTATTCTATTCACAACAACTTGGAGAGTATAGCACTATCATTATATATGGAATAATAAGGGCATGTGGTTATGATTATCACTAGATTCATTTCAATGGTAATCATTATAAATCTATCATCATAATTGAGTACCAGTAATCGTACATATGTAATATACAAGGTTACATTTCTCATATTAAGCTTATACTAGTAGATAATCCATGTAATTGAATGCAGATAATATGTAAGCTCAATTAGCAAGTAGAGAAAGTCTATACAATCATGTAACAGTAATAAATCACTCTTTGTTCTTGTTAAATATGGAGAAATATTTGGCATGCAAAGTACTATGATAGTTATGTATCTATGTTAATACCCCATTTATATAGTAATAAGTATGAATAATGTATAAATCAAGCTTGTTTTAAGCAATGACAGCTTATGACCTCAATATGTTGTAACTATGATAGTAAGTTAGAAACCATTGCACGTATATTAGATAAGATTATATACATATGTAATATACAAGGCTACATTTCTCTTATTAAGCTTATACTAGTAGCTAATCCATGTAATTGAATACAGATAATATGTAAGTTCAACAAGCAAGTAGAATGAGTCTATACAATCATGTAACAGTAATGAATCACTCTTTGTTCTTGATCAATAAGCATAAATCTTTGGCATGCACAGTAATATGATAGTTATTGTATCTATGTTAATACCCCGTTTATACAGTAATAAGTATGAGTAATGTATAGATTAAGCTTGTTTTAAGCAATGATAGCTTATGACCTCAATATGTTGTAACTATGATAGTAAGTTGGAAACCATTGCTCGTATATTAGATAAGCTTCTATTACATTTAGTATCATGTAATCAACTTTCTCATATGGTAGAACATAACCAGAAACATTACTAACATTGTTCAAATTAGTATGTTTTCCTAAGCTTTTACCTATGATTCATAATAAGTTGATACTAGTTCAACCTAAGCTAAGTTGTAATCGATATGATCCTTATTAGGTAATACTACTCTATCAATAGGAATATCATTATCCTTGTATAGTGACTAAGATAGACCTCTTTGAACACCATATATGTCATATGTTTCCATAAGTATGAGTATAACTTAACTAATTGGTTACCTCATTTACGTAAAGGTTGTAATCAAGAAATAGTGATATGTGAACTTAACCAAGTAAGCAACATTCAATATGTGATACTAGTTACAAGTGAAGATCAAGGATATTACAATCTTGAATCCAACATAGTATATTTAAGTATCAAATATAAAAATCATGAAAGTTTCATCAATAACATGACATACCCTGATTAAAATGAAACTCGTGAACATAGAAAATCTAAAAATAAAAAAAAGTGCATATGAGGAGGGGTTTGCCACCACATGGCTATGATGTGTAGATCATTTTCTACTAATTATGTAAAATTTAAATGCAAAGATGGCTTTCATCTTAGTTTTACTCCAATTCCACATGAAGCAATGCACACAAAGATTTCTCTCACAATTTTAAAATAATCATCCGAATCTAAATTGTATACTATAATCACCTCCATGCATGATAGGTTGACTAATAGAATACCAATCCAGAATATGATAAGATCTAACTTTAACTCAAAATGAGAATATATTGAACTACATCATTTGGCGCAATAATAATATATGTTCATATAGCAAATATATGATAACATATACATTATATATATATAATGTATATATATATATATATATATATATATATATATATATATATATATATATATATATATATATATATATATATATATATATATAATGTATATATATATATATATATATGCTTCAAAGGACACACAAAAAATGCCAACTGAGTAATTTTGATAATACTTTAGATATATTTTCTAATAAAACAGGGGGAAGTTCTCTTAATTTTACATGGTAATATTTTAATGCAAAGATAACAAATATGAAAAGACATGGATGGATAAATAAAATAAAGAAAAAATACTAATGTGCCTCTTTCTTGTTTTTCCCTATTTGAGCTAGATCAGCCTCAAAGTGCCACCTGATGTTAGAATACTTAGAGGGGGGGTGAATCAGTATTATGCAATATTTTACCACTTACAATCACAATACATAAACTTCAAATTTTATCAACAATGTATCATTTATGATTGCATTCAATATTTTATCACATCAAATAACTACATGCATAGGACACCAGAATTTACGTGGAAACCCAAATGGGAGAAAACCATGGAATGCTTTCTTATATATATCAATAATGCATTCATAGGAAGCATCAAATTCTGAATTCTCTAGAACCAAATGGAAGGAGCCACCAACCCCCTGATTTACAGGCACCAACCTGAAGGAATCACCAACTCCCTGAGTTCTCTGACACCAACCGGAAGGAGGCTATGACCCCTTGATTTATAGTCACCAACCTGAAGGAAGCTCCAACTCCCTAAGTTCTCCATAACCAACTGGAAGGAGGCTATGACCCCCTGATTTACATGCACCAACCTAAAGGAAGCTATGGCTCTCTGAATTATCTGGCACCAACCGGAAGGAGGCTACGACCCCCTTTCCTTTCCCCGTCTTTCCGCCATGAAATATAAGTGTAGACTCATTTTCACCACCACTGATAAACCTGTAATTTCCACTGTCACTGATACATCAACCAACCTATCACTGTCACATAAACCTGTCGCTGTCACTGTCACTGTCAAATCAACCAACCTGTCATTGTCACATCAACCAACCTGTCATTGTCACTATCACATCAACCAACCTGTCATTGATGATCAAACAATCATCCAACCTGTCATTGTCGTTATCATCGTCATTGTCACTGTCTTTATCGTCGATATACCATCATCAACCAACTATAACCATATCCACTCACATGGATACCAAAACCATCACCATACCATGTACATCAACCATGCACCAGAACTTGTACCATACCATGTACCAAAACTTGTACCATATCATGCATCAACCATGTACAGAAACTTGTACCGTACCATGTACATCAACCATGTACCAAAACATGTACCATATCATGCATCAACCATGTACCAAAACTTGTACCATACCATGTACACCAACCATGTACCATATCACGTACATCATGATATATCATCAATGAAGTGCCTCAAGCATAACCAATATAGCCACAATACCAAGATACCAATATAGTTGAGATGTGCTAATAATCAATGTACCATAACATCACTAAGGGGTACCTCAACATGTATCAACATCACCAAGACATGATCCTCATACATGTACCACCATATACCAAGTATGTACCAAAACCATGTACCAACAACACAAAGATGTGTCTCTATCATATGCTCAAATAACCATGCCATGCCTCAAACATGTACCATATCACCAAGATATACCAATCAAATCATGCATATAAACATACCTTATAACCTGTAATTGACTTGGTGCTTCAGATCACAGACAAACAGACCAACCTGGAAATCAACGAACTTATACAATCATCCTTCCTCAACTATGTCTTGTCCTTGAGGGACAAAGACCAGTTGTCATGCAGGGTCTTGCATGACAGGCACTAGGCAACCCATAGGGTGCCTCGCAGGACGCTAGTAGTCTAACCTGCGAGGGTCAACCAAACTAGGATTTCTTCAAAGAAACCTCCACACACCTTCAATCTTGAAACTCTTTCCTTCGTTGTCCTTCACTACCTTAGTTCAATTCATCGCAAACTCACTAATAGATCACTTACTCGCATAGAAGATATTCAACAGAATGTGTGTGTGAATTTCTTATGAGTGACTTATTGAGGTGTATTTATACTTTTTTCTAAGTAACCAATTTCCTTAACTTTAGGGCTTCTTTAACTTTCTTGTTACAACCACTTTACCCCTTCGTTAATGATTTGTAACCAAATAGGGGCTTCTTAACCAATATTTGAGGCTTCCAACTTCATGACCTCATAACTCCTCAATCGTGGGGAACTATGTGACGTACCACCTACCATTAGAAACAAAATGATAAGGACTATCCATCTATGATTGTGTTACCTTCGTTTTCATTGTCCTTTGTGTCCTTTGTCCTCAAACAAATTTGGGTTCTGTGACCAAACTTTTGGGGGTTCTTGTAGACTGCTTCAAATGCACCCATCACATCTATTGACATCAATGAAAACCACTTATGTCTATTGAAATCAATGACAACCAACTGTCTAACAACATCAATGAAAACCAACTATCCAACACCTGATAAACTCCAAAGGGGAGGAAAAAACCAATCAATCACACATTTATAACAAGAGAACAAACATCCTTAGGTTGGCCCATTTTTTCATATGCAAAACTTTGGGCTAAGTTTTACTTAACCATGTTACAAGTCCAGTGAATAAATATTCTACCAAC
>ML786670.1:367452-379621 GCA_009831015.1 Picea engelmannii
CCGGAATGAGCCTCCTCCCCTTAGGGTTTTGACTTTGTGGCCCTGCCATTGCAGCACTAGAAAGCCTAACTCTCTTGTCCTTGAATTTAGATTCTCCCGAGACTTTAGCCTTACTCCTTGACTCCATTATACCCTAAGGCACTAGTCTAATTATCCAACGTTGAGCTTTTTTGTGCTAAAACAACACTCTCAAATCTGAAACCCCACTAACCCTAATTTAATGATGATGCCATGCCTAGTTTGAAGCTTTGGCTGATCAAAAAACGTTGTGGCTTGGTCATCTAGCAATAGACATTGAAGTGTTGATTATTGTCATTGGCTAATTTTGCAAAACATCCACCTCTTTGCCTATCAAACTAACCCTAGGACTAGGTTGACGTCACCCTTAGTATAGTGACGCAACAAGTCTATCATAACTGTTTTCAGATTTCTGTGGTGAGGGTTTTCAAATTCATTTGCCGGAGAATCCACAGTTAGTGTCATTTTGTCATACTGACACTAACTGTGGATTCTCCGGCAAATGAATTTGAAAGTCTATCATATTGTGAGCATTTAATGATATCTAAAGCATTGTGTTAATTCAAGGGTTGGTTATCTATATTAATGCTATATCATTTTCAGTGTTATTGAGAAGTAATATTACAAGTCATAGTCATTTTTTGCAATCATTGACTTCATCAATAATTACTATTATATGTGCTCATATATAATAAATATAGTCATTAATTTATGAAGTACTAACCACTGTTGCACATTTAGTTTTATTGTTGCCTTGTCTCGCAAACAGGTGCCTATTCTGTGGAATACCTTCATTTTGACTATCTTCCTGGCGGTAATCTGTGAAGGGGAAGAACTTACCTTGATCCTTTAACCCTTTCCCTTTCAAAACCCCAGATTTCCAGGGACGTCTCCCTTGGGATGAGCCACCCTAAATAGAAAGATCCCCCCATCGAGGTGACAGTGGGTGGGGAAGCTCCTGTTGCGCCAGTTTGACTCTTGCCTTCAAGCTACTTGACCCATACTACAAACTGAGCAATAACAGGGACGTAATCCTTGCCAATGCACAGTAAATAGGTGTCAACGTCTAAGTGGAGAACCTTATGCCCAGTGATGACATTTCATGCAGTGGTTAGGGCCACGTGTCATACGAAGACCATGCCATTTGTCCTAGTGGAATTGGAATTTTAATATAAAGTTCTGAAGGAATGTGTATGCCATGTGTCTCTATAGGTGGAAGGAAGTGATAGGGCCATGTGTCCTGGGTGCCATATTGACTGCCAAGTAGGACCCCACTTATGTGAGGTTAAGTGGGGTGCCAGTGTATCCAAAAAATAACACGTGGAAACCTGTAATTCGTCAACAGAATAAAGCGTGAGTCCTCACGGTATTATTCTTCAGAAAAAAATGGCTAATTCCTAGCCCTTTGATCTATCAGGTGATAGATATCGGTCATCCATCAGAGGGTTACTAGTCATAGTGAGTTGTGGTACTGGTGGAAGTTACACTCTGATGGAGGATTCCAAGAGTGATTGAGGGTCGTTGATTTGGAAACTGGTGAGATTAAATCTCAGTCGTAGATTATGATAGGTCTTGACAAGTTAAGGAGTGTTGGTGATGTCATAATTTTTGTGTTCAATCCAATGAGAAGCGGAAACATGGCAGCATCCAAATGGACGAACCTTCATACTCGGTGATGACATGTACAACCAGGTCATTTCACGTGTAATGTCGTGAATATATCCACGTGTCATGTGGACGTTGTGCCCCATGTTCGAGATTGGTCAAAGGAGTTATGGGTCGTAGATCTGTGAGAGGGAAAGATTTAATCCTAGCCTTTGATTGGAGCAAGAAAGGGTAAATCTTATTCATTCATCGAGACAACCCAAGCATGGATCTAGGTCGTTGATTGGAGGTGGCCACGATGCAGGACAATCATCTGATCTATCATGGGATCCACTAGAACAAGTACGAAAGAGACAAGGAAGACACATTAACCATGGAGTAGATTAAGGGCTCCAACATTATCTATGTCGTTGATTACCGAAACCTGGGACCATTAGATCTAGTGGACAGTATGTCATCAGACTAAGGCCATTAGAGTGTGTAGGGAATCCATAAGCGAATACACTATGATGGGGAAACTTCAACAATGCATAACGTTGAACAAATTGGGGTTGTTGACCTAGGATAAAATTCAAACGGTAATCATCGAGACAGGTGGTAGATGTCATGTCAATTGCCACATTTGTGCTATGTTAATGCCATGTCAGGTGGCATGTGTGATAGGGAGCCACATGGATGCCACATGGTGTTGAGGTAGAATAGTGGGAGATAAACCCCAAAGCTTTGAAAGGATGTAACTCTTAATCCAAAGCTCAAAATTGAGCATGGATATAGTCATCAGAAAGCTCTTGGTGGGAAGAAGATGAAGGTTCCCTCAAGAAGGGGCTTTGAGTTTACTGAGGAAAAGAAAAAATTTAATACCCCATCCCTTAAAAAGATACTTAGGGAGTTGGGTTTCTTATAGGTGTGGGACACACTTAATCCCAATCATGCGTAACAACAATCTTGATGGATGATTCACTAAAGCTTGACCATTTCTACCAACTAGGATTCACATTGCCCCACTCGAACCCAAACGTGTGTGTCAAATTGGATTCATGTGGCCCCACTCAATCCCAACAATGTGTACCAACTAAAATTCACATGGGTCCCACCCAACCCCACCCGTGTAGACTAACTAGAACTTGTGTGGCCCACCCCAACTCTCCTATATGTACCAAGTTGGATTCATGTGGCCCCACACAACCAAATGACAATCCAACCAACATGTATGTGGGTCCACCCAAGCCTAACCATGCATGTCAACAAATATGCAGATGGACCCCACGTAGGGGCAATTTTGTATGCCAAACAAGTATGCACATGGGCCTCACACAAGCTTGACCATCAATGTAAAAAAAGTGTGTACATGAACCCCACAAAAACTCAACCATGTGTGTCGAACAAGAGTGCACATGGCCCACACACTAGAGCGATGTGCATGTTGAACAAGTGTTCAATTGGGTCCCACCCAAGCTTAATAATGTATGTGTAGTAAGCATGCACATTTTCTCCACCCATTATCAATGGTGTATGCTTACGAATAATTAGCATGTTCCGCATTGGAAATGCATGCAAATTGTGTATATGGGCCCCACCTAAGTATGATTATGCATGCAAACCATGTATATGGCCCACCTGAGCTTGATTGTGTGAAAATTGTGTACATGGGCCCTATTGAGCTCAAATGTGTATACGTCATTTGTATATAAGTCACCCTTGCGCTAGAATGTGTGTGCGAGTCACTTACATGGGCCTCACATGGGTCGTCCATAATTAGATGTTTTATAGAATAGTTTTTTTGCTGGGACAATTTGTTAAAGATGTTTGCAGCCAATCTATATGGAAGTATTCTAGGAAGTTATATTTATATTTCAGTATACTTGTAGTAGAAGTATCTATAGGCTTAGAACCAATTTTTGTGAATATTTGTTACTTTGTTGTTGCTTCAGCACAACCCATTTTTATAATATAAATTCCAATTCCAGTTAAAAAAAAAATTATGGATGGAAGAACTGTGGAGGTTGGTTCTTGGACATATTCTAGCATTTCATTTGTTGATACATGGTTGGATCTACTTCAATTTTAAAAGTGGCAAGGATGCATAAATTTTCCTTGGAAGAGATTGGTTATGGGGTACTTCCAGATTAAGCCTTATTAGATGGAAGTTGGGCTTTGACCCCAACAAGGATCCATCTTATTTGCAACAAATATTGGTGTTGCTACAAGGATTATGAATGGAAATGTGGAATGGAAATATTATGGAAGGAATACAGAACTCTTTGTGTCACTTTATTGACTTCGAGGATAATTGTTGTGTTAAAGTAGACTATAGAGTTTTCAAATTTCTAGTGGAATTGGACTTAAGAGAAGGACTACCGACATATATAAATATAGAATGGGGGTTGTGGATTTTTACTAGAAAATAAGTTTTTTGGTGAATCCCCTTCATATGTGGAGCTCGTCATTATATAGACCATTTATTGGAGGACTTCAAAAACCCTAGGAGGGGTTTTGTAAGGAAGAAGAAAATTTCGGTTAAGAAAGCAAATTCTCTAGGAGATCTGAAATATTTGAAAAATATTTTAGAAGCATGCATTGAAGGTGATAGGTGGGCACTAGAGCCTCCATCAATTTATACATCAGAATTTGGTCATGATCCTTCAAAGTGCTTAGAGTGCAATGATTTGCTTCAAGGTCCCAGTTTAGAGCCTCATGATCAAGGTCCAAAAGTGGTGGGTCAAGGTATTCCCAATCCAATACCTTCTTTGTGTTTTAATAAAATTCAACAAAATCCTTCTTATTTCAATGGGTGGGTGGGTATTGATCTTTTAAATATTGAAGTCTCTAGAGATGGAATCTTAAGATCCTAGAAACCTTTTCTAATATTCCTAAGGTGGTTGTGATCCCTAAAGAGAGTTATTTAGGGGTGAAGTTCAAACCTTGAATGGATTAAGGCAAGAAGATATGATTTTGAAACCTAAGAATGGCTCAAAGGATGAATTCTATGAGTCTCAAAAGTCTAAGGATGATTATAAGGAAGAAAAGGCCTCTCCATTGAAGAGTAAAATCAAAGAAGGTAGAAAAAAATCTCTTAAACCTATTTTAAAATCTGCATATCAATTAAGGTTGAAAAAGGAAATAATCCATGTTGTTGTGTTAGGTACCTAACCTCCCTAACCCCTCACGTAGGTAGAATAATATAATTTCATTTAATAAAGGCCAATATTAATAAGGCTTAGCAATAAGAAAGAATAAGTCAAATGTAAGAAGACCTAATAGAAGTTTTCGCTTCTAGAAGGATCTTCCTCTAGATTATTATTTTGGATAGATAGATTTAGTATAAATAGGAGTAGATGGTATGAGAAATCTCGTCTTGGATATTATTGTAATAGATCTCTGTTATGTTGGAGGTTGGCCCCTCGGAGAGGAAAGTGAACATGATATCATTAATCAAGGTGCTCTTTCTTGTGTTATTCTGGTATTAATCTGGTATTGTTCTAGTTATATAATTGTTGTTCTACCATTTCTAGCTAAAATATTTATGTATGCATACTATTTAATATTTGGAATACTACAAGTGGTATCAGACCACTCTCCTTGGCAGAAAATTGTGGGTTAATTTTTTTCAGGGTAGAGACGTATTAGGGTGTCTTAAAGCTACATATATCTATTAGTATGTGCATAAACCCGCGGTCAGGGACTCATACATGCAGGAAATACAAGTGGTACTTAAGCGCACGTCTATTGGCCACCCTTGTAACCCATGTTGGTACCCATTCGAGTGGTAGCGCATCAGACAGCACCTGTATATGGATCAGCCTAGATCTTCTGAAGCCCTCCATAGATAAATTGATCGGTCGCCTAACTATTATAGTGCCACCAAGAACATCACTCGAGAAAATACCCTCTAGTACCTGGGTAGTCGAGTAATACGACTAAGGGCATGGTCTATCCTCCTTAGTTCGTGCCCTAAGATATTGGTCCGAGTACTACTGTTGGACCCCACACATATATCAGAGAGCTATAGCATAGGGAAAACCCTTGTCTATAGACACCCTGCATACACTAACCCTTGGGACAAAAAAAAAAACAGAACAGAAAAATATCTATTGTTGTGCAACTATGCCTCCAGCATTCGGGTTGCGAAATTACTACGCATTTCTTCCTGTTAAGAATTTGGGCATTTCAACACTGCAGTATTCTTCAAATTGGAGTATAAATGGGTTCCTCTCTTTGCCCCGATTCCAGTGACACCTATCATTTTTAACACTTTTTTTGTGTGGACCCGACCCTTCTCCAGCACCCTTATTTGGCTTATGTCCCATTGGATCCCCCTTTTCTCCCTGATCGCAGTGGTACCTATCATTTGATACCTTTCTTCTTCGTGGTCCCACCCACCCCTCCAAACCCCTTTTGTTTCCCTTATACCACTTGCCTGCTCATTTTTCCAAATGGATACCAAATGAGCCCAAAAACTCAATACCTTGATTGTTGACACCCACTAGAACTAGGAAGACATCAAGAATATCAATGTCAACCTTAGCTCAATCAATTCAACTATTGAGATCCTCAAGGAACAATTTCCCCACATCAAAGACATCAAAGAAAAATTCATGGGTTGTTCCCAGAACCCTTCCTCTTCTAAACAACCATCTTATCGGGATGACCATGACTCTTCCCATTACCAAGGTCCCCATACTACCCACTTTTATCGAGACCTCTTCCCTCCCAGAATTGAGGTGAACAAATTTGATGGATCAGATCCTACAGGCTGGGTCACCCAAATGGAAAATTACTTCTCTTTGCATGGCATTACTGATGATTTATACAAGCTTTGTTGTGGTGTCCTAAATCTGGATCTGGAATGATGGAAATAGTGGCAATGGCAAAAAAAGGCACGCCAAGGGTATGTTGCTTGGACACAATTTGTGGATGAACTCTATGACCAATTTGACTTTGACACCCATCATTTAGGTTGTTTGACCAAGTTAAAGCAGCCTGGGATAGTGGAAGACTTTATTTCCGCATTTGAGCACTTGGCTTTAAAAACAGAGGGCATGTCAGATGCTTTACTTAGGGAATGCTTTAGCAGTAGCCTCAAAGATGAAATTTGTGCCCATGTTCTCATGACACACCCCCAGACTTGGTTGGAAGATACTCAATGAGCCAATAAAGCACAAGAGATTGTATCCTCCCACACCCGCAAACCCTCCTTTCCTCCTTGCCCTAAACCCACCAATTATGCCCCTCCTGCAAATCCCCTCAAGATTCATAAATTAACCAGGGTTGAAATGATTGAACGTCAACTCAAGGGTATTTATTATATTTGTGATATCAAATATTTTCTCAGGCACAAGTGTAAGGAATAGAATATTTTTATGGTTGTAATTGAGGATCTTTCTGAAGAATATGTTGTTGTTCCACCTGTGGATTAACTACCACCCCCTTCTGACCTCACCCCACCTTCTGATCCACCAGGCATTGACCCAATGATTTCACTTAATGTCCTCACTCGCTTCTTTGCTCCCTAGACTCTCAAATTAATTGGTTACATTAAAAATAGGAAATTCATCATCCTTGTGGATAGTGGTAGCACCCATAACTTTATTCATTGTTGCATTGCCCAAGAAGTCAATTGTTACATCTGTGTCGTCAATAATTTTCAAATCATGATTGCCAATGGTTATTCCATGAAATGTGGGGGAGGATGTGAAAATGTGTGACTCCAAATTGGTCAGTATCACCTGAAATCCCACATGTTTTCTATATACATGGGTGGTTGTGACATTGTTCTTGGTTCTGAATGGTTATGCACTATAGGCCTCATTCTCATGGATTTTAAGGACTTAACCATGCAATTCCAACATGAGGAACAACAATATAAGTTCCAAAGCATCACATCAGGCTCCATTGAGATCATTAGTTCCCATCGCATGGAAAAGATCCTCAAAAAAGGTCACTCGGGAATTATAGCCCAACTCCACTCCATTCATGTTGTTGAGACACCTTCTGTGCATCCCAACCTCTAATCTATCCTCTCCCGCCACCAAGTTGTTTTTTACCACTCCCAAATAACTTCCCCCTTCTCGTGGAGTCCATGATCATTCCATCCCTCTCATCCCAGGCAGTCTTCCTCCCAATGTTCGGCCTTATCGTCATCCTTTTTCCCAAAGAATGAAATTGAGAAAATTGTTCATGAATTGCTAGAAGTCGATGTTATTTGTCCCAGTACTAGCCCCTATTCTTACCCTATGGTCATGGTACTCAAGAAAGAAGGTACTTGACGTATGTGTCCTGATTTCCACACCATCAACAAACTCACAATCAAAGAAAAATTCCCCATTCCTTCCATTGATGACATCTTGGATTAATTGAGTGGTGCTCAGTACTTCACCAAATTGGATCTATGTTATGGCTACCACCAGATCCATATGAAATAAGAAGACATTCCCAAGACTGCATTTCACACTCATGAGGGTCATTATGAATTATTGGTAATGCCCTTTGGGTTGTGTAACGCTCCTTCCACTTTCAAAAGTCTAATGAATCATGTCTTACGTCCTTTTATCCATCATTTTGTCTTAGTTTTCTTTGATGATATTTTCATCTATAATAAAACTTGGCCATCACATCTCTCCCATGTGAATCAAGTTCTTCTTCTACTCTCTAAGCACCAACTTTTCCTCAAACAATCTAAATGTGCCTTTGGTACCTCAGAAGTGGAATACCTAGGTCATATTGTTGGAAAGGATGGTGTCTGAGTGGATCCTAAGAAAATTGAATCTATGCAATATTGGCCTCCCACTAAAACTCTTAAGAGATTGCATGGTTTTATGGGTTTAACAGGTCATTATAGGAAGTTTATTCGAAATTATGGAAAGATTGTAGCTCCTCTCACTTCTCTCCTTAAAAATAATGCTTTCACTTGGAATTCAATTGTGGATCATTCCTTCCAAGCCTTAAAATATGTTATGTGCTTGACCCCTATCCTAGCCCTTCTAGACTTCACATTGGAATGTGATGCTTCCGGGAAAGAAATTGAAGTTGTCCTCATGCAAAATGGTAGGCTTTTGGCCTTCACTAGAAAGCAACTTTCAGAGTGACATTTGGGCCAATTCATTTATGAAAAGGAAATGTTAGCTACTATGCATGATGTGTATCTCTTGCATCCTTATTTATTGGGCCAACGATTCTAAATCAAAATTGATCATCAGAGTCTCAAGTATTTCCTGGAACAGTGAATTCCATCCACGACGCAGCAAAAATGGGTGACCGAGCTATTTGGCTATGATTATGAGATCATTTACAAGAAGGGAAGGGAAAATATAGTGGTCGATGCTCTTTCCTGGAAATATGAAGAATATGGGTCTCTTTTCTCCCTCTCCTTCATTGTACCATATTGGCTTAAAGTTGTTCATCAGGAATGGCTGCAAGACCCCAAAATTTCTAGCCTACTTCACCAATTGCAACACAATTCTTCAATTTCTCCAGGGTACTCTTGGCACCATGAAACTACAAAATTCGTTTGTATTTATTCAAGAAATCCCAAATTAAATCCACGGTGCTTTCTGAACTTCATGCCTCACCCACAGTTGGGCATTCAGGGTTTACCAAAACCTATGAACGGATCAAACGTTCATTTTTTTTTGAGGCTATGAAACAGAGCGTCTGCACCTTTGTGGCTGAATGTGAGGTCTGTCAATGCAACAAGGGAGAAACTATCAAAGCTCCATGCACACTCCAACCACTTTCAATTCCCCATGCTATTTAGTGAGATATTTCTATGGATTTCATTGTAGGCTTACCTAAATCGGGAAATAAGTCAGTCATCATGGTGTTCATAGATCATCTCTCCAAATATGCTCATTTTTGTGCTCTTCAACACCCATTCACATCCGCCACAATGACTCAAAATTTCATGGATTATATCTTCAAGCTTCATGGCATGCCTAATTCTATTGTCTCTGACAGAGACCCCACTTTCACCAGCCATTTTTGGCAAGCATCGTTCAAGCTACAGGGCACCCAATTCCATCTTAGCACTTCCTATCACCCCCAGACAGATGGCCAGACTGAAGTTGTCAACAAGTGTTTGGAAACATATTTGAGGTGTTTTTCATCTGAGAGGAAAGATCGGTGGGCTCAATGGTCACCCCTAGCTGAATGGTGGTATAGCACATATTACCATACAGTTACTCGCATGACTCCTTTTGAAGCAGTCTATGGCCAAAATTCCCCATCAATTCTCCTATATGCCATGGGTCTCGAAGGTTTAGGAGGTTTAAAAACAACTTACAGTCCGCAAGGCTATTCTTCGTGCCCTCAAAGACAATTTGGTCATGGCTCAGAATCGCATGAATCAACAAGCAGATCAAGGTCGTTCTGAATTCCATTTTGTTGAAAGGGACCAGGTGTTTCTTCGACTAAAACCTTATAAGAAGACTTCACTCAAAGCTAAACATTGTCAGAAACTTGCGCCAAAATTTTATGGTCCTTATACAATGCTCAAGCATGTGGGATCGATGTCCTATCAATTATCTCTACCCAGACAGTCGAAGCTCCATCCTATTTTTCATGTTTCCTTCTAAAAGAAGGTGATTGGAACTAAGTGCCAAACTCAAACTAGTCTCCTTGAGTTGGATGAAGAAGGTTCCATATGGTTGTAGGGACAAGCAGTCTTGGCCCAGCGAGAGAGTCATCTTCATCAGTGCACCATCAAGGAAGTGTTATTCCAATGGAAAGATACACCTTCAGAAGATGCCAACTGGGAGTCGGCCACCATTCTACAACAATTTTCTCATTTGAAGCCTTGAGGACAAGACTACTCTTCAAGGGGGAGGGCATGTTAGGTACCTAACCTCCCTATCCCCCCACGTAGTTAGAATAATATAATTCCATGTAATAAATTCCAATATTAATAAGGTCTATCAATAAGGAAGAATAAGTCAAATGTAAGAAGACCTAATAGAAGCTTCTGATTTTAGAAGGATATTCCTCTAGATTATTCTTTTGGATAGATAGATTTAGTATAAATAGGAGTAGAGGGTATGAGAAACATCATCTTGGATATGATTGTAATAGATATTTTCTCTACTGGAGGTTTCCCCCTCAAAGAGGCAAGTGAAAATTGCTATCATTAATCAAGGTGTTCTTTCTGGTGTCATTCTGGTATTAATTTGGTATTGTTTTGGTTATATCATTGTTGTTCTGCCATTTCTAGATAAAATATTTATGTTCTACATACTATTTTATATATGGAATACTACATGTTGACCCCCAACCGCTTGTTATAACACTATCCGATGAGCCCACATGGATTCAACCTCTAGTGGGGGCATTGGCTCCCCACTCCCCTTCCCCCAATATGGTTGCTCCTCGTCTCACTTTGTCAAAAAAATCGATGAGATTCTAAGTGTCCCAGTTCAAGATAATTTTAGAAATATTTCTTTGCGCTTTGAGGAAAATGGCTTGATAGATCAATTTACATGCATCTAGCCATATCCCATAGCAATGGTGCTTTGGGTTGATAAAAAAAATGGAGACCACTGATAAAAAGGAATATCTCTCATTCCTTTTGTGGTAGGGGTTTCTTTTCCTTCCTATTTAAAGAAAAATATGTCTAGGATATGATCTTCTGAAGTGGCCCTTATTTCATGGGCTCCAAAATTGTTTACCTCAACCACTGAACTCTAAATTTATTTCCAAAAAATGATATCCCCTTGGTCATTCCAATTTGGATTTGTTTTCCCTACCTCCCTCTTCACTTAAAAAGGAATATCTCTCATTCCTTTTGTGGTAGGGGTTTCTTTTCCTTCCTATTTAAAGAAAAAGAAGTTTGGGATCCGATCTTCTGAAGTGGACCTTATTTCATGGGCTCCAAAAGTATTTACCTCAACCACTAAACTCTAAACTTCTTTTCAAAAAATGATATCCCCTTGGTCATTCCAGTTTGGATTTGTTTGCCCTCCCTCTTCACTATTGGAATGACGAAACCTTTCGTAATATAGGGAATACCCTAGGTAAATAGATAGATTGAGTCGAATCCAGAAAGGGTATGCAAGAATGTGCTCAAATATGTGTTGAGGTAGATTTATCGAAAGGCCTCCCATAGGCGATCAAGCTCACTCTTGATAATTGGTCCTATCTCCTGCTAGTAGATGATGAAAAACTCTCGTTCAAATGGAAATATTGTCATGAGTATGGGAAATTGCAAAAACTGTCCCCAAGGTATCTTCAGAGCCAACTTCAACAGAACCCAATGAGCAATGGAAATAACCGAAGAAGAGAAGACAAGCCCCAAAACAGGGCTCGTGGGCCATATAGGAGAAAACTCAACCTCCCCTTGGAGCTCCCTCCAATCTAAGACCCGGGTATACCATCCCACAAAGTTGTTGTTTCTCCTCCTCAATCCCTAGACCTAGTGGCCACGGAGGAAAGGAAGCTTTCAAAAAACTCGGATGAGGAATCAAATCAAGAATCTACACATAGTGCCCCTCCAAAAAAGGTAGGGTGCAAGTCAAATCATAATAAGTGAGAAACTATAGAAAACAAGGGAAAAGACCTT
>ML786671.1:13475-68290 GCA_009831015.1 Picea engelmannii
ATTAAGCCTCCTCTTCTGGAGCTCCTATTTGGAAAGGGACATTACATTACCAACCAAACTTCTCAGTAGATTACTTAAGCTTCTGCTTGCTCATCATTTTTTGGATGATAGGATGAACTGTATTGGATCCTGATATCTAACTTTCTACATAATGTCTTCCAAAAGTGACTAAGAATTTTTGCATCTCCATCACTTGTAATAGTTTTTTCCATTTGGAACCCAATGCAACTGTGCAACTACATTCTTTGTGATAAACAAAGCCCAACAAGCCAAAGGCAAATTTATGAAGATTCCTAAAACACCTCAACATAGTTTGGTGGTGAATGCAAGCAAGGATGTGTTATGTGTATGAAAGAGATGTTTGCATTCAAAAGATTGATCAAATTCTATGAGAATATTCCTATAAATCTTATACTTGATGGGACTGTTGATGAACTCATAAAGGCGTCCATTGATGCTATTTATGCATTTGCACAAGAATTGGGCAATGAATTTACCATTTTTGTTCCATCTACATGAAAAAATCTACAATGATGTGTTTTAGGGTTTTGTAGTAACCCTAGACATCAAGCTAAGATAAAATTTTGAAGCCAACATCCAAGCATATTCATTTTAGGTATATGCAGTTTATTTTTTTAGGGTTCTTTTTAGGGTTTTATTTCTAATTCTATTTTGTGGATCTACACATTGAACATCATATCATCATATGTTTGTATTTAGTTATTTCTCTCCTACTATATTTTCTACAATCATGCATGAAATTCAAAGATGTGTACAAATGTGGTAGCCATGCTGAAAAATGTAAAATTTCAGACCCCAACCCAGTTTCAGTCTCGCTGATTTTTCAGCCAATGTTTAATGCCCAAACCCAGATTTATGACAACCAATTAAACTCAACATAAAATAAATTTTAGAACTGAAACATGAGGATTCTGAACATCGTTTTTAACGCAGAAATAAAATATATCAGCATCACATAAAATCAGAAAAAATAACACAGTGATTTTTGGTCTAACAGTGACCCTGGAAAATCCCACAAGGGGAAAACTAGTGAGAGAGGGATTTTATTATTTATGGGCTTCTGAGAAATTATTTTACAGTGTATTCATCTTCAGAAAAATCACACAAAATTATCTCAGCCTTCTTGCTATACAAAGACTCCTTCTGAACTGTCCGGTGAAGCTCCTCGATTTCTGTCCCAGAAATCCGTACATTGTACGACTGTCCCAACGATAAATGTTGTACGGACTATCTAGATTTTTGTGCCAAAATTCTGCTAAGACTGTATGGAAAAACTCAACAATACAATACCCTGAAAAATGTGCCAATACCCTTGAAAAGTGTGCCTAGAATTTATGGACAGTACGACCCTCGATTTCTGTGCAGGTCTGTACGAACTGTATGAATTTTCTCTCTCAGAAAAACATGCTCGACACTCTCCTCGAAATCTTTGCCAATAAATGTTGTATGGAAGCCTTGGAATGCGTGCCAATACACTCAGAAAAATCTGTTGTTGTCCTCGTTTTCTATGCACATTTATGGATGTACGAACTCCTCAAATCTGTACTGTATTGATTGCTTTCTCTATTGTCTGCTTCCTTGAAACCCGTGCCTGCTAGCTACCTTGAAACTCGTGCCCTAGCTCTGCATATGTTGCCTCTATCTCAAGCTTGACTTGTCTCTTGCTGTTGCTCTCCAAAAATGAATGAACAACCCTAGATAGGGTGTGCCCTCCTACCCTAATCGACCTCATGAAGGAATCTCAAGAGTCATCTCATCTAACGATTGAGATTAAACAAGATCAACGGTGGGGATAAAATCACTTTATTCACCCACTTTCCCTAAGTCTCAAAATGTCACCTTTTAATTTGCATCTCACAAATTAAATGACTAGGGTCCACATTAGGCACTTTCTCACCCCTTAGGCGTCTAGGTGATGAGAAACACTTGCCTAGGTACTTTTTAATTTAATTTTTAACACTCCCTCTTACCGAGGAAAGTGTTACTCACCACTCCAAGCTTGTCCCTGAAAAATACAAACTTTCCTCTGTCCAATGCTTTGTTGAGTATGTCTGCAACCTGCTCCTCTGTAGATATGTATTGTAGCTCCACAACTCCTCTCTGAACTTAGTCATGGATGAAGTGATAACGAATCTTGATATGCTTAGACCTGTCATGAAAAAATGGATTATCCAAGAGTTTAATGCAACTCTGATTATCACAGTAAATCATGATAGGCCTCAACTGCACACTGAATAATCCCACCAACAACTTGCGAAGCCAAAGGCCCTCACAACTGGCCTGACTGGCCTCCATATACTCAACCTCTACAGAACTCAAAGCCATTGATGTTCTCTTCCGACTGAACCAAGACACAACTACTGAGCCCAATCTGAAACAACACCCTGAAGTACTCTTCCTATCACTGACACATCCTACCCAATCTGAATCAGTATAGCCAACCAAACGAACTCCATCTCCTCTATGATAGTCCAGACCATAATCTACCATACCACAAAGATACCTGAGCACATGTTTTGTTACCACCCAGTGCACTCTCCTAGGCTCCACCATGAATTGACCGAGAGTGTTGACAATAAAACAAATATCTGGCCTGGTATTGACCAAATACATCAATGACCCGATCAACTGACAATATAAAGTGGAATCCACCAACTATGACTCAGAAGCATGAAGCCTCTTCCAGTTGGTAATCATGGGAGTGGTCATGGGCCTACAATCCTCCATCTAAAATCTCCTCAGAATGTCACACACATACTTTCCCTATCCCAAGAAGATGTGTCCAGGCTCCTGCCAAACCTCCAATCCCAAAAATTAGTGCATCATTCCAATATCAGTCATCTCAAACTCTGAAGCAAGGCTCTCCTTGCAGCTGTTGATGAGTCTCTCTGCCCCTTTAATGAAAAAATCATCCACATATAGAAAGAGAATGAGAGGATCCTCTCCAACCACAATGAAGTATAGGTTGAGATCCGCCTCACTCTTCTCAAAGCCCAACTGCTGCAAATAGGCATCAATCCTCGAATACCAAGCTCTGGGAGCTTGTTTTAGCCCATACAATGCCTTCTTTAGTCTACACACATGAGACTCTCTCCCATGCACCTCAAAGCCCAATGGATTCTGAATATACATGTCCTCCTTTATAAGACCATTCAGAAATGTGGTCTTCACATCCATCTGGTGGATCTTCCAACCCATCTCTGCTGCAACTGCCCTTATCAAAGTGTATCTAGCCACCGTCGCAAAGGTGTGATCATAGTCGACTCCCTCAACCTGTGAAAACCCTCGAGCCACAAAGAGATCTTTGTAATTCTCAATGCTGCCATCTGCATCATGCTTGAGTTTATAGAGCCACCTGGAAGTCACCACTGACTTCCCCTTAGGTCTAGGAAGAACTTCCTAGACATCATTCTTCATGATGGAATTGTACTCTTCCATCATGGCATCTCTCCAAACCTGTCTACTAGTAGCGTCCTCAAATGTGGAAGGCTTAGACTCTCGAATACTGCTCACCATCATGATGTAGCTACAAAACCTCTCGGGAGGTTTACTCTCCCTCACTACCTGTCTGGGATTCCCCATTGAACCTTGTGCCTCCCTCAAGGTATCCTTAAGTCACTTGGGCTTCCTCCTCTCTGAAGTAGTGTCCTGTGGAGGGGACTCTCCCTTCTCAACCCCATCACCTGAAGACTGTGATCTTGGAGTAGACTCTGGAGTACCCGATCCTGAACCCTGTGGACTAGTAGCCTGCGAACCTGAAATTTGTGGCCCTGTCACCTGTGAACCTGTAGTCACTGAAACTGGTGGCCCTGAACTCTGTGTCACTGTAGTCTGCTGCAGACTCACCTGAATCTGAGGTGAAGACTGCTCACCCCTCTCTATCCCTCGTCACTTCCTAAAGGCTCTATCCTCCTCAAATCTAACATCCCTCCTCAAGACAGTCTTCCTCAAGGAAGGAAGGTATATACGAAAATCCTTTGAAGTCTCGCTGTACCCAACAAAGATCCCTCTCTCTGTTGTGGGCTCCATCTTTGTCCTCTTCTCAGAAGGGACATGTGAATATGTTATGCACCCAAAAATCCGAAAGTGCCCCACCTCAGGCTTCTTCCCAGAAAAATCCTCCTCAGAAGTCATGCTCCCCACTTCCCTGTGTGGACTCCTGTTCTGCAGATAAAATGCAGTGTAGCATGCCTTAGCCCAAAGAAATAGTGGCAACCCCTGATCATGTAGCATGGCTCTCACAGCCCCAACAATGGCCCCGTTCTTCCTCTCAGTGACCCCATTTTGCTGTGGGTTGTAAGGAACATTCAACTCTCTCCTGATGCCCTCTCCTGCACAGAAGTTCATGAACTCCTTGTAGGTATACTCACCCCCATTGTCTATCCTCAAAACTCTGATTTTCTTCCTTGTCTGGTTCTCCACAAGAGCTTTGAACTCTTGGAACTGACTAAAGACATGTCCTTTGGTCTTCATGAAGAAAATCCAAGACTTCCGTGAGAAGTCATCAATGAATATAACATAGAATAAAAAACCAGTCAACGATGTAGAAGACATCAGGCCACATACATCCGAATGAATGAGATCAAGGATACCTGCTGGTCTACTGTCATTGCAAGGAAAAGCAGTCTTGGTGTACTTTCCCAAAGAACACCCATTTCACAACTCCTGGTGCTTTGTACTGAAATTTGGAACTCCAGTCACCATTTCCCTCAGTACCCTCAAAGCCCCATGGTGCAAATGTGCCATCCTCCTGTGCCATAGCTCACATAGGTCACTGCTGTTGGTAGTATGAATCAATGCTCTCGCTGGCTGGAACATAAGCTTGTACAACTTCTCATATCTAGTCCCAATCACTTTGGCTGAAGTGATACTAGGCCCCTTGGGGAAAAGGAGCACCTACCCATCACGGAACAACACCTCATAGCCCCTCTCTTCAATACAAGAAACTGACACTAAGTTATTCTTCAAGCTCGAAACATATAGGACCTCTCTCAACAACATGGGAGGCATAAACTCCCTCTGAAATGATACAGTCCCACAACCAACTACCTTGACCACCCGGTCATCTCCAAGGACCACCTCAACATCTCCAATATGTGTAAGATCTGTCAAGTGCTCATGAACCCCTGTCATATGGCAAGAGGCACCACTGTCAATATACCACATATCTGAGTGAGTGTTCCTCGTGGATAGACACACAACCAAGGAAAATTCCTTGTCAAACTTGGTGGAGAACTCTTCCACCGCTGCTGAAGTTGTTGTTTGTTTCTTCTTCTTGTTAGGACATAGACCTACATAGTGGCCAAACTTGTCGCATGCAAAGCACTTGAATTTTCTCATGTCCTTCTTCCCTTCACCCTTTGGTTTGTTTCCTCCCTTAGGACCCTTTTTGAACTTCTTCTTGTTGTTGGCAGCAAGAGCCACATTCTCCTCATCATGACCTGTAGATGAACTGCCATGTACATAACCTCTCTGGGTCTCCTCTTGAACAAAGTCATTCCAAATACATTCCCAATTGGGAAGCTTCTCCCTAGCCACAATGCCCTCTACAAAAACAACCCATTGTTTGAAAACTCCATTCAATGCTGTCCTCATGAGTTCATTGTCAACTATGGCCTCCCCCACAGCTCCAAGATCATCTCTCACCTGTGTCAACCTGGTAAGATATGTGACCACACTTTCAGCCTTGGTCATTTTTATGCTCTTTAGTTTTTCCCTCAAAACCATCTTCCGGTTTTCATTAGTACTCTGGTACAATTTTGTCAAAGACTCCCACATATCATAGGAATTTTCCTTCCCCTTCAAGTGAGAAATCAAATGGTCCTTGATGGCATCAAGAATAATCCTCTTAGCCTTGATACTCTTCTTATTATAAGCTGCAAGAAGAGTAGCATCAGTAGGCACAACCACAAGATGTGTTGCGGTATTTTCAACAATGTCCCACAACTTATTTTCTTGCGACAACAAGATCATCCTCTCCTTTCAAGCACCAAAGTTTGTTGCCCCATCAAGTCTGTCCTCAACTCTCAAACCTATAGCCATTGACCCCTTTCTACTGAAAATGAAAAATGAAAAATTTTGTCTCGTGAAGTGACTGTTGTCCCAATTTTATGACTTGCTGAAATATTTCTGCTTCTTTTAACTCAACTCTGATACCATGTAAAATTTCAGACCCCAACCCAGTTTCGGTCTCGCTGATTTTTCAGCCAATGTTTAATGCCCAAACCCAGATTTATGACAGCCAATTAAACTCAGCATAAAATAAATTTCAGAACTGAAACATGAGGATTCTGAACATCATTCTTAATGCAAAAATAAAATATATCAGCAACACATAAAATCAGAAAAAATAACATAGTGATTTTTGGTCTAACAGTGACCCTAGAAAAACCCACAAGGAGAAAACCAGTGAGAGAGGGATTTTATTATTTATGGGATTCTGAGAAATCCTTTTACAACATATTCATTATTTATGGGCTTCTGAGAAATTCTTTTACAACATATTCATCTTCAGAAAAATAACACAAACTTATCTCAGCTTTCTTGCTCTGCAAAGACTCCTTCTGAAATGTCCGGTGAAGTTCCTCGATTTTTGTCCCAGAAATCTGTACACTGTATGGTTGTCCCAACAATAAATGTTGTACGGATTGTCTAGAATTTTGTGCCAAAATTCTGCTAAGACTGTATGGAAAAACCCAACAGTACAATGCCTTGAAAAATGTGCCAATACCCTTGAAAAGTGTGCCTAGAATTTATGGACAGTATGGCCCTTGATTTCTGTGCAGGTCCATACAGACTGTACGGATTGTATCTCTCATAAAAACGTGCCCAACACTCTCCTCGAAATTTGTGCCCATAAATGTTGTATGGCATCCTTGGAATGCATGCCAATACACTCAAAAATTTGCTGCTGTCCTCGTTTTCTATGCACATTTATGGTTGTACATCCTCCTCAAATCCATACTGTACGGATTGCTTTCTCTGCTATCTACTACCTTGAAACACGTGCCTACTAGCTTCCTTGAAACTCATGCCCTAGCTCTACATATGCTGCCTTTGTCTCAAGCTCGACTTCTCTCTTGCTCTTGCTCTCCAAAAATGAATGAACAACCCTAGCTAGGGTGCGCCCTCCTACCCTAATCGACCTCATGAGGGAATCTCAAGAGTCATCTCATCTAACGGTTGAGATTAGACGAGATCAATGGTGGGGATAAAATCACTTTATTCACCCACTTTCCCTAAGTCTCAAAAAGTCACCTTTTAATTTGCATCTCACAAATTAAATGACTAGGGTCCACATTAGGCACTTTCTCACCCCTTAGGCGCCTAGGTGATGAGAAACACTTGCCTAGGTACTTTTTAATTTAATTTTTAACAAAAAATACCTCCCGTAGTGAGTGTAATCATTGTGGCACAAACCATGTTGTACTTATGTAGTCTTGAGGATTTTATTTGATCTGTAATAGGTGTGGTGCCTTCATAGACAAACATTTAAGATAGTGTTGGTACAAATCCACTCTATTTCTATTGCACAAAAGTCTTTTTAGCATTCCCAAACCCATTGATCCTACACTTGATTTATCTCAAGCTTTATATCAAAGGTCATTGCTACATGTGTTGATTTGAGGATGAAAATACTTGATTGACAAGAAGAAAACATGCAACAATATTCTTCTCAACATGATGAATATGCCTTTTAAGATGGATTTTATCAGGCTATTAGAACTTAAAAGAATGACCCTTGGATTTTTATTCTGATATTGTGGTGAGTATTTGCTACATTTTTTGTACATGTACCTATCTTGCCCCTAGCACCATAGCTTCCCATGCTTGATCATCTTACTTTTTGTGTGGGTGGATTACATTTCACTTCGTGCAGTTTGTCGCCAAGTGTATGTCTAGAATGGTATGCTATTTATAGATGCATTTAACACTTTATGTGTAATGTCCCCATTTTCAGGTTCCCTTTCTCTATAGTTGGAGATGACTTTATGGGCTTTTGTCAGCCTGATTAGAGCGGTAATTGGATGTTACTAGTGAGCTCAAGAGGTTTATAGGATTTATATGCTACTTTGAGAGGTCCGCTTATCATTTTTCATCATTAAGATCACTCATATGTAGTCATATTTCGAATTCGATGCATTTCGATCGTTCCTGTAATTCAGGAGTATCATTGAGCATTATTTAATGGATTTCACTAAGGTGGTCATTTTAATAAATTATCTAAGAGAGAAACCTTAGTGTAATAACTCTTTGGAATTGGGAGGATGTGTTATGTGTATGAAAGAGATGCTTGCATTCAAAAGATTGATCAAATTCTATGAGAATATTCCTATAAATCTTATACTTGATGAACTCATAAAGGCGTCCATTGATGCTATTTATGCATTTGCACAAGAATTGGGCAATGAATTTACCATTTTTGTTCCATCTACATGAAAAAATATACAATGATGTGTTTTAGAGTTTTGTAGTAACCCTAGACATCAAGCTAAGATAAATTTTACATCAAGCCAAGATAAATTTTTGAGGCTAATATCCAAGCATATCCAGTTTAGGTATCTGTAATTTCTTTTTTTGGGGTTATTTTTAGGGTTTTATTTCTACTGCTATTTTGTGGATCTACACATAGAACATATCATATCCTCATATGTTAGTATTTAGTTATTTTTTCCTACTACATTTTCTACAATCATGCATGAAATTCAAATATGTGCACAAATGTGGTAGTCATGCCGAACAATACATCCTGTAGTTAGTGTCATCATTGTGGCACAAACCATGTTTCACTTATGCAATATTGAGGAGTTTATTTGATATGTAAGAGGTGTGGTTCCTTCATCGACATACATTTAAGATATTGTTGGTATAGATCCACTCTATTCCCAAACCCATTGATCCTACACTTGATTTATCTCAAGCTTTATATCAAAGGTCATTGCTACATGTGTTGATTTGAATATGAAAATACTTGATTGACAAGAAGAAAGAATGCAACAATATTCTTCTCAACATGATGATTATGCCTTTTAAGATGGATCTTAGTGAGCTATTAGCACTTAAAAGAATGACCCTTGGATTTTTATTCGGATATTGTGGTAAGGATTTGCTACAGATTTTGTACATGTACCTAGCTTGGCCCTAGCACCATAACTTCACATGATTGATCATCTTAATTCATGTGTGGGTGGATTAATTTTCACTTGGCGCAGTTTGTCTCCAAGCGTATGTCTAGAATGGTATGCTATTTATAGATGCATTTATCACTTTATGTGTAATGTCCCCATTTTCAGGTTCCCTTGCTCTGTAGTTGGAGATGACTTTATGGGTTTATGTCAGCCTAATCAGAGGGGTAATTGGATGTTACCAGTGAGATCATGGGGTTTATAGGAGTTATATGGTGTGTTTAGAGGTCTTTTTATCATCTTTCATCATAGAGATCACTCCCATGTAGTAAGATTTTGATTTCGATCGTTCCCGTAATTTAGGAGTATTATTGAGCATTATTTAATGGATTTCACTAAGGTTGTCATTTTAGTAAATCATCTAAGAGGGGAGACTTAGTGTAATAGCTCGCTGGAATCAAGAGGAAAATATCTAAATGTTGAGATGATGAAAAAATGACTTCTAGTGCCCAAAAATGCTTTAAAGTCAAATAAATGACTTTTTGGAGTAAAAAGACTTAATAAATTAATAAAGTGATTTTGGAGGAAATGCTAAAGACAAATTAAAAAGTCAATTGAGGGGAAAAAAGGAAAAGGGGTATAAAATTACAACGAGAGCTCAATTTCTCATTATGATTGATGATTGGAGACAACTCTTGTGGCTTGTGAGGTTGTGAGGGTTTTGGAGAAAAACCCTTTTTGAGGATTGTTTTTGGTGTTGAAAGATTCCACCCTAGCTGATTGGTTAGAGGAATCACTCAGATTTCTCACAGGTTTTCATTGCAAAAGGAAGATTCAATATTGTTTCTAAGTCTTGGTCATTTACAAAATTTTGTGGTGTTTAGGGAGGCCATACCCACATCTTCAGTTCATGGCAGCCTAGGAGGAAGTTGTTCTACTCTGCTATCAATAGATTTGTGGTATCTGCACCCTCCATTTCCCAATCATGGGGTCCCTATAGAGGAGGCACATCCCTTGCATGCAGATCGAAGGGTCTAGGGAAGAATCATACCTCCCATAAAATTTTGTGTGGCTTTGAGGAGGGGTTGCATCAGTTTGGATATCCATGGCAGAGACGAGAAGGCCGATTTTTTGTTATTATATCTCAGAAGGGAGGGTCGTGCCCTGCTGGAAATTCATGGGAGCCCAAGAGAGGGTTGTACCAATCTTTACAAGAAAAAATCCATTGTTATATGAGGTGTTTCTACTTACTTTTATTTTTTCAGCACATCGTGCCATTCCCCTATTGTTCTGGGTGTATCTCTGCTGCCAAAAATACAGAGATATCTTAGTTATCAAATAATGTTCAAAGAATGTCATTTACAGGTCGACAAAAGGTTAATAAACTAGATTGTGTCGCTGATTTTACTCTGCTGTTACAGCTTGGAATGAACTATTATTATTTCTTGAATGTGATCTTTGCTCTTTTATATGGAATGAAAATAAATTCCTTGTGAGCCAAGGAATTGTGGGTTGTTATGTAATTATTTGCAAGAAGAGTTTTGAAACAAATAAACAATAAATCTTATTAGCAGTAAACAAAATCATATCAACAACAAAAAAAGGGAATTTACAGTGATATTTGAGCATGTAGGAAAATTGTTTGACAAAACCCTTGAACCAAAAGAAGTACTAAAAATTATCAGTGGTGGACAATCAACACAATAGCAGTCAGTAAGGGGAACATTATAGCCTAACTGTTGACGAAATTCCAAGCCATAAAGACACTAAGGTCATAACAACAGAAAAAGGGGTTTTACAGGGTTGTTTGCAAGATGTTTGACAAAAGTATTAAACCAAGAAAACATAAAATATACCAGCAGTAAAGAGAGGGGGTATTAGAGTGGTATCATAGCTGTGCATCCTACCAGCCTGAGGGGAAATCAGTGGAATATATTTTCATATTGTTTCAAATGAGTGACCAACACTATACCTTTCACTTTCAATAGTGGTAACTTGGTGGCAAGGTTTGCATTCAAGGCATAAGAAAGATGAAGACAACTCAAGAACTCTTGGAAAAATTGTTACATCTCTCTCAAGAACATCCAAATAATTTAAAAAAATTGTTAGAGAACCATGCGTTGTTGGAGTATCACCGTGAGTTGTATGCACATCACTTATCAGTTAGGAAGAAAAAAGAAGGGTTCAAATATGAAGTGATTGGTGACGTGGATGCCTCATCTTATGAGGGAAGTTTGACAGAACCCCAGGATGAATTCTTGGAAGTGCATGTATCTACTCATGTCGAGGAGATGTGTAATGAGGTTGACAAAACATCCTCCTTCAATACACCATTGGAGTGATCCTATGAGGTTGATAACACCAATACTTATGATGGGCATGTTGATTGCATTTATGATGATTATGATGAGCTTTGTGTGGATTTGATTTTGGCACATTCTTCATCATCCACAAAAAAAACTCAGTCATCTATGGCATCCATAACACAAGAGGAAGTTACAGGTACTCATGATTTGAGGGAAGATCTTCTTGTGATGGTCAAGCAGAAGGAGCATTCAGATTTGCAGGGGCTTGAAGAGAGGTATGACTCAGAAACGTCTGATTGTACACATAGTTTACATCATGGGGATCACGAGCCACCTCTTTTGGAGATTCCATTGAAGGATCAAGTCATAGATACATATGAGATAGTTGAGCATACACACTGTGGACCATCCAACAAGGAAGTGTATGCATTCATTGATTGTGGGAATGGGTAATATTATAGATGTGGGCACATCAATATTCTAGGATCCAGGTTCAGATGACACTAGTGGAATGAGTGCACAAGATAATATTAAGTCGAAGAAGAATGATACAATGGTGCACAATGGTATACAATGGTATACAATGGTGATGCAGAGATTGTTATTGATAATTTTTGTGAGGAGGAGACAGATTCTTGTGAGGACAGTATGTTGGGTTATAACATTGTCCCATCCTTTTTTCTTGAGGATTGTATGGTGAGGTATGCTCATGTGTTTTCTTCCAGCCCACATACACATGACTAATGGTTTGGAGAGATCCATCTAGGGATACCCCATGATGTAGGCTTCAAGAATACCATTGAGTTTAGTTTACCCAGGATCGATGAGATGATGGATGAGCTTCATGGTGCGGTATACCCTTCTAAGATTGACTTTCGTTTGGGGTACCATCAGATTAGGATGAGAGAAAAGGGTGTGTGGGTACATCAAGAGAAGATCTAGGACATATGGGATTGGCTCAGAGAAATTTCAACTAATTGGAAGTCCCACCTCCTAGTGGAATATTCGAAGAATATGTTTTCTTGTGAGTTAATAGATGGCCACCTTTAGGATGATAGGTACATAGTGGTAGATGACATTATCTCCTACAGAAGTGACATAGATTTAGTCCCTCAGTCCACACTTAGGGATAATATCATGAGGGCTATGCATGATACACCTTTCGCAGGACATCCGAGATACTTCATAACTTACTGACAAATCAGAGAGAGGTACTCATGGAAGGGCCTCAAGGACGACATGTTGCGACATATAAGGGAGTGTATGATTTGTCAATAGAACAAGTCAGAGCATACTCATCCTGCAAGATTATTGCAGTCTTTACTCATTCCAGAACATAAGTGGAAGAGTGTGTCGATGGATTTCATCACAGGTCTATCGGAGACGCATGACGGGGATTGCATTTATGTAGTTGTTGATCGATTGACTAAGTTAGTGCATTTATTCATGATTTCAATGGAGTATGAGGCACCACATGTGATAGAGTCATTTTTTAGGGAGGTGTTTAGACTCCATGGGTTTCTTGAGAGAATTATTAGTGATAGGGACAACATATTTCACGATGCATTTTGGTAGGTGTCGGACAAATTAACAGGGACATAGTTTACTCCTAGTACTTTATTTACACCAGATGGCTGTAGGAAAAAACATGGGTAAAACAATTGGCTTATTTGGATTCCCATGGTTATCAGTGTGGCTTAGCGGGAGTTAGTAGGTTTTGGGGATGGTGGACTTCTAACATGGTTGTGGGATCCAAGAAGTCATCTAACTTGTAAACGACTTCAAATTTTGATGATTAATAAAGTTGTGAAAGTGATGGGTTTGCTTCATTATTGGGATGTCATGAGAGGAGAATCCGAGAATTATTAGATATGGCGGGAAATAATTTCTTTGTCAATACCCAGGATTGAGTCTGGCAGTGGATTTGCAGACTTGGACTTCATTGAGATACCTTTGCAGGATATAATTCATAGTAGTGGATTCATCCCTTACAGGTATTTCAACTTAGGATTCGAAGAGAGGAGAATGCAATTTGAGAATGATGGTTAGACCATTATGATCAGAGTGGCACAACGTCAACATGGTGATTCCTTTCTGAGACTAGCTTAGGACCTTGGGATTACATGGTTTGGTAGTTCAACTACTGATAAAGAGGGAAGAGGCAATTTTTACTTCTATGAGTTTACTCCTGTGGTGCGTTGGATTGGTTTCATAGAAGATCAATTCTTTTATGGGTCGACCAAGTTTTTGCAGTATCTTATTGCTCTACTTATTGGTAGTATTCAAAAGGCTTCTTATGTTAGTACCTTGTAGGACAGTTATTTGAGCAGAGGATATTTCATATCTTCCAGGTTGGTTTGGGACCCTGGAATCATTCTCAGTTTTAGTTGGTTCAACCTATTGATCATATGGTTGTGATCACATTTCTTGAGGAAAAACAATGTTTGGGAAGGGAGGATTGTAATGTCCCCATTTTCGGGTTCCTATGCTATGCAGTTGGAGATGACTTTATGGATTTGTGTCAGCTTGATCAGAGGGGTAATTGGATGGTATCAGTGATCTCAGAGGGTTTAGAGGAGTTATATTATGCTTTCACAGGTCCTCTTATCATCTTTCATCATCGGGATCACTCTTGCACAGTCATATTTCGATTTCGATGCATTTCGACTATTGTTGTCATTTAGGAGTATTATTGAGCATTATTTAATGGACTTCACTAAGGTTGTCATTTTAATAAATTATCTAAGAGTAACACCTTAGTTTAATATCTCATTGGAACTGGGAGGAAAAACTCTAAATGTTGAGATGATGAAAAAGTGACCTCCACTGCCCATAAATGCTTTAAAGTCAAATAAATCACTTTTTGGAATATAAATGCTTAATAAATTAATAAAGTGATTTTGGAGGAAATACTAAAGATAAATTAAAAATTCAGTTGAGGGGGAAAAAGGAAAAGGGGTATAAACGTACAATGAGAGCTCATTCTCTAATTATGATTGATGATTTTACAAAATTAATTTGGAGAGAGCTCTTGTGGCTTGTGAGGGTTTTGCAGCAAAACCCTTGTTGATGATTGGTTTCGGCGGTGAAAGATTCCACCCTAGTTTATTGGTTGGAGGAATCACTCAAATTTTGCATAGGTTTTCATTGCAGAAGGAAGATTCAACATTTTTGCTAAGTCTTGGTCATTTACAAAATTTTGTGGTGTTTGGGGAGGCTAGACCCCCATCTTCTTTTTGTGGTAGCCTAGGAGGAAGTCGTTCTACTCTGCTATCAACATATTTGATGTATTTTTACCCTCCATTTCCAAATCATGGGGTCCCTAGAGAGCAGGCACACCTCTTGCATGTAGATTGAAGGGTTTAGGGAAGATTTGAACCTCCCATAATAGTTTGTGTGGATTTGAGGAGGGGTTGCATCGGTTTGGACAATTGTGGCAGAGGAGAGAGGCTTGAGTTTTTGTTGTTATATATTAGAAGGGAGGTTCGTGCCCTGTTGGTAGTTCATGGGATCCCAAGAGAGGGCTGTACCAGTCTTTACAAGTAGAAATCCATTTCTATAGGAGTTGTTTCTACTTACTTTTATTTGATCAACACATCGTTCCATTCCCTTGTTGTTTTGGGTGTATCTCTGTTGCAAAAGATACATAGATATCTTAGTTATCAGTTGTTGATAAGAGAATGTCATTTATAGGTTAACAAAAGGTTAATAAACTAGATTGTGTCGTTGATTTTACTATGTTGTTACAACTTGGAATGAACTATTATTATTATTGCTTGAATGTGATCTCTTCTCTTTTATATTGAATGCAAGTAAATTCCTTGTGAGCCAAAGCATTGTGGGTTGTTATGTAATTGTTTGCAAGAAGAGTTTTGAAGCAAATAAATAATAAATCCTATCAACAGTAAACAAAATCATATCAACAACAAAAAAGGGAAATTACAATGATATTTGAGCACGTAGGAAAAGTGTTTGACAAAACTCTTGAACCAAAAGAAGTACTAAAAATTATCAGCAGTGGACAATAAACACAATAGTAGTCAGTAAGGGGAACATTACAACCTAACTGTCTGAGGAAATTCCAAGCCATAAAAACACTAAAGTCAGAACAACAGAAAAAGGGGTATTATAGGGTTGTTTGCAAAATGTTTGAAAAAAGTATTGAACCAAGAAAACATAAAATATACCAGTAGTAAGGAGAGGGGATATTACATTATAACCCATGATAATAGTAGCATTTATTTCTTTGATGTATCCATGTATATCTTGGGTTGGAAATGCAATTGTATGGGGTTCTAATCCCAATCAATATTGTACACTAGCTCCCATTTTTCACAATTATAGGGACTGGTTGCTTTCATCTTAGCGGCACCATATTTTCCTTGGTTCGTTCTCTCTCTATAGTCCATTGGTAATAGGCAATATTGTTGAGCAGTACTTGCAACATGGAAATATCCTACAATATCTTATAGTCTGGCTGTGGGAAAAAGGCTTTAAGGAAACTTTTATATATCTTTTCTTTCAAAGTTAAATGCGTATTAAATTTTTGGTTGTGCATTCGCAAGAATGTTCCTATTCTCCATATGACTATTTTGTCCTTATGACTCTGGATACAACAAGCCTATATATAAAAAAAACATATGTCTAAGTGGAGGCATGGTTTCTAGAAATACCATTTTTTGCAAGCCTCTGATTTTAGTAACTTTTATTCTAGATCTAAAGAGTCAATACGTCAATTTCATCATAGAGATGTTGACACTATGGATTAGGTACAACCACATTGGGTACATAAGAGACCACTACTAGATTGTAAATTTTTATTTCATATGTTGGATCAACTGCTGATTTTGCCCAAATGTCCTCACATATTCAAACTCAAATCTCAGTGTAAGGAGATTGAACTCATTAGGCACACCATATGAATAAAAAATTTCAAAGTGAAGAAATCATCCATTAGTTTATGTTATTGAAATAATCATACCATCACTCACATTCAAAGAAGAGTTATAATCTCAATCAAATCTTGAGAGGAAAATGCTAGAGAATGAACAAGTAGATTATAGTTTAATGCTTAGCCAATTCCATAAATTATACATAGATTTGTTATATTACCAAAGAACTATTGCTAGGTGCCCAAACGAAACTCAAAGCATTGTAATATAACCAAGCTTCAATAATATATTTCATTTATTTAGATGTGTTGTTATTTGAGTATGATCACTAATTTTGGTCATCAGATAAAATATCATTCTTCTTAAAGGAATCTATCAAGAATTTACACTGTTGAGATTATGTATGGAATTCTATGAGTTTTAATGATGTCTGTAGTTGAACCCTGGATGGAAATGAAGAACAATCTATTGCATTTCTGTTAACATTTCTCATCACTCAGAAATGATTTTCCCATTGATTTGATGTGAAATCCAACAACTTTGTGATGGTGTCTGTCCATTTAATGGAGCCTTCAGATCAATGGTTGCAATTCAGGAGCTGTTGAAAATAATGTGGAGTTCCTAAATTGGTATTCTATATTTTTTTGGGTAATTTCTCTTTCTTCCAGGGTCGCCCTCTCACTCCATGAGTCGAATTAGTTTGCTAGTTGAACGTTTTCATTACCCACAAGTCATATCTTTCCTTTGAGCCATGTTTTAGCTTGTTTTTTGAGAGGTTTATATATTGTTGGGCCGAATTCGCCTGACTTGGGTCAATTTAGAACTTTTCTAGATGTTTTTCTTTGCCTAGGGCGAGTTCACATTCCCTTGGGCATCTAAATTAAATGTTGGGTCGAATTTACATTGTTTGGGTCATTTTTAAATGTTGTTGGGATTTTTTAGATGTGCTTGGGATTTTTTAAATATTTCCCATGTTTTTAGATGTGTCCGAGTATTTTTAAATGTTCTTGGGTGTTTTTAAATGTTGTCAGGAGTTTTTAGATGTGTTTGTTAATTTTTAAACATTGTTGGGACGTTTTGTAATTCCTTGGGACATTTTTCCAATTGGCTAGGTCAATTCTCAATTGCGTGGGTGTTCTAATAAATTCCTATGCATTTTAAATAGTTGTGGCACTATTAAATTTGATGTTATGGTGTCAAGTTATTTGTTGAGTGATCAAGTTAGGTTGGATAGTCATACCTTATGTGAAAAGACAATCATACCTTATGTGAAAATACTGAGAGATAACCACATACATTGTTTTCTTATGAGAGATGAGTGTTTAATCCATATGTTGGCTATAAAGAGGTGTGAGGACTTCGGGCTCATTGTTTCTTAATTAATGAGCAGCTGCAACCATCCATGAAGAGGCAAAATTTGTTGCTTATTTGAATTGTAGATATTTAATCAATGGAATCATGAAGGGGAAAAATGTTCATGTTTTATTGGTTGTGTAGGAACAAAATTATTATTGAAAAATGTGTTGTTGGGTTGGATCCACATAAAGGTAGGGGGCCTACTCCTTGAAGGGCATTTTTTTTACTTTGCAAAGCCAACTAGAACCAAAACAGAGCTAGCTTAGGCTTTCCGTAAAATAGTAGTCAAAGAACATGTCAATGATTGTATTTTCCATTGCGTAGTCATATGGCTTCTAGTGTGCAAGTTAAGTAAGTGAAAAAACTAACAACAATCATAAGAAGTCACAGAAGTACATATATCATTGTACATGGTAGAGGACAATGACCTAGTAGCCTTCAGAGGACAAAGTACTATGTACAAGCTTGAGGATAGAGTTGAGATAGAGACAAGAAATATATTTTTGCACATGCCCCATGTTGGTGAAGCGAGTGGGCTATAAGTCCCTTGTTTAAAATAAATTTACAAGCACATAGAGTTGTATATAAGCGCTTTTTTTCCAAATAGAGTTGTATGTTATTATTTTTTGTATTATGTATATATTGTAATGTATAAATGCCTTATATGGTTGTAGATGTGAAGTTTGAAAGTGGAGATTTTATGAAGTATTTGTATTCTGTTGTATAGTTGTAACATATCCATTTCACAAAGCATTCCATTTAATACTTTCCATTAATGTCAATGTCAAGTAATCCAAGGTACTTTAAGAATTCATCAACCCTGGTTTCAATTTAACATGTTGTAGCTACTTTATTATAATATAATTGGAGAGATGTGTTCATGATAAATGACTCTAATATTACTTTGAAATTTTATGCCTTGCATCTCACTTTTCCACCACAGTGATGCATGGCTAGAAGTATTTAATATTGTAATATATATATTTTTAATCTCAAGCCATTTTGCATTGGAGTAACTTAATATTGTAGCAAAGTGTGACTATTTTTAAGTAAAAGATGCAATTAAATTCACCCAAATTTCAGGGGTATCTTCAATTTCACATGATCCAAGTTCTATGCATAAAATAAATATGCCTCTAAGAGTTTTTCCCCATTTTAAACCAACTCATAATTCTTAGAAAATCAATTAAATTTCCAAATCAATGAAAATTTCAACTTATTGGGTTACCAGATTCTAATAGGGTAAGAAAATATTTCTACAAAATTATCCTACTCCTTGGCACCATGTTGGTGAGCGGTTGTAAGACCCTAGGTTCAAGTTATCTAACCAACAAACCCTGTAGACACCGACCCTTTCGGCATCACCTGCATGCAAGTGAAGTCTCACCCAAGGCATCTATTGGGGCTGCAGGAACTAAGTTTCTGCAGCAATGAGGGGATGGGAGGCTATCTCCATGTTCATTCTTACTTAGCTCCTCTGTGCGTGTTATCATGTGTCTATTACTTAGTAATTGATTTTATGAATTACCATCGTGACACATATTGCAACATAAAACATTCACCGTAACATCCATAACTACTACTCAATAATCATATAATAAACAAATCTAGTCTAACATGCACGAACCTACTATTCATAAACAATCACATGAATCACACACATAGAGACACATGGTTAACATCGTTCACCCAAACTTTGGGATACGTTTACAATGACTTGCTTCTTTATTATTCTTTATGCAATCTTTCCAGGCTTGCACACTGCACTTACAATAGATATATCAAGATATCCTTCCCCATCATTCCTAGCCACTCTACAGTGCAAGCCTCTCTCGAAAAAAATCATTATGACTCATTACAACTGATGTTGACTTGTTGTTTGAGCGTGCTTTTCCTTCTTTTTCATTTGCATGCTTCTTTTGCATTCCCTACTATTGTTCTTCCTGCTTTTGCATGTCTCTATGCTTTTCCATGCCGAACTGCTATCCTTCCTTTTCGCCCACTTTATCTTCCTACTTTATTATCCTTCTATTCTCTATTAAGTATGATTTAACTGCGCACTTCAATCCCAAATATTCTTTTACTGTGCACTCTTCTCCTACCTTCTCTTCTTTCTTATGTTGTTGTGCATATCCTCTATACTTAGGATTTATTGGAATACCAAGAGGGGGGGTGAATTAGTATGAGCACAATTATTACTTTTAATAACAATATAAAACCTCAATAGTATTCAATATATTATCAACACCATAATTCAATTCATAAACACAACATAAACACAGTACACCAACATTTTACGTGGCAACCCAATGTGGGAGAAAACCATGAAATGCTTTTCTTATTTATCAAAGAGTACATTAATTGGAAGCACCAACTTACTATTTCTCCATATACAACTAGAAGGAGGCTCCAACCCCTTATTTATAGGATGCAACCTGAAGGAAGCTCCAACTCCCTAATTTACTGGCTCCAATTGGAAGGAGGCTACAATCCCTTTCCTTGCCCCATCCAACCACCCTGAAATGTAAATGTAGACCAATTTGTCACTAATTATGTTATTGTAACTGATAACATGTTGTTGTTGTTGTTTCTGATACTTCTGTTGCTGTTAGTGATTTCGATATCTCATCAATACTGCAACCACACATACCTCATACCAAGATCCACAAGAGAGTTCTCCAAATCAAATGCTTATGATTCACTAAGACATATATGTTCCCGATTTCTTCAGGATACACACCCTAACACACACAATAATACATACCTTCAACCTGTAGCTAACTTAAGTTTTAGATCCCTGATCTTCAACATTTTTCCTTCATAGGTCCGCGACCTATACATTGTCTGCTCGCGAATGTATGTGATTTTCCTCACTTCAGCCTGTGGATGTCCTTACTTTTCCTCCTAAAACCCATAGATTTACTCAAAGAACCTGGATCTCTAACTCTTTCTCCATACACTCGGCTCCTGCAAACTTCTTACCTCACTGGAATTTACTGACTTCAACTCACTACCTCAGATCTGCCAATTAGTATTCACAGAAGTAATATTCAATTGAATCTTCTCTATGTTTTAATGAGGATCTCATGATGACATGCAACTGACATGCAACTTGTTAACTTCTGTTTACAGTTACTTTAACATGCAACTGACATGCAACTTGTTAACTTCTGTTTACAACTCCTTTACCTTGACATGCAACTTGTTAACTTCTTGTTCAAGGGTTGGCATCAATGACAACCAATATCTCAAAAATTAAAAGACAACCAATCTTTGAACAACTAATGTTTCAACAATATCCCCCTTTGGCATTGATGGCAACACTTAGACACCACACTTATGCTCATGTCATCTCCCCCTGTCTTCATGCCTCTTCTCTTCGTTTCCATGTCTCTGTTTTACTCTCCCTCTTTGAAATCAATGACAAATTATGACTTCTCCTTGGGGCTTCTCCCCATGTCTGTAAGCCTTTGATCTCTGTTGATGTTTCTCTTCATGGTGCTTCCTCATGTAAATCTATGATAAAAAACATTAAAAAAGAATTCAAGTATTTCATGATTACTACTGCTCTCCCCTTGTCTTACTGTGCCAACTGCCATTTATATCACTGTGGGGATGAAACTACTCCTATTTTTTGTTGAAGATACTCAAAAGTCTCCCTCATAAGAGGTTTGGTGAAGATATCTGCAATATATTATTTTGTCCCAACATACTCTACCTTGATGTTCGTCTCTGTAACTTGTTTCCGTAGAAAGTGAAACTTGATCATAATGTGTTTCATCTTGGAATGTATCACTGGATTCTTAGAGATACTTATAGTACTGGTATTATCACAGAATATTGGAATAGGCTCGTCATATTCCACTTGCATGTCCTGCAAAGTTTGCTTCATCCAGAGAACCTGTGTACAACATGTTGCTTCTGCAATATACTTTGCTTCTACTGTGGAGAACGATATTGAAGCCTATTTTTTGCTCAACCAAGATACCAGACAATCACCCAAGTAGAAAAATGTTCCACTTTTACTTCTTCTATCATCAACACTTCATGCCCAATCTGCATCTGTGTATGCAACTAGAGATAGATCATTCCCTTTTGGATACCATAATACATAGTATTCTATTTCTTTGAGATATCTGGATATTCTCTTGAGTTCCATAACATGTGTTTCCTTAGGTGTTGCTTGAAATATTGAAACCTATCCAACTTATTGCATCACATCCAGTCTCGATGATGTCACATAGAGTAAAATTCTAATCATTGATCTATAGAGTTTCTGATCTGCATCCTTGGATTCATCATCTTTGCTCAATTTGCAACTAGTCTGCATGGGAGTACTTATGGGCTTGCAATCTACCATTCCAAACTTCTTTAGCATTTCTTTTATATACTTGGTATGAGAGATGAAAAAACCTTTATCTTGCTGACATATGTGAAGTCCCAAAAATAAATACAACTCACCAAGTAATGACATTTCGTCTTCATTTTGCATGTTTGTAGCAAGTTTTTGACTCATCCTGTCATCATCACTTCCAAAAATAATGTCATGAACATAAACTTCAATTATCAATATACTAACTTGATTTAACTTTATGTAGAGATTGTTGTCTGCATTCCCTTTCCTGAGCCCTTGCTGTTGTAGATACCTGTCCAATCTTGAATACCATGCTCTAGGGGCTTGTTTGAGTCCATATAGTGCATTCTTCAATCTGCGAACATAATCTTCATTTTTTGATAGTAGAAATCCTTCTACCTATTCGATGTAGACTTCTTCTCCTAGTTATTCATTTAAGAAGGATGATTTTACATCCATATGATATACTTTGATTTTCTTAGAACATGCATAACCCAAGATCATTCTAAATGCTTCCATTATGGAAATTGGAGAAATTTTTTCTTCAAAATCTATTCCTTCAACCTGAGCATATCCCTTGCATACTAACCTTTATTTATTCCTAGTTACCTATCCATCCTCATTCAACTTGTTTCTGAATACCCATTTTGTGCCAATCACATTCTTATTCTTAGGCCTTGGAACAAGTTCCCATGTTTCATTCTTCTCTATCTGATCCATTTATTCTTCCATAGCTTTGATCCAATGTTCATCAGTGTTGGCTTCTTTAAAACTATTGGGTTCAACTGTGGACAACAATGCTAGATGTCTTTGTTCTGGTGAGCATAATTTTCTTCAGGTTTCAACTCCTGCATCTTTATTCCCATTGATATGTTTTGGTGGATGATTTTTCTACACTCGCTGGTTGGGAGTTTTGGGAGATATCTGAATATTGTTTTAGTCATCTTCCTCTTGCTTTGCTTCTAGATTCTCTTTTTCTTCTTCTTCTTTCAAATCGTCTTCTCCTTCCTGATCTGCTGAGTCTTTTCTTTCTTCTTTTGGATTTAGTACACTTGTCTCATCAATTTGTACATTGATTCTTTTCATTATTATGTTGAGTCTCAGATTGAAACATTTGTATGCCTTACTTTTTCTTGAGTACCCAACAAATATTCCTTTTTCAACTCGGGAGTAAAATTTTCCATTCCTACCTTCTTCTCTTTTGATATAACGCTTTCTTCCAAATACTCTAAAATGATTCACATTTTCCAGTCTTCCTTTCCCTAACTCATAAGGAGTCTTATCATTTTTACTTATGAGCATTCCTTTGTTCTGGATATGAACTGTTGTATGTGCTACCCGTGCCCAAAATATGTCACCCAACTTTGAATATTTCAACATGGTTTTGACCATTTCCTGTACTGTCCTGTTCTTTCTTTCAGTGACTCCATTTTGCTGAGGTGTCCTGGTTGTTGAGAATTTCCTTTTTATTCCATGATCACCACAAAAATCCATGAATTCTTTCGATGTAAAATCTCCACCATTTTCTAATATCAAACATTTAATTTTCAAGTCTATCTCTGTTTCAACCATATCTTTGTATATCTTGAAGTGTTCAAATGCCTCTGACTTCTTCTTGAGAAAACAAACTGCAATCATTCTTTTGTAGTAATCAATTAGTAACATGAAATATTGTTCACCATTTAATCCCTTTGTTTTCATTGGTCCACATAGATTAGTATGTACAATATCCAATGGTTTTTTATGTTGAGTACTCCTTTGATTTGAACTTGGTCCTGGTGTGTTTTCCCTATAGACAATGCTTACATAGAGTATTCACTAGCTTTGAAATTTTAGACATTTCTTTCATTGCTTCCTTTCTGCTGATTTTGATAAGATTGTCAAAGTTCATGTGACCCATTCCTCTGTGCAAGAGCCAACTTTAATTTTCATTCCCTAAGAAACAAATTTCTTTTCCAATTTCATTCAAAACATATATGGTGTTTAGAGTCCTTATTGTTTTCACCACTAACTTTCATGATTCTTCTTTCTTAATTTCACATTTCTCTGAGTCGAACTGAAGTGTGTGTCCTTGATTGCACATTTGACTTACACTCAACATATTGTGTTTCATATCTTTGACCAGTAGAACATTTTCTTCCATGGCATATTTGCTTCCAAACTTAGCTGTGTCTCTACCTACAATTTTAGTTGAATGATTATTGCCAAACGAAACTGATCCATATCTTTATTTCTTTAGAGTTAGAAACCTTTTTTTCCACCTGTCATATGATTTGAACAACCACTGTCAACATACCAATCACTTTTCCTGTGTTGGGATTGTAGAGAAAGCGAGCATTAATTCTTCTTTCTTTTTCGTATCTCTCGTGGTTCCGATATATGACTGCTAATGTTCTTCTTTGGTTCCTTTCCTGGAATAGTCAATCTACAATTCTTCGCTATGTGTCCAAAATTGTTACATTTGTAGCATTCTACTTCATTTCTTAATGACCCAAAAAAATTTGGTTTTTGTTGTATGCTTCACAATATTTTATGGGATAACTATTATTTAAGTACCCTGCATAGTTGCTTCAGTTCTTAACATAGGCCTTGCAGTTTACAAGTTTATGTCCAAAATTGGCACAATTAAAACAATGAACATAAAAGAACCTTTGATACCTGGAGGTAGATGATCTTCTTTGCGATTCACTCCTTATGAATTCATCTTCTTGAGTCTTCTTTATTTCTAGAACGTTCTTCTTTGGGGGATTTCATTCTTCCTTCTTGAAAAAATCTTTGACAATCTCTGCATAGCTACTTTTTCCTGCTTCCAGTTCTGTTGTCTTGGAGCTCAATCCTTTCCCATTCTGTACTTGATTGTATCCTAGTTCGGATCTGTCATTTGATGGTCTTTGAATGCTGATGATTTGATCCAATATGTTGGTGCTCTTCTGTTGCATGTATTTCTTCTGAATATCTTTCCTTAAAGAGACTATTTATGCTTCCAAGCTTCTGATCGTTTTCTCTTTTTCTTCTAATTGACCTCTAAGTATTTCTCAAATTATCCCCTCTTCTTCTTTTTGAATTTTTAGATTTGTGATCATCTGCTCGATTTCTTCAGAGTTGGAATTTTGAGATCCCTCTTTCATTTTTAACTCTGCCTTGAGTGACTTGTTTTTCATTCTTTCTTTCCTAAGTTCTTCTAATGCATTGATTAGCTTTGCTATGAGATCAAATTCACCTTTTTATTCAAAATCATCTTCTACTTCCATGAAGAGTATTCTTTCTGAATCAGTGTTGTTATCACTCCAAGAAACTCCTTAGGGTTGTAGGCTAAGGATGCTTGGTAACTTAGAAATAATGTGTATATGTGCTTGGAACAATGGGGTCTTTAATGATCGATGTAAAAGAAAACTCATACATCTAAAGAAACAATGCTTTCAGGAAACAATAATCAGATCAAGTAAATTGAAAGGAGAGGGTGAAGAACACTATTCTTGATTGCCAAATACAAGTGAATGTAGGGCTTAATGCAAGATAGAGAGAAATCCTTTACTTCAAGTCTATGAGCTCAATAAAGAGATAACAGTCTTCATGAACTAAAATAAACTGAAACAAAGTACAGAAAGGGAAAGATGGATATTTCTGATATTGAAAACGAAAGGAAACTGAACTTTATTTCTGCAAATAAGAGTCTATACAGTAGCACAAAATATCTCCCAGTTTGAACCCTTGTCTCTTAGAAAAGATAGGCATTTATAGCCTTTTACAATCAGTTTTAAAGATCCTAAAAACTTGGATCTATATCTAAAAATAACAATTCAAATCTAACTAAGCAACTTGATAATAAAAACTTAATGACTAAACTAGTACTTGAATTGTCTTCAATCTCAAACTTCGACATCTGTATTCTTCAGTTTCTAGAATCTGTGGTGTCATGAAACATGCAGAGGCACCTGTCTTGGTAGCTAGATTTCTTCAGTTGTTCATAGTAGATACTTTAGGAGATTTGTTTAGCATGTGGTTCAAAAAATTCCCACGAATCTCTGATGCAGAGTCTTTTGCGAGCAATTTGTTATCCCCTTGATACTCTGGAACTTCTTTATAACCTGTGAAAAATGACCTGCTCCGTCCTTAGCTTCCAAAAATGCTTTTTCTCCTTTCACCAGCTAACTCGCCTTATGATTCGTTGGTTAGCTGGTGAAAGCACTGCCTTTCACCAGCGAACTGGTTGTAAAATTACGCTGTGCGCTGGTGAAAGCTCTACCTTAGCCCAAAATGAACTTTCACCTCCAAAATTGTGATTTCATTAAAAACTCAATGTGTCTCTACTTTATCCCCTTGCATGTTCACAACAACCTGAGAAAGCACTTGCAAATCTAGGTGTGATTTTTTCTTTTGTTTCAATTTTCTAATTTTCCTTTTAAGGCGCTTTGCTAGCCACCATAGACTGTTATAGTCTTTAGTGATTTTCTGTTTCCTCTTCTTTTCCTTGACACTTTCACAGGCCAGCTTTTCAAATGCAACATTTGTTTCTACAAAATTATCAGACAACTTCTTGTATCTTTCCTTTATTACCCTCTCTAAGACCTCCTGCTGAGCGATCACTTCTTTGAGATGCTTGATTTTCTGTGTTTTCTTCAATTTAGTGCTCTTTGATGTTTCCCCTTCCTCGGTGTGAGTAAAGGTCTCATAATTCTATGCAAACTCAATGGAATGTTCATGACTCTTGATGACAGGGCTCTCATCTTCTTGCTCTGGTTCTGAGTCTATATATGGCATGTTTAAGATGTTTGTTCTCCTTTCTGTAGGCTGCTCTGTAGTAGTCTCAAAATTCAATTTTTTCTTTGACCTGTGAGATTTCACACCAGAGATTCTATCTTCTGGAGGTCCTGGAAGGGTTCTCCTCTTCCTTAAGCTGCTTTGAGGAGTCAATTGCTTCTTTCCAACTTTCCTCTATTCATTCACGGCTGAGTTTGAGTTTCAAAGCCCTCCCAAAAAAGAAAATGTTGCCAGGTCCTTCCCTTCTGTCTTAGCTCCTCCAGAATGATCAATTTAATAAGGCCAAAGTGGCACAGAGTGTTCTTCATGCTTAGGGGTTCAGTTCTAATTTTTTTACAGACCTTAGTTAAGCTCTTGTGCAAGAAGAAAGGTAGATTTAGGAGAGTTTTACCTGTGAAATGGTCTAAGAGCTTGAAGTGATACAACATCAGTTTGTCATACCTGCCTTCTGAAGTTATGTAGAGTTTGATGCCCTTAAAAATATCCTGCCACTCATCCTCTAAATGGGAAACTGGCATGCTCTTCTTCCATGCATTATGCCTGAATTCTTCCTTCAAATATGCTCTGAAATTTAAGTTTTTGGTGGCATTTGTTTTGAACCAACTCTGGCTTGATCTTGGTAAGCTGGTCGCTGCAGCGATGGCAGATTCATCCACAATGATCTCCAAGGACCCAACACAGGCCTTATTCCCGTCAAACGTTTTAGCAAAAGCCTATGCTGTTGATTGGTGACAGCCATTCTGTAGCCTCCCGACATACTCCATACAACCTGCATTTAAGAAGTTGTTTTGCACTTCTGGGTGTGCCTGTAGGAAGGACAAACTGTCCAATTCTTTTCTCAATAACGAGCCACTGCGTCTCCTTGCCATTTGCGATTCAAAATCCCAAACGATTCTGCACACCAAACACTGCAAACTGCTGTTCGGGCCGAGGTCTTGCGCTGGTGAAAGCACTCGGCTCTGTCTTTCAACATTAGAAACTTAGCATACATTTGTGAGTGATGCGTGTTGGGGAAACGATGAGCCGATTTGATGTCGTCAGGCAAGTATTACAACTCCTGTACCTGCGATAATGGATTCAAATTCGCCATTTCCGACGCCATGATTGTGAAGCATGCGTTACTGAACAAGATCCGCTTTGTAATTCGATTTAGACATGCAAACCTGAGTCTCCATCATTATCCACTTTCACCAGCGCATCATACTTGATTGCATGGCGTGGGCTGATCGTATCATCATTTAATTTTTAAAACGTGGATAAAACACATGTGATTCCCGCTTTCACCAGCTAATGGCCCATGAGAAGGGCTCCTCGGCTGTTGAAACTCACCACTTTCACCAGTGCACAACCCGTGAGAAATGCTCCTTAGCTGTTGAAACTCACCACTTTCACCAGCTAACCATCACCTTTAAAACACGCGTTAGCTTTTGAAAGCGTTTTATGAAAATTTTAAAGAGAAGACCTTTATGGGTCGTCTTATTTCTAAGACAAAAATCAAAACCTAAGTCTTACTACTAGAAAAACTCAAAACCAAATTTGAGAATGCTACCAATAGCCATGCTATCAAACACAAAATGCAACCATAGTGACGGATTCATTTTGGGAGCTAACATTTGGCTCCAACTGGGATGGGCATATCCCTGTGAGGTGACCAAGAACCTAGCTAGACTCAGTAGCCTTTATTACAAAATTAAAAAGAAATCTGAAAAATAGTTTTGCTGGTACCATTGGGCATGGAGTTATTCAAGTGACAGAAACAAAGAAAACAAAACTGAAAAATAATATGTACAAGTAGAACATGGCTTTTAAGAAAAGCCTTATGAAAAATAAGTCTTCAGAAAGCGCCCGTTGAAAGGGCCACCTGCTACTTCCTCGCCTGAAATATTTTGGAGAACAAAGGTATTGTTCTGCTGCACCACTGTTATGACAAAAGGACCTGTCCAGAGAGCCTCAAATTTTCCGTGTTTCCCCTTCTCTTGTCTTGGTGCATCCCACTTTAAGACTAAATCCCCTGTTTTCAAGACATTGGATTTGACTTTCTTGTCGAAGATCTGCTTGATTTTTTCTTGATGTAATTCTGTTTTTTCCAAAAGCTTCTCTCTATCTTGCTGTATGTCTACCAAATTATGAATTCTCCGGGTCAAATCACTTGGTTCAGAATTAGTTTCTTGTAAAAATTTTGCAATCGGCAGTGAAAGTTGAATAGGAAATATGGCTTCAATACCATATACCAACTTGAAAGGAGATGTACCAATTGATTTCTTACATGTTACCCTGTCAGCCCACAAAGCAAACTTCAGCTTGGAATCCCAGCCTCTGGCATTTTGTTCAAGCAGCTTCTTTATAATTCTGACTAAACTCTTGTTTGATGACTCAACTAGGCCATTCCCTTGCAGATAGTAAGCAGTGGAATGTACCAGCTGAATTCCCAACTCTTCGCATAATTTCACCAAGTGTTTATCTTTGAATGCAACAACGTTATCAGTGACTATTCTCTTGGGGCAGCCAAATTTGGAAAATATGTTTTCTTGCAGAAAATTTATGATGATAGTATGATTGGCGTTCCGGGTGGGAATAGCCTCAATCCACTTTGTAAATTAATCGGTGGCAACAAGGATCCACCGATGCTGACCACTAGAAGGCGGGTGAATTTCACCTATGAAGTCCAGGCCCCACTCCTGGAAAGGCCCCGTGAGCACTATAGGTTTGAGGGGAAGGGACTTCAGTTGTTGTTTGCCTTCAAATCTTTGACACTTGTCACATGTTCTCACAAAATCACACACATCTGAAAATAAGGATGGCCAGTAGTAACCAGATCTTAAGATTTTATGTGCAGTGGTTTTCCAATAATGATGTCCCCCACATTCACTATTATGGAATTCAATCATGACTTTGGCTACTTCTTCTTGGTTTATGCACCTCAACAATAAACCTATTGGATTTTTCCAGAACAATAAGTTGCCATTGATGCAGAAATTTATGGCTTTGAGCTTCAAAGCCCTTCCTTGTGTTTTTGTCAAATCTGATGGGACTGATAAAGTTTGCAGAAGATAAATAATGTGACTGTACCATTTGAAATCAGCTAGGTGAGCTGAGACCTGCATTTCTTCACCTTCCTTATCCTCTGAAGACTGAACGTTATCTGCATTAATACTTACCAAATTTATTTCGAGCAGCCTGCAATTTTCTTCTGCCAGAAGTTTGGCAAGGCCCTGGCCCTTCAAAAGTTTTGTTGGTTTAATTTCAACATCAAATTCAATAAACTTTGCTATCCACTTACTCCTTTTTCCATCTATGTCGGGTTGTATCAACACATCTTTAACTAAACTAGAGGGAACAAAAGCTATTACCTTTGCCTGAAGGATGTAAACTCTGAAGGCTTTCAATGACTTGATAAGTGCATATGCTTGTTTCTCCAGCAATTCATACTTTACCTCTACGTCCCTCAAGACCTTACTAAAGAAGGCAACCGGCTGCTCCTGATCATCGACATTTTTCTGCAAGAGTACTGCTACGATTGTATCACTTGAAGCAAATGAAAAAATGTAAAATACCTTGGAGAAATCGGGGCTGATCAAAACAGGGGCTGTTGTGATGGCTTCCTTGATGGCATTGAATGAGTGTCTGGCTGCTTCGGTCCATTTTACCTCAGAGTCTTTTCTTAACATAGTTGTAATATGATTTGTGAGTTTTGCAAAGTTTACTATAAACCTTCTGATAAAGTTTATAGTCCCAAGGAAAGACTGAATGTCCTTCTTTGATATAGGAAGAGACAGATTTTTAATTGCTTCTACCCTTTTTGGGTCGATTTTCACCCCATTAGCTGAAACAATATGCCCAAGTAATTTCCCTTCCTTAAGTGAAAATTTTGATTTTTTTGGATTAAGAGAAATGCCATACCTTCGACATTTTAGAAATGTCCTTTTTAAGTGCTACAAATGAAGTTCATGGCTGCTTGAGAAAACAGTGATATCATCGAGATATATCAGGACAAATTTATCTTTCTCTCCAATGAAAGCAATGTCCATCGCCCTTTGGAATGTCGCTCCTGCATTCATCAATCCAAAGGGCATCTTCTCATACATAAACGTACCCCATGGAGTAGTAAAAGCAGTCTTTTCTTTATCGTCCAGATGGAAAACAATCTGGTTGTATCCGGAAAATCCATCAATAAAAGACATCACCTTTGATCCTGACACCTTCTGCAAAATATGCTCCATTTTGGGCAGAGGGTAGTTGTCCTTCCTAGAACACTTATTCAAATTTCTGAAGTCGACGCAGAGTTTGATCTCCCCATTCTTCTTCCTGACCGGTACGAGATTCTCAATCCATTCTGAATATCTGAGGGGAATGATGATGCGGGCGTCCAATAGTTTTTTAATTTCCCTTTCCATTGTCAGCAACAACAAAGGATTGAAGGATCTAAGCTTCTGCCTGAATGGTTTGGTGTATTTATTCAAGGGAATCTTATGCTGAATTACCTCTGTGTCAAAATTCTTCAAGTCATCATATTTCCAAGCGAAAATGTCAGCAAACTCCTTTAACAATTATCCATAATCAACCCTTTGTTTTTCAGTCAAATGTGAGGCTAAGTTGACATATTTAGGATCTTGTTCGCTAGCTACATTGTACTGCAAAACTTCTGAATCTTTTTCCCCACTTTCCAATTTGACAACCACATCATTGTTATCGAAAAACCTTTCCAACGGGACCAAACCTTTAGGAATTCTGTTGGTAGATAGCTGGACTATTTCATGTGCTACGGTTTTTCTTCTGAAATTTGGTTTCTCAATTTCATTGTCATGTTCATTCTCCTGATCGATCTGTAGATCTGCAAACTCATCTATTACTGCAAGAAATCTAGTGATTTGAACATCGTCTTCAAAAACCTTCCAAAATTTTACATTATTAGGGAGAGAGGGCCTATATTTAACTTGAATTTCGTAAGTTAATTTATGAGGCAGAGGGGGTATGAATGCACAAGCAGACACAACTAATGAATCATCCAATTCATTCATTTCTCTAGGTACATATGAAATTTTAAAATCTGCAAAATCATGAATTTGCTTCAACACTTCATCTCTGTATGCTTTCAGCCTCACATGCTTTGCTTGAAAGGACTTATTCACCTGCTGAATAATCAAATCTGCATCTCCAAACACTTGCAATTTTTTAATCTTCCTCTCTTTAGCTGCATTCAACCCCAAAAGTAGTGCCTCATACTCAACAATATTATTAGTCACTTTAAAATCAAGTTTAAAGGAAAAATGAGAAGTTTTCTTAGAAGGGGAAATCAATACCACTCCTGCTCCTACTGATTCTTTAGTACAATAACCGTCAAAGAACATGGTCCAAAGATCACCTTCTGCTGTTTCTGTGGGCTGAACTTTGGTCTGAACTGTGGGATTTCTGAGCAGTAATGTATCAGGTAATGAATCATCAATTTGCAAAATACAAGATCCCATACCTGTGTCGACCGAATAGATAGGATGATTGGATGGATTTTTCTCATCACTGATTACATATGCCAACTGAGATTCCCTGTATAGCCTTCTGTTCACCCCTCCAAAAATAGGGATAATAGCGTAGGAGAGATCCATTTGAAGAGTGCCACCTAGCCTCTTCATCCACAATCTTGATAGTAGACATCCAAATTTAGGGGGTATGTCAGCCACTACTATATCCATCACCATAGTCTTCATGGATGCTTGGGTTAAGGTTACAACCAAATCCTTAATCATCCCAAGACATTTGACTTTTTGAGAGTCAAAAGAGAAAAGATCATGATAAGACTTGGTGATCTCCAACCCAAGCTCATCCATGACTGCCTTTGGCATCAAATTGTGCAAAGCACTGGAGTCCAACAAACAGTGATGCAGTGTTTTCTCATGAATATTTAGAGAGATGTAAAAGGGAGGACAACTTTCATCTCTGTCTTCTATCATTTGGCCCATAGTAATGGTTGGTTTTTCAACATATATGTTGAGGATATCAGCAGAAAGGGATACAGATTGGGGATCTAGAGTTTTGAGGATATCCCTTTTGAACATTTCATTTTTCATTAGCTCAACTAGAGGAATAGGAATTTTAATTTTTTGTATTTCAGCCTCAAAATTAAATGAATATGGGACTTTATCAGAAGCTTTATCAGAAACCTTTACCTAATTCAAAGGAGCTTCCTGATTTATTTTCTGTTCAACAGGAGGCTGAATTTCTGGAGCTTGATGCTTGATAGGGGCAACAGTCTTTTTGGGAGGAGCTGATGCTTTCACATTTGAAGGATTTGTTTGTTGATTCTCTGATGTCTGATATTTTTGCTTAACAAGGGCTGTGCTCTTTTCAGGAGAGGCTGGTGCATCTTGTTGAGCAGTATCAGATTTTGATTGGAGGTTATATCTATTCTTGTCTTCTGTCGTGAGAATTCCATCATCAATAAGATTATCTTCTGTCTGTTCAGTCATCAATGCTTCCTCATAGTCGTGTTGTGTTAGATAAGATTTCCCTGTCTCTTCTCCAACACAATGAATGTTATCTTCTCCACCTTCTTGATATTCACCCTTGTCTTCGTCCATCACAAAATTTTGAAGAGGGACCTTTATTCTCTGATCTTCATTAGGATTCTTTTCTCTTTGCAAGATCCGAGTTGGCTGATTATTTCTTCTGAAGTTGTTGGGATTTTGATTCGGATTCCTGCTTGCAGAATCATAAGTGCCTCTTCCCTTCACAGGCTGCTTATTTTCAATCTTAAGCTTAGATATCTCAAAGGTTAGAGACTCTAGCATCTTAGCCATTTTATCAAATTTCGGATCAACACTTGATGAAGATGAAGCCTCATTCCTCGGCCTTCTTCTATCAGAATCTCCTTTCCGCTTCTGGGAGGCTAGAATATTTGATTCCACCTCAAGGGAGGCCTCTTGCATGAGAGATAATGATGGTGACCTCCTTTCTCTCAACAGTAAACATAAATATGAGTCAAAAGCATCAGAATATGTGATCTTGGCAGAAGCATCCGAAGGTTTTATCTCTGCTGGTATTTTTCCATACATCCGGTTAAATCTTTTAGTGAAATCAGAGACTGACTCACTACTTTGTTTCCTTAGGTTTCCAAATTCTGTGATATAGTAGACACAATCTCTTCTGTCACCCCAATGTTTCAAAAATTTCTCATCCAGTTGCTCGATTCCAGCTATGGAACCAGCAGGGAGTTCTTTGAACCATTTCCTGGCATGGCCATCTAGGCTTTGGACAAAAACTCGTGTCCAAACATCTTCTTCTTCAATATTAAGGTTTTCAGCATAACTGTAAAAAACCTCAATATGTTCTTCAGCAGACACATCACCTTCGCCTGTGAATTTGGGCATATACTTCTGATAGTTTCCTGTTGGCATGGCTGATACTGGGTTTGGCAATATGAGTGGTGCATACCTAGCAGCTAGGATTTGTTGCATCTTAGTAAAAGGAGGTGGTGTAACCATAACTATCAAGGGTGAGGAAAATGATGGTTTCTTTTTCAAGTCTTCAACACTGGAGGAATGTGAAAGAGGTGAATCTTCTAATGGGAAAGAGGTCTGATAAGAGGCTCTGTAAAAATTTGCAAGCTGTCCAGCTAAATTTCCTTCACCTTTAGAAGATAGCTATTGGAGGAGATGTTCAACAGCAAGGAGGCTAGTATAAATGTTCAAATGATCTTCTTGTTGCTGAGAATGAAAAGACTCAAGGGAAGAAGACCTGTGGATTCTTTCTAAAGTCTTGGATGTTTTTTCAATCAAATTTAAATCTATCAATTTATCATCATTAGGATTTTTTTGTTGATCAAAAGGAATTTGTTCTTCTGCAGTATTTACAACTATTTTTTCATCAATGCTCTCTGAAAAGAACTCAAATTTTTCTATAGTAGATTTTCCAGAACTGAAAAGAGGATTACCTTCTGTATCTGATTTTGAAGTTTGACCTTGAATTGTCTTTCCTTTCCTGAGAATTAGTTCTGGATTGGACACTGGCGTGATAGGTGATTCTTAAGGATTCACCCTAGTACTGATCCTCTTAGGAGCCAGGATGAACTTGTGGAGTCGCTAGATAGATAATTATAACCAACTTAAAAATGTCTAATCTTTGTCTATCATCAAAGATCAGCTCTGTGTCGTATCCCAGGAAAGCAGAGCTTGAATTTCGTCTCCCCAGCAACGATGCCAATTTGTTATCAATCCAAGAAACTCCTTAGGGTTGTAGGCTAAGGATGATTGGTAACTTAGAAATAATGTGTATATGTTCTTGGAACAATGGGTTCTTTAATGATCGATGTAACAAACAACTCATACATCTAAAGAAATAGTTCTTTCAGGAAACAATAATCAGATCAAGTAAATTGAAAGGAGAGGGTGAAGAACACTATTCTTGATTGCCAAATACAAGTGAATGTAGGGCTTAATGAAAGATAGAGAGAAACCCTTTACTTCAAGTCTATGAGCTCAATAAAGAGATAACAGTCTTCATGAACTAAGATAAACTGAAACAAAGTACAGAAAGGGAAAGATGGATATTTATGATATTGAAAACGAAAGGAAACTGAACATTATTTATGCAAATAAGAGTCTATACAGTAGCACAAAATATCTCCCATTTTGAACCCTTGTCTCTTAGAAAAGATAGGCATTTATAGCCTTTTACAATCAGTTTTAAAGATCCTAAAAACTTGGATCTGTATCTAAAAATAGCAATTCAAATCTAACTAAGCAACTTGATAATAAAGACTTAATGACTAAACTAGTACTCGAATTGTCTTCAATCTCAAACTTCGACATTTGTATTCTTCAGTTTCTGGAATCTGTGGTGTCATGAAACATGCAGAGGCACCTGTCTTGGTAGCTAGATTTCTTCAGTTGTTCATAGTAGATACTTTAGGAGATTTGTTTAGCATGTGGTTCAAAAAATTCCCATGAATCTCTTATGCAGAGTCTTTTGCGAGCAAGTTGTTATCCCTTTGATACTCTGGAACTTATTTATAACCTGTGAAAAATGACCTGCTCCGTCCTTAGCTTCCAAAAATGATTTTTCTGCTTTCACCAGCTAACTCGCCTTATGATTCGCTGGTTAGCTGGTGAAAGCACTGCCTTTCACTAGCTAATTGGTTGTAAAATTACGCTGTGCTCTGGTGAAAGCTCTGCCTTAGCCCAAAATGAAGTTTCACCTCCAAAACTGTGATTTCATCAAAAACTCAATGTGTCTCTGCTTTATCCCCTTACATGTTCACAACAACCTGAGCAAGCACTTGCAAATCTGGGTGTGATTTTTGCTTTTGTTTCAATTTTCTAATTTTCCTTTTAATGCGCTTTGCTAGCCACCACAGACTGTTATAGTCTTTGGTGATTTTCTATTTCCTCTTCTCTTCCTTGACACTTTCATGGGCCAGCTTTTCAAATGCAACATTTGTTTCTGCAAAATTATTAGACAAATTATTGTATCTTTCCTTTATTACCCTCTCTAAGACCTCCTACTGAGCGATCACTTCTTCGAGATGCTTGATTTTTCTGTGTTTTCTTTGATTTAGTGCTCTTTGATGTTTCCCCTTCCTCGGTGTGAGTAAAGGTCTCATAATTCTGTGAAAACTCAATGGAATGTCCAGGACTCTTGATGACAGGGCTCTCATCTTCTTGCTTTGGTTCTGAGTCTGTATATGGCAGGTTTAAGATGTTTGTTCTCCTTTCTGTAGGCTGCTTTGTAGTAGTCTCAAAATTCAATTTTTTCTTTGACCTGTGAGATTTCACACCAGAGATTCTATCTTCTGGAGGTCCTCGAAGGGTTCTCCTCTTCCTTGAGCTACTTTTAGGAGTCAATTGCTTCTTTCCAGCTTTCTTCTGTTCATTCACGGGATGAGTTTGAGTTTCAAAGCCCTCCCAAAAAAGAAAATGTTGCCAGGTCCTTCCCTTCTGTCTTAGCTCCTCCAGAATGATCAATTTAATAAGGCCAAAGTGGCACATAGTTTTCTTCATGCTTAGGGGTTCATCTCTAATCGTTTTACAGACCTTAGTTAAGCTCTTGTGAAAGAAGAAAGGTAGATTTAGGAGAGTTTTACCTGTGAAATGGTCTAAGAGCTTGAAGTGATACAACATCAGTTTGTCATACCTGCCTTCTGAAGTTATGTAGAGTTGGATGCCCTTAAAAAGATCCTGCTACTCATCCTCTAAATGGGAAACTGGCATGCTCTTCTTCTATGCATTATGCCTGAATTCTTCCTTCAAATATGCTCTGAAATTTAAGTTTTTGGTGGCAGTTGTTTTGAACCAACTCTGGCCCGATCTTGGTAAGCTGGTCGCTGCAACGATGGTAGATTCATCCACAATGATCTCCAAGGACCCAACACAGGCCTTATTCCCATCAAACGTTTTAGAAAAAGCCTCTGCTGTTGATTGGTGACAACCATTCTATAGCCTCCCGACATATTCCATACAACCTGCATTTAAAAAGTGTTTTTGCACTTCTGGGTGCGCCTGTAGGAAGGAAAGACTGTCCAATTCTTTTCTCAATAACGAGCCACTGCGTCTCCTTGCCATTTGTGATTCAAAATCCCAAACGATTCTGCACACCAAACACTGCAAAATGTTGTTCGGGTCGAGGTCTTGCGTTGGTGAAAGCACCCGGCTCTGTCTTTCAACATTAGAAACTTATCATACATTTGTGAGTGATGAGTGTTGGGGAAACGATGAGCCGATTTTATGTCGTCAGGCAAGTAGTATAGCTCCTGTACCTGCAATAATGGATTCAAATTCGCCATTTCTGACGCATGATTGTGAAGCATGCGTTACTGAACAAGATCCGCTTTGTAATCCGATTTAGGCGTGCAAACCCGAGTGTCCATCATTATCCACTTTCACCAGCGCATCATACTTGATTGCATGACGTGGGCTGATTGTATCATCATTTGATTTTTAAAACGTGGATAAAACACACGTGATTCCCGCTTTCACCAGCTAATGGCCCGTGAGAAGCGCTCCTCGGCTGTTGAAAGTCACCACTTTCACCAGTGCACAACCCGTGAGAAATGCTCCTTAGTTGTTGATCTCACCACTTTCACCAGCTAACCATCACCTTTAAAACACGCGTTAGCTGTTGAAAGCGTTTTATGAAAATTTTAAAGAGAAGACCTTTATGGGTCGTCTTATTTCTAAGACAAAAATCAAAACCTAAGTCTTACTACTAGAAAAACTCAAAACCAAATTTGAGAATGCTACCAATAGCCATGCTATCAACCACAAAATGCAACCATAGTGACAGATTCATTTTGGGAGCTAACAACTGTCACTATCATTATCCTCTTTGTTTGATGAGGAACTATTCTCCTTTGAGTAGAAACTTTTCTTGAAGAATTTCCTTGTGTTTCTTCTCCTGTTTCCCTTTTGATATTTCATTTCTCATTTTGAAGCTTCTTATTCATCACTATCTGTATTATTATGAGGACATTTAGAATCAAAATGACCAATACCACCACGATTAAAACATTTCAATGGAAGCATACATTTATACTTGTTGGTTCCTTTCTTTAATTTCCTTACGAAGTTAGCCATATCTTCATATTTGTCTGAAACATCACTACAACCTAGTTTTAACTTTTGCTTGTTCTTCTTCTTCGTCTTCTTAGATTCCTTGAAAGATTCTTCCTTCATGATTGGGTTCTCCTGTTTTGTTCTCATTTCATAGGCTGTAAATATTCCATGTAGCTCATCCATGCTCAATGTACCAATATTTGCTCTTTATTCTAGGGATGATATTTTAGGATCAAATCTCTTAGGAAGAGACCTGAATACCTTTTGAACAACCACTGATTCATCAACTTTTAATCCCAATCCCTTAATAGTTTTAACTATTTTTGTCAACTCGCAGAAGATAGGATGCAATATATTCATCTTCCTTCATTTTCAATTGTTCAAACTTAGCTCTGAACATTTGAAGCTTAGCTCCCTTAACTTTGGCATCTCCTTCATAAATATTTTGGAGTTTATCCCAAAGATCCTTTGCACTGTCACAATGCATAACCTTGACAAATACTGAATCAACTAGACTGCTCAAAATAATATCTTTATCCTTTGAGTTATTTTCACTGAGTTTCTTTCCATATCTGATGGTTGGGGGAGTGGTTGGTGATGTATACCCATCTACTATTGATTTCCAAACATCAAATCCATGTGCCTGTAAAAAGTTTTTCATCCTTTTATTCCAGAAGGTATAGTTCTGACCGTCAAACATTGGTTCTTCCATCTTAGCGTATTGCATGATCTACTTCCAGTGGTTAGACTTATTCCTAAAGGACCTCCTCTGATACCAATTGTTGGAATAATGAGAGGGGGGTGAATCAATATGAGCACAATTAGTACTTTTAATCACAATTTAAAACCTCCAATAGCATTCAATATATCATCAACACCATAATCCAATTCATAAACACAACATAAACACAATACACCAAAATTTTACGTGGAAATCCAATGCAGGAGAAAACCACATAATGTTTTTCTTATTGATCAAAGAGTATGTTCATTGGAAGCACCAAATTCCTATTTCTCCAGCTACAACTGGAAGGAGGCTCTAACCCCCTATTTACATGCTACAAATTGAAGGAATCTCCAACTCCCTAATTTACTGGCTTCAACCGAAAGGAGGCTAAAACCCCCTTTCCTTTCCACGTCCAACCACCTTGAAATATAAATGTAGACCAATCTATCACTACCTCTGTCACTGTAACTAATAACCTATTGTTGCTGCTATTTCTGATACTTCTGTTTCTTCTACTGATTTTGATACCTCATCAAGAATGCAACCACACATACCTCATACCAAGATCCACAAGAGATTTCTCCAAATCAAATGATTATGAATCACTAATACATATATGTTCCTTATTTCTTCAGAATACACACCCTAACAAACACAGGAATAAATACCTTCAACCTGTAGTTGACCTGAGTTTTAGATCCTTGATCTTCAACATTTTTCCTTCACAACTCCGTGACTTATACATTGTTCACTCGTGGATGTCCGCACTTTTCCTCACTGCAGCCCGTGGATGTCCGCGCTTTTCCTCCTGAAACCCACATATTTACTCAAAGAACCTGGATCTCTAACTTTTTCTCTGTATGCTCAACTCCTGAAAACTTCTTCCCTCACTAGACTTCGCTAACTTTGACTCACTGCCTCATTTATGCCAATTAGTATTCACAAGGGTAATCTTGAATTGACTCTTCTCTGTTTTTTAATGAGGATCTCATTAAGACATGCAAGTGACATGCACATGCAACTAACATGCAACTTGTTAACTTACTGACATGAAACTTGTTAACTTCTATTTACAGTTAGTATAACATTCAACTGACATCCAACTTGTTAAATTATTTTTACAACTCCTTTAAATTGACATGCAACTTGTTAACTTCCTATTCAAGGGTTGACATCAATGACAACCAATCTTTCAACAATTCAATGACAACCAATATTTTAACAACTAATCTTTCAACAAATTAATATTTCAACAAGATTTTCGTCAAAATTGTATCCATAATGCTTGTCCAATAGGTCCCCAACACTCACCTTTGGCTCATCCCGAGCCACTCAATCCTGTTGCATCGTGCTCCTCCATGCTTCCATGAAATTTTGGAGGGTTTCCCTTGCTGTCGTGACTTCTTTTGTTACTTCTACTTCTTTTCCCAAAATTTCCTCTACGACCTGCATAGTCAAGGTCATGAGTTTCTCCTAAGTGTCATGCGTTTCTTTCTTTGTCATTCCCTACATAGTGGAAAATTCCCCTATTACCCTGAGTTCTTTGTTCTGCAGATGTTCCAATTGCTACACATAAAAATTCCACACTTAAGTATCTCACTCTAAGTGTCGCAAGTGTCGTAAAAGTGTCTTATGCACATTGGTAAGTGTCACAAGTGTCGTCAAGTGCCATATGCACCTTACTAAGTGTCGCATGAACTTTTATATGTGTTTATATGTGTTTTAACCCATTGAAATCATCAAAGAACATTTTCCATGATCCCTAAGTCATATTGGAGGAAGAAACCCATCATTTCAAGGCCAGAAACACACTTTTTACTTGAAAAATCGACCATTTTTGGGGCATTTTTGAAAGGTAGCGCCCCCCTGGCCATGCTGGGGGAGTGCTACCCCATATATAAACTCCCCCTTTACCTTATTTAAGGAGATATGATCTAGGATAAACATTGTATCTCTAACTATAGGGAAGCATTGATTTTGGTTAGAGAAAAATTTGGAGAATCCTGCCTCTTTCTGAAGGCCAACTCTTGGAGATGAGGTTGGTTTGGATCGAATGATATCCTATGGAACTATCCTAGGATTATATCCTAACCTAAAGGATTCATATCCTCAACTAATCCCAAAATATACTCATGGTGTTTGAGCCTCCTGAGCCTATAAAAGGAGGCCATTCCAAGGTGAAGAAAAGGAAGATTAGAGGTATCAAACCTTTGATTCTGGAGAAAAGGGACATGCAAATATATCAAATTTATGATCTCGGGATTCATGCAAGGGTCTGGACGAGGATATCTTGAAGGATTTTTGCATCATCATCCATGTTTGTAAGTATTCTCTTTGGGTTCTCATTTTAATATACTTGGACTATTTCCTTCAAGGTTGTGTATTCTTGCATGTGCTTGTCTAATGTTCCTTCAATCTTTGTAGATGAATTTGTTTGATCTAATATTGTAGAGTATGAGTTCTTTGTTTCTATTTCCTATCTATTGCATTGAAGGTATAAATTTTCACGAAGTAGTTTGGAGATCAAGCTCGTATTGGAATCAACAAGGACAAACTTCAAAACTAGGTGCATCACACCTTTTCTCCTTCCCTCTCTTTCTGATTAGTTAAACTAAATTCAAAGGGATGTTAGTGTCCACTTGTGTTTTTCTATCTTGGTAGAGGGGTTAATAATCCAAGGGTAAATTCACCTATCCATAGGGGAATTATTCCGTAATAGAAATTGACAACTCCATTGGGGAAGGACATTGACTTGTCTTTCCTTGGATCACATGAGATTTTTCCCACCTTCAGATCTTATTTGTTGTTGTTTCTAATATAATTCTCTTTTTCTCTTCTTCATTGAATATTTCACAGAGTCTTTGGCAAGGTTTTTTGAGTTTTTATCCTTTTTTTTTGAGTTTTTGGGAAGGGTAGTGCTCCTCTACTATGTACACCAGAGCTCTGATCTAGTATCAACACTTCCCTATAGTGTATACCAGACCATTGTAGCACTCAGTCCCTTTGAAAATAGGGGCATTGATTTCCTTTTCTGTGTTTTTCTTCCCTTTTATGCTCACTTTTTCTCAGTCTAATCTTGAGGAGATTTTTTCTCAGAGACCTTTGAATACTCTTGACTTTGTTTTTCTAAGAGTTGGGCATTTATCATTCATTTATGTTTATCCTTTGAGTTTGAAAACTTTCTCTTAGTTGTGGTCCCCTTGGGTTAACAGGATCCCTTGGTTCTTTTTTCCTTTTGAGTTTATCTAATATTTGTCTCGCAAAGCTTTCAGATTGCTTGGTTGTTTAGGACTATTCATCAACTAAGGTTTGAAAAGGTTTCTTGGTATTGATCCTTCTTGTATTCATTTGAAACATCTTGATTTTATGGAGGATTATGACTCTTATGACAACCTAGATTGATTTATGTTTCTTGCCGCTCTTCGTTTGAATATTTTCATGAGTGTTTGTCTTCTTTCTCTTTTGCATTATTGATTTCTTGATTGAACGAGTTATCATACTTGTTTATTTCATTTCTCATTATCCTTTGAGTGCATTATTTGTTTGAAATATTTTTTCTTTGTGTCTTTTGTATCTGCATCCGACTCTTTCATTTTGATTGAAAGTAATGAAGAATTAAAGGATTTGCATTTGTTTTCTTTTAAAATAAAGCAAAGAAGATAATTGCATTCTTTCTTTTGGGTAGTGTAGTAGATTGCATTTAGAAAATTGTGTTTTGGAATTGGGTGTTTTTGTTGAAGAAAGTTGAACCTCTTCTCCATCCTGTATGTAGGATTCATTGAAGAAAAATATTTGCATCTTATTATTCTGCATTCTTTTGGAGTCGAGTCTAAAACATCATAAGTTTCATTTTCACACCCTTGAGTAAAAAAAACCCTAAAATGAAGTGCTTATAAAATTGATCAGACACTTTTATATTATTTGGTAGAGAACCTACATTAGCTTAAAGTGTAAGGCTTTGGAATAAGTTGTGAGGATAACTTTTCAAATCCATCAGACAAACATAGAATATTGTGCTAGGGAGCAGTAAATTAAATTATTCGTATAAGCATGGCCAGGATCCCCCTCTCACACAGGGGTTAAAAACGAGGTCATGTGCGGGAGAGTAGTAGAGTTTTCCCCTCCTAACCTTAACCCACGTAGCAAAAATATCGTATATTGGGGGTTCTTCGTGAGAAACGATTGATTTCATTTTGTCTCGGAGCTTTGTGAATCCTGAATCTGTTCGGGGTTCTTAGTAGTATACCGGTCCACTTGTATTCAGTTCTCTTGAGGAATTTCAGACTTGTTATCCTGCCCATACGTTCCTTCCCGACTGTAGATTGTACCCTCCTGGAGGTTGACTGCGAGTTGGTAACCCTAGTGGCCTATATATATAGGTTTGATACACAAGGTGACTGTGAAGGGGAGTCTTCACCGTACCTGGGTCAGACGTTGGTCAAACTCACTTGAGATCCTTGGAGGGTACACCCACAAGTAAAACCATGTGGGAACTTGCACCAAGGCATAAGTCCATTAAGAAGTTCACCAACATAACTGCTCCAACTTCTCTATCCCATCCCCTTGCTATATTGATCTCGTGATGTTGGATTTCATCACCAACTAGTGGTTTCATTGTGGGAAGGTTTGTTTGATTGTTTATGTTATCACTCCAGGAAACTCTCCTAGGCTGTAAGTTAGAGATGCCTAGTAACTTAATCTTTTTGCAAACTATTTTCTTAATAATAGGTGTGGGTTTGGATCAAGATGAATATCTTAACCTTTGGATTGTATTCTCAAGACAGTCTTAACTATATTCATGTAATACAAGGCCTTCAAGAGCTATTTATCAGATAGGCTTGTGTAACAGATGGATAAGAATACCAATCGGTTAACCAAAACATACATAAACCATATATATGATGGGTCAACAAACTAGCCAAAGATGCTTATGATTCTTTCTTAACAATCAAAAGTAAGATGATAGTTACCATAGGATCATTAAACAAAGACAAAAGAACGAATTCCACTCATATGCATAGACAAAGATGAAACAAGGTCTGACAATAACAAATGAAAGAAGCTTGGAGGCTGATATATTAAAGAAAGTGTCTTTCATACAAAACAGTAGAACATAGAACTCAAAATCGAACCCTCTGTTCATCTTCTAGTTTCAGCTTTATAGCTTTTACAACACAATATCTAGATCCTGAATTAATGGATCAGATATGCCTAAAATAGAAAGTCAAAACTAACTTGCAAAAGATAAGGAATGATCCTCAAAATGAGGTCAATACCACATTTCATGGTCTTCAAATCTTGTAGAGTCCTTGTGCAGTGAAGAATAGCCTTCCAAGGCTGATTGATGACTCTTCCAAGAGATAAAATTCGAATTTGCTGAGATGTGCAAAAAATCCCAATTTGTTGCCACCCAAATAGGTACCAAAACCAACTTAGCTACCTTTTCTAATCCTTATGCACCAAAAATGGATCTTGAAACTGAATATATAATTCATCATCTATCCATCATGAGTGTTTTCAAATGATTTGGATCAGAAAAACCTCGATCTGTGCAAAATTTAGCTTTCTCTGTCTAGTTACAGGTTTCGGTGGTTAACACAGAGGACTTCTGGGTGTATTAAGTATCGAAAGCTCCACTTTCGATGGTTAATGAACAGTTGTCCTATTCGCCTAAACCACCGAAAACTTATCTTTTTCAAAACTTTAAAATTTGCAAAAAATATTACCTTGATGCTTTGCTGAGTGTTCAAGGTCTTTTTGATGATGCGACTCTTCCTTGTGCAGATTTGCGAACTTCAACTTGCTGTGTGGAAGACTGTGGTATATCTACCATTGTTGTAGCTAACTCGTCTAGATTCGCCAAACCTGTTTGATCCTATGTTGGAGGTTGAGAATCTTTTAACTTCATCCCCAGAAGTCTAAGCTACCTGTACAAGTTCATGTTCTCCCTTATCAGCACCCTGTTCCTATCCTTGATTTTATCATGCTTTTCCTTGAGACTTTGGTTCATGTTGAAAAGTTCTACATTTCTTTCAGTCAAGTCTGTATTTGACTTTTTAATAACTCTTTCTAAGAATTCCATCTCATAGATTTGTTTCAGAAGTTTATTGATTTTCTGAGCCTTGGTTGCTTTAGGCTTGCTTGAAGAAGCTTTTGCTAATGGATGTCTGTGTTCATCTGTAGGAGTTGGTGAGGGAAATTTGGGATAATATTCTGCAACTTTCTAAACCTGTTCATCACCTTCTGTCTGTGCTAACTCCTGCTCTGGCTCTAAGTCACTGTATGGTAAGTTCAAAGGGTTATCTCCTTCAGCTAGGTCCTTGGTCTGCTCACCCTCAAACTGTAACTTTCTTTTGGTTCTTTTTCTTTTAGCAGAGGATGATTCTATCGGATCTCTTGGTGGTGAGATAGTCTTCCTCTTTCTTAGACTGCTCTTAGGGGTGAGAGACTTCTTAGCAATGGACTTCTTCCCCTTTTCATTCTATTGAAAATTGGTTTGGAACTCATTCCAAAATAGGAAGTAATTCCAGTCCACTTGTTTCTTCTTCAATGACTCTTTAATAATAAGTGTAATCAAACCCTGGTGTGACAATCTGCTGGCCACCTTGGTAGGATTTGCCTTGACTTGTCTGGCCATTTTGGTGAGATATTTGTGTAGGTAGAAAGGCAAATTGATGGGAGACCTGCCTGTAAAATGGTTCAATAGCTTGAAGTGATAAAACATGAATCTGTTGTATCTACCTTCACAGGTGACATAGATAAAGATTGCCTTCATGAGAGATTGCCACTTACGTTCGAGATAAGACATTGGTGTGTCTTTTTTCCATATAAGATCCTTGTGTAGAGGCTGTAGGTAGGATCTAAATTCAATGTTTGAAGGCAAAGTTGATTTGAACCAACAATTCCCTATTCTAGGGAGACCATTGAACTCAACTATGGTTGCCTCATCAACCACAAAATCCTCTTTTCCCACTATTGCTGCTCTTCCATCATACGAGATAACAAAGGATTTAGATACCTGTTGGTGGAAATATACTAGTTTTTCACAGTATGCATAGACTCCTGTTTTCTTGAAGAACTTGGCCACCTCAGGGTGAGCCTCAAGGTACCAATCCAATTCATCCCTTAGAACTGGTCCTTCTTTCGGCATTTAGTAATTGTTGACCTGTACCTGTGATTTAGGAAAATATTTGTGCCAGGGAGACAAAGACTCTATGATTTAGGGTGACAGGGAGTATGACTTAGAGTAAAACAAATGAGACAGGGTGACTCAGAGTTCTGATTGCATAGCTCAATCACTAACCGAATCTAAACAACAGACTGACTGAATACAAGCTGAAAATTTCGAGTTTAGGTGAGATGTAAAATCAAATTGAAACAGTATGGAATTCGAACTACTTGATGACTCGACTTGGCTTGATTGGTATGATAATTGGATCGATAATGATCTTTTGAACTCGAACTCCACTCGACAATCACCACAAAAATGGGATTATGGTCTCTGAATATGCGTTTAATTGATGAAATCATGGGCTCAAGACTGCCACAATGACTCTCGGATTCGAATTGGTAATTAATGGAATCAAAACAAAGATTAATTGGGGTCATAATGGATCTGTGTCCTCATGACTGGAGATAGTGAGGGGCTATGTGACTAATCATTTCTGTTAGTCGGGAATCACACATGAGTTTTTGTGTCTCTGCCGAGCCTTAATTATGAAATGACAAATGTAGTTAAAAAGGACAACAAGGTATCAATCTTTGGATAGATGTAATAATATCATGCATACCTTACCACCTCCATGGACTTTCGGTGGTTATGTATTCATGATTACGCCAATTGACAACTAGCTCGTGTGAAAGCACTAGCTTTTCATTTTTCCCGTGGAAATCTTTTCGGTGGTTAACTGGGTTTTTGCTTTCCCCCTTAACTACTGAGAACAAAGGTTTTCAGTGGTTAATGAGCGCTTTTCAAGCTTGCCTAAACCACCAAAACCCGAGATTCTTTATTTTGCTTGACAAAACCAAATCAAAAGTTCTTTCCAAGTTTATTTATAGAAAATAGACTCTCTAACATACCTAAAGAATTTTAGACATAAATTTTTTGGACCACAATCTATCACCTAAAAAGAAAAATCTCCATAAATTTATTTGAGGAGATAATAGTTTGCTTCTTAGATTTGTAGAGTGTGCTATTTATTTTCCTTAGTGGACATTAGGTCGAGTCGGTGTCAATGGCGTCAATTCTTGGGGTACCAACAAAGGAACCCCTTTTCCCAAGGAACCTTTTTCCTTTCCTTCTTTTGGAAATGTTGGTCCTTCATGCATTGCAACACTGAGTCTTTCGGGACTCACCATCATGTTATCAGTTTCGTTGTTCCCCACTCTGGTGATATTGACTTTTCCCAGTGCTTTGAATGCACCTAATGATTTAGATGTAATCACACCACCCACAAATCAACCTCATGTTGACCTTTCTCCTTCTTCACTCGTCAGGTCTCCTTCCCTTTCTCCTTCTTCGCCTAGTGAAAGATCTAAAGAAATTAGCCAGGTTGATATGAAGAATAAGAAATGAAGGGGGAGGAAGAAGAAGAATCAGAAATAGACCAAGCCTCCAACTACATCAGGTCATGTTGGATTTGAGCAACCAACTATTGTTAATTGTACTGGGAGTGTTGATAAAGTCGATAATTTTAAAACGAAGAATCCCAAACCCAAATTCCCTTGTAGGCTTTGTAAGGTTGAACACTTTCTGAGGTATTTCCCTGGTCTCCCCAAGGTGTTAGAAATGTGGTCTTTCACATCACTAGCCCCTGCTAAACATGCTAGTGACACCCCATCAACTAGTGACGTTAAGGTTGGTAAGAAGAATAGAACTGTCAAATTTCCTTGTATGTTATGTGAAGGTGATCATTACTCTCACCTTTTCCCTCATATGGACGAGGATTCTTATATTTTGGAAAATATTCAACTGCCAACGGGTTATCATAATATCTCTCCCAAATCGTCATTAGTTGATGTACTGGTCAATATAGTTCCATCTCCGATCAGTTCGGTTAATCAGGTGGTCAATCTAGTTTCATCCTCGGTTGAACCACTAACCTAATTGACTGATCCAATTCTGTCATCGATCAACCCCATTCTTCATCTAAAGAGTGCCAAAGTGGTTGATTCAGTTCCTTCATTGATTGATCCCACTCCTCACTTGAAGTGTGAAACCAAAGTGGTCAATCCAGTTCCATCATCGGTCAATCCCACTCCTCATTCAAAGAGTGAGGATGTTGCTCAGGTCTACCTTGTTAATACTTATTCACCCAGACAAGGGGGTACTCTTCATGTCCCGATGGAACCCCCTTCAAGCAATCAGATGATTTCTATTAATTGGAATCATTTGACATAACCCCGCCTTCCTTCTTATGTACCTTTCCAAATCATCATATATGTTTGTGGTAAGAATATTCCTAACACTATAATAGACGAAGGTTCTTATGTTATCATCTTATCCACGAATGCTTGGAAAGATTTTGGTTCCCCGCAGCTTGCGCCCATGACTTAGAATCTGTTGACCTTTAACATAAGAGTTAGTCAACCTTTAGGGATCCTTACTCATTTTTTGGTTACTTTAGGAGGAGAAATGGTCTACGTCGATGTGATGGTAGTTCACGACCCTTTGGAATTTAACATGCTCCTCGGGAGAGACTATGTCTATGTTATGAGAGATTTTGTGTCCACTCTCTTTCGAGTGATATGTTTCCCTCACAATGGAAACATAGTAATGATCGACCAAGTTTCATTCATTGACCCTCATCTAATGGTCAACCATTCGCCTTCCCTGAACATTCCATACATCCCAACGATGTCCGCCCCACCACAGGTCAATTATGTAACGACTTGCCCCATGCGTTCAACCTCGCACGAGAGGGAATATATCCCTTCTCATGACTTAGATACGATAGTTGACATGGTAATCTCTTCGATAGGTATATTAGAGCCAGATCTCCCTACTCTTATCGAGGTCGTTGACATGTATTCCTTCCAAGGTGTTTTTCTTCCATCTAGCGAAGATCTTCTGGAAGCCATGTCTGACGTTTGTCCCTTGACTTGTATTCCTTCCATAGGAATGTCCTCTTGGAAGGCATGATCAAGGAGAGGTTTTGAGCATAGTTTTTCTTCTCTTTGGAAAGCTCGTTAAAAAATGAAACAAAGGTTTTGAGCATAGTTTTTCTTCTCTATGGAAAGCTCATTAAAAAATGAAAGAAATGTTTTGAGCATAGTTTTCCTTCTCTATGGAAAGCTCATTAAAAAATGAAACAAAGGTTTTGAGCATAGTTTTTCTTCTCTGTGGAAAGCTCGTTAAAAAATGAAATAAAGGTTTTGAGCATAGTTTTTCTTCTCTGTGGAAAGCTTGTTAAAAAGTGAAACATAGGTTTTGAGCACAATTTTGCTTCTCTGTGGCAAACTCGTTAAACAGTGAAACATGGGTCTTGAGAATAGTTTTTCTTCTTTGTGGAAATCTTGCTAAAAAATGAAACATAGGTCTTGAGCACAATTTTTCTTCTCTATGTAAATCTCGTTAAAAAATGAAACAAAGGTCTCGAGCATAGTTCTTTTCATGTGTCAAGCTTGTTAAAAAAATGAAAAAAGTCACCTCTCCTATCAATTTGAGTCTTTTCACTAGATATCGTAGATATCAAGTTGAGTCTTTAGCTAGATATTGTAGATGTCAAGTCATGTATTTTGTTAGTTCTTGTATTTGAACCTTTCTTTCATCCGCCTTTGTCAGTTGACCTTTTTTCCTCATCCGATACAAACATCAGTGACAATATAAGCGTCGATGAATGAAATGAAGCTTGGGGGGGCATGTCTCCAACCTTTGATTATCATTCTGGAGTTAAGCCACTAGATTTTCAAGCTAGGGGCATAGTACCAACCATCCATGGGTATCCCTCAAAACCTTTGGAAATTACGTTGGGAAATCACAAGCATAGTTTAATTTTTTTTCAAGCTTGTGTAAAAATGAAACCAATTATGAGCTTAGTATTTGTTCTTTCTCGTGCTCGTAAATACATGAGAATGTGACCGAGTATAATTTTATCACTTTTTCAGATTCATAAAGGTTATACAAAAAAGGAACCCCCTAGAGTTTTCTTTAATCTCTTTTCAGAATTTCTAAACATGAAAATATTGTCGAGTGATATTGCTTCCTTTCACACTCAGGTTTGAAAGGGCATCTTTCGAGTGGTAGTTTATCTTTTTTCGGCCTCACGAGGCTAATTATGAAAAATGAACACTCTAATCAAGCATGATTAGAAGAGTTCTCCCCTATATTTTTTTACACTTTTTCGGGCTTGGGAGACTAAATTTACGAAAACTTCATCCATTGAGTTGCCTTTAAGTTCTTTTCAGACTGTCTAAACATGAAAAACCATCAAGGTTTCCTTCTCTGGAATCGCTAAACTACACATTGAAGGACCCATATGGAAACGAACCCTTACTTCTTCCAGTTTGTTAAATAAAAGAAGAGGAACTTACCGAAGGCGATTTATATCGAGCATGTGTTACCCTCCTCGTGCTTTTTAAGTGAAAAAGAGGTACTCATCTATATGGGTGGGGGAAAAATTGAAGGAACTGGGCATGTTTTTGGGAATCCTTTATGGAAGCTATTTTCACCCTTGAACACGACACCTTTTTGCGTCTCATCTTACAGTTGGGTAATACGCTTTTATTTGAGTCATACCAATTCCATGTGTCACCATACGTTTTGGTCTAGTCGAAGAGTGATCTTATTCCTGTCACATTACATTCTTGGTACTCGTCGATTCAATGCTCCCAAGTCAGTTGTCGTGCTTCATCATGTTCAAGGTAAGTTTCACTTCAAACCATCCATCTGCAGTATTTCCAGTTTCCATTTTCTGTGTCAGTCCATACTCATTCAATTCACCATCTTACATCACTTTCCTGTATTAGTTTCATGTCGATGATGGGGGATACATCAAGGTCCTTCTTTGATGAGTCTTTTCTTGTCAAATTCAATATATCATCCAAGAATTAGACTTATAAATCAGTTAGTACCTTGGGACTTGCATGCCTCAATGGCATGCCTCCTTGCTTCCGACAATAGGTTTACATCATTGACCTTTGATTGGATGATTCCACGAATGTTTGATCTCAACTCATTTATTAACATTTGTTGGAATGTAATAGGATACCTTTGGATTCATTGACATCATCGGTGATTTCCCTCGGACTTGTTAACGATTTACCTCAATGACCGATAATCAAGTGGTTTCTACCGTGTTCAACATCAAATCATCTATTCACATGGCTAGATTCGTACCATATCGGGATTGGGATTGTTAGGGTCCTAACCCGCACATAGGTAGATAAATATATTCAGATGTAATAAAGGTCAATATTAATAAGGCCTTTCAATAAAATAGAATAAGGCGGATGTAAGAAGACCTAATAGAAGCTTCTGCTTCTAGAAGGATATTCCTCTATATGCTTCTCTTGATAGACATATTTAGTATAAATAAGGGTCGAGGGTATGAAAACCCTAGCTTGGAGATTATTGTAATAGAGTGCTGCTCGATTGGAGGTTGCCCCCTCGAAGAGGCCTGTGAGCATTGCTTTCTAAATCAAAGTGCTATTTCTGTTGTTGTTCTTATATCATTTATGTGTTATTGTGGAGATTATGTTGGATATATTACTGTTATTCTTCCATTTCTGGAATTTTATTTCTGTTCTGCATATTTATTATATCTGGTATCTTGCAAGTGGTATCAGAGCACTTTCCTTGGTAGAAATTGTGGGAATTTTTTTCTTCAGGATAGAGACATATTCCGACGTCTTTAAGCCACAAAGATCTGTCGTTATGCGCATAAACCCGCAGTTAAGGGATTCATACACGCAGGAAATACAAGTGGTTCTTAAGCGCACATCTGTTGGCCACCCTTGTAACCCCTGTTGGTACCCCTTCGAGTGGTAGCGCATCAGACAACACCTGTGTACAGATCAGTCTAGATTTCCTGAAGCCCTCTTTAGATAAACCTATCGGCCACCGAACTGCTATAGTGTCACTAAGAAAAACACTCGGGAAGATACTCTCTAGTACCTGGGTAGTCAGGTAGTACGACTAAGGGTACTGTCTATCCTCCTTAGTTAGTGCCCTGAGATATTGGGCTGAGTACTACTGTTGGATCCCGCATGTATATCAGAGAGCTATAACATAGAGAAAACCCTTGTCTGTAGAACCCATGAATACCTAACCCTTGGGGGACAGAAACATAAACAAATTAAAAAAGACCAGATCTATTGCCGCGCAACTGTGTTCGGGTTGCCAAGTAAATACACATTTCTTTATGGTTAAACATTTGGGGATTTCATCACTGCATTATTCTTCAGACCGGAGTATAACTCCGCAGGTGTTAAAAAAAAAAAAAAAAAAGTCTGGAAAATTTTCACCATTATTTGAGACCTATTCCATTGGATTCATCTCTCCACCCTTATCACATTCATCCATATCATTTTTCGGAATTTTTTTTACCCTGCCCGCCCCTTTTCAGTTCACCCATCCTCATGGTCCATACCTGTATCCAAGATCTGGAAACTCGCTTCAACACCTTGCAATCTGGTTTCCTCGAAACCCAAAAAGAAGTGAAACAACTTAGTGCTACTGTTGCCTCCATCGATTCATCCATCAATACAACCATAAATACAACCATGCAGTCCTCAATGGAGGAAGTCAAACAAGAATTGACCACCCAACTTGAATCTATCTTTGCATCCCTCTGCACCAAACTAAAGATCCCTACAGATGACCATTTCTCTGAAGAACCTCCAAAGACCGAAAGCGAACATTCCTCCAATTCCCATACCTTTCAGAACCATCACTTTCAACGTGACATACGCCTTCCATGGGTGTATGTGACCAAATTTGATGGCTCGGACCCCACTGGTTAGGTAACCCAAATGAAACATTATTTCTCTTTATACAACATCACAGATGACTTGGCCAAACTCTGGTATGGTGTTATCCATATAGATCAAGAACGTTGGCAATGGAGAAAAACTTCTTGTCAAGGGTATATTGCTTGGACTTAATTTGTGACTGAGCTTTATGAATGCTTTGACACGGACAACAACCATTTGGGCCGTTTGACAAAGTTGAAACAATATGAAATAGTAGAAGACTTCATAGCTACCTTTGAGCGCCTGGATTTTCAAACAGAGGGCATGACTGATGCTTTCTTTCGAGAGTGTTTTATCAGTGGCCTCAAGGAGGATATTTGGGCCCATGTCCTCATGGCTCAACCCTCGACTTGGGTGGAGGCTACTAAAAGAGATAAAGAATCACAACAGGTGGTATCATCTCAAAACCGAAAACCCTCATTTATCCCTCACCCTAAACCCATCACTCCCACTACTTCCTCCACCCCATTAAAGATCCAAAAATTGACCAGGGCTGAAATGGATGAATGCCAACTCAAAGGCCTTTGTTATAATTGTGATGAAAAATATTTCCTGGGCCACAAGTGTAAGGAACAAAATCTTTTTATGGCCATCTCTGAAGATATTTCGGAAGAGGATATTGAAACTCCCCTTGTTTCTGAGTCACCTAAAATCACTGACATAACCCCTCCCTCAGACCCTCCTGAAGTAGAACCCATCATTTCCCTCAATTCTCTCACTGGATTTTCCGCTCCCCAAACCCTCAAGTTAATCGGTTACATCAAGCATCAGAAGGTCATCATTCTGGTTGATAGTGGAAGCACCCATAATTTTATTCATCACTGCATTGCCCAAGAAACTCATTGCTACATCCATGTTGTCAACAATTTCCAAATCATGATTGCCAATGGTGGTTCCATGAAATGTGGAGTGCACTGTGAAAATGTGCATCTCCAAATCGGTGACTACCACCTAAAATCCCATATGTTTTCTATCGACATGGGTGGTTGTGACATTGTGTTGGGTGTAGACTGACTAAGAACTTTGGGTCCCATTCTCATGGATTTTAAAGCATTAACCATGCAATTCGACCAAGAAGGCCACCAATACAAATTCCAAGGCATCACTGCTGGTTCACCTGAGGTCATTAGTTCCCATCGCATGGAAAATCTGCTCAAAAAAGGTCATTCTGGTGTCATTGCCCAACTCCATGCCATACAAGCAACATAGACACCCCCGGTACCGCATGACCTCCAAGCTCTCCTTTCTAAACATCAAATGGCATTTTCCACTCCCCAAGGACTCCCTCCTTCCCACGATGTTCATGATCATTCCATTCCCCTTGTACCTGGAATCCTTCCTCCCAATATCCATCCATATTTCCACCCCTTTTCACAAAAAAATGAAATTGAGAAAATGGTCCAGGAACTCCTTAATGTAAGAGTTATCCACCCTAGTACAAGCCCTTACTCTTCTCCTGTAGTCATGGTCCTGAATAAAGAAGGTTCTTGGAGAATGTGTCCTAACTTCCGTGCCCTCAACAAACTGACCATTAAAGACAAATTTCCCATTCCTGTCATTGATGACCTCCTGGATGAATTGAGTGGCACCCAATTCTTTACTAAACTTGATCTTCGATTGAGCTATCACCAGATACGTATGAAAGAGGCAGACATTCCCAAGATGGCCTTTCGCACTCATGAGGGCCACTATGAGTTTTTGGTCATGCCCTTTGGCTTGTGTAATGCCCCCTCCACCTTCCAAAGCCTCATGAATCATGTCT